>JARGXW010000076.1:0-368529 GCA_029204085.1 Mycena sp. CBHHK59/15
GATTCATGATGATTTCTCATGAAATGCCCATGAAATGCAGTGATTTTCAAGGATTCTGATGAAACAAACCCAAACCCGGATTTTGTCCAACACCGCACCAAATCGATGCCGGAGGAGGAGGACAACGTCGAGTCCGACTATTAGTATTTAGTTACGACATGAAATATATTATTGCCTCTATAAAAAATATTTCCTTCACCCGTGTGTACCCGCGGGTACCCACAGGTTGACCTGCAGGTTGACCTGCAGGTTGACCGTATCCGTGGTAGCTCACTTGCTACGGATACAGATATGAGGCTGGAGCTGACTTTACCTGCGGATTGTGACCCGGGTGTGACCCGGGTCATCCGTGCTAGATCAGACCAGGCGACATCGACGACTCGTCCAGGTCCACGCGGAGGCCCACTGCATGCGCGCGCAGACCGGCGTAGGATTAAGTATTCGGATACACATGCGTGGAAGAAGGCTTCACGTAGGCGTGGTAATGCAGTAATGCGCGCAAGTCCCAGAGACAGAACACTAATAGCTGCTGTGTTGTACAGATAATCAAGAATGAGGCGTGCACGACGTATGTACAAGGCGGGGATGAGGACGGCTGAAGCCGGGTGCGGGGCGGGTAAGGGCGAGAGGGGTATGACCGGGGCAGGTAGTGATAAGTATTAGGGCGAAGCCGAAGGGCGGGCGGAGGACGGGATAGGTGCAATGACGGAAGTAGGTGCAGGAGTACGTGCTGGGGCGGGCGCCGTGCCCATGGAATACATTGGTGGCCGGCTCACAGGCCTGGATCTGGACAATGAGGAACTGCTTCTCGTCACTGAATTGCTCGTCTGGAGGTGCATGAAGCCTTAGCACGGACAAAGGGTCGTGTAGACGCTACTCACCCTCCTTATCATTGTGGAAGTTCTTGAGGAACACGAGGAGTTTCTCCTGATTCCTCCGGAGTATGGTCTCAATCTGCGGCGGCTTCTTGGGGTTGGCCACAAACACCTGCTGTGTGTCAGCTGAAGCACTGTGGGCGACGGGAGAACGACGCACCTTAAATACATGGAATGCCTCGAACTGGATGTTCTTGCTCTTATCCCGCAGCAGGTTCATCATCATCTTTAGGTTTGCCTCGTTCGCAATGTACTTCGTCATGACATTGAAATTTGCCCGGTCGAGAAGGATCTCGCCCAATAGCTTGAGAGATTGCCGCTTCGTCACGTAGTTGTTAGATAGAATCAAAGTCGTGAATGACGAGAAGAACTGAATTCAGAAATCAGCCCTGAAAAGCGCGAAGCCGAGTGAAAAAAAACGCACTCGGTCGTAATTCTTGTCCAGATACTCCGCGACCATGGGCTTATGCCTCGTAAGCGTCTCCTTGAGATTGGCGAACGCATCGCACGATATCCCGAATGTCGTCGTCTCGATGTAATGTGGAAATTTGTAGAATCTGCGAGACGAAGCGCCACTAATTAGTCATCGGCTGGCTAAGCAGCAAAAGGACTGACTGATCCGAATACAGCAGCACCTTTCCCAGCTGCTCGTGGCGTAGCATCTCCTTGAGGATCATGCCCGTATTAAGTGCGACCTCCTCGTTCTCGTAGCCAGCAAGAGCGGAGAATATAACCTCATGCTTTCCCGATAAGTACTCGACTGTAGGCCATCGAGAGCCTATCTGCCGTCGAAGGAGGTTATTGAATATCTGGACGACATCTTTCCGTGCTTCAAAGTCGAAACGGGCGACATTGACGACGAGGAGGTACAGCAGATCGGTGTTGTAGGTCTCCTGCGCTAGTTGGGCGACGAGTTCGGGTAGTGGGTCTGGTGCCACGTTGAGAAACCGGGTGGGGAAGATAAAGATAGAAAATGAGGATTACGCACCCCCGTCGCCATAGAGAATAGCTTTGATCTGCTGCAGATTCTTCGAAATGTCCTCATTAGCCTGGCAAACGTCAGATTAGAAAGTGGGGCGAGGGGCGCGCCCCCTACGCCGCCCGCCAGCAGCGATCGCGAGATAACGAATGTTTCACCTTTCTCCGAGACTCTCCACCAGGTGGCCCATGTTCCAGCCTCGGTATAGCATCTCGCAGGCCCCGTACGAGATCTGGGGGTGTCCGCTGCTTTGTCTTGAAAAGTTCATTGTGGGGGCCGAACAGCGGGTGGTGGAGTGGAAGAGAGAAGGGAGAAGAGCGACGGCGCAGAAAACGAGTGGCGAGGTCCAAGCGGTTGTGGTCGAAACGGGGCGTAGTGTTCATCACCGGCCGGCCCGGCCCGAGGACCGAACGGTGCCGAATCGAGGATGGGGCTTCGAGTCCCAAGAATTATTCAGTATGCTAAAATGCTAAAATATACATCAGGTACCTTTCCGATTGAATTTTCCTCAAGTTTGTTCGCGTGCCTTTATATAAATTTATCTTATTTTCGAAACTACCTAATATGTTTTGCTGTATACTCTACCCACGTGGTTTTTAAACCCGCCGAGTATCTTTACAACACATTCGAATAATATTGTCTGTTTCTTATTACTTGACTTCGGATGCCATGCCACCCTGGGGATTCTGTCCATACCTCATGTTCCCAACCGGTATTTTTATCCTTTTTGTACTTGAAGTTGTGGGAGGTAGTGTTGGCAAAGTTCGGTTCAGTTCAGGTTCAGGGCCTCTTTCTCCGAATGCTGAACCTGAACCTCCAGTTCGGTTCAGGAGATCCCCGAACCTTGAACCTGAACCTGCGTTCAGGTTCAGTTCGAGTTCGAACATGTTCTAACCTAAAGAAATTCAGCTGCCTCAGGGTGCCCAATTTTCGATGCAGAAAAAACATCCCTGGGTGCGTGTTTTGACCCTACTGTTATTCAATGACTTAAAACCGTTCTCCAAAGCCCCCCAATGAGCTTTGAACAATATTTAGCCAGTCGTGACAACCGGTGACATACCGTGACTTGACCGACAGAAGTCGCAACATTCTCTTCAATTCAGTTCCAATAGCAAGTGGGACCAAATGGCTGCCAATGGCGAATGAAACTGTGCACAAAAACATACATACTTGCAGGTAAATTGTCCGAAATACGTGCTTCAGGTTCAGGTTCAGGTTCAGGGTTCAAACCTGACAACAGCTGGCCGAACGCTGAACCGGACCTGCAGTTCAAGTTCAGCAGTTTTCCGAGCCTTGAACCTGAACCCCACGTTCAGTTCAGTTCAGTTCAGATTCAAACCGATTTCTGAACTGAACTTTGCCAACACTAGCACTGGGAGGCCGCGAGAGGGTTACTCAGGTGCTCAAATGGCTGAAGATTGAGAGTATCTGTAGCATACATTTGACGTAATGTATGTAGTACAGGCCCCAGTTGTTTCTTAACAGGACCATGCTGGAATATACCTACCTAATACAGGATCCTTCAGCTAACATCGTCGAAATTTCAAACACTCTTGGGGCACATTACTATTGGAAATGATCATGGCCATTGCCCATTACGTTGTCCAGGGCGTTGACTCGGCATCTTACAAGGACATCAGAAGACTGCCCCATATCAGCATCGGCCTTTAACAACTTACTTGCCAGTGCTTGAACAAGCTTGTACGAGCCTGAAAAGCCGACAAGCTGACAAGTCGACAAGCTATGTCAAAAATCTGACAAGCAACTTGCCACAAGCCGGAAAAGTCAGACAATCTCATAAGAGGCACAAGGAATATGCATTATTTCAATATATTGAGCTACATATAATAATGTGGCCCATGTAGGACATAAAAAGGCCTGGATGAGGGGTAGGAAAGGCAGGAAAAAAGGAGTGTTGAGCCAGGCAGAGCAGGGAACTTAAAAAGGAAGAGATAATGACAGGTGGGCTGCAATGCAGCTGTAGGTAGGGAGTGTGGGATGCGACTAATAGATCCAAACCAGACCGAGGGTAGACGCGGTGGTGCAAGGCGCAGTAAAGCAGATTGGAAATCACAATGGTCTGTGGCGTGCGGTCACAGCGGTGTGACACTGTTTGTAGTTGAGTCGAGGAGCACAGGCACGATGCACTGAGCCCCAGGTAGTGCGGCTGCACATGGACGTCGGTAGCCACAGGCTGTGCAGTGACATTGAGGAGCGAGGGCGTCGGAGAGGCATGTTGCGATCGAGCAATTGTAAGCAATAGGGCGGAAAATCTTGAGAGCTTGAAAAAAATGAGGTGAAAGGGCCAAAGGATTTGCGGGATGCCTGTATAGGTAGCTGGAGGACTGGCCTATAGTCAGACGAGGTAAGGGGTCTCAGAGACACGGATTGAGGTGGGGGCAAGTGGAGAAAATGGGGGGAAAAGGAAGAGGCGACCAACCATTTGATGCAAGTCACACCATCCGTTGCCATCTGTCAACAATTGGCATCGTGATGGGCAGAGTTTGAAAGACTTATCCACATTTTCCCACCTGCTAACACACCCAATTGCTTTTTTTCTTTTTGTAATTGCTGTTTCCGCAGATTCAGGGAGTGTCACAAATTCCATCGGACACCGTCGGAGTTACTCATCATCAACTCCAACTTTGCCATTGGCTCTTATTATTATGAACACTCTTCCACATGCTCTTCGACAATTATGCGCACACATGATTGTCATGTGGTCACGGAGTTCTCGGACCTCTGGCTCCTTGACAATTACTTTATTGTTCTTTCTAAATTCTTCATCCCCATACATACTACAATTAGTTTATTGTTTTAATTGTTTCACGTGGAAATATCTCGGACTCCGACATTAGTATAAATATTGCCATGTACATACATTTATCTCAGTTTGAATATCAACTAAGATTGTGCCCTATCTCTGTCTCACTCTCAATCAGTCATCTCTCAAAATCGGGCCTTGGGCATAGGGAAAGGTGCAGCGCACGAGCTGAAGCCAAGCCTGCTCCATTTGTTGGCACCTGCCTCGGACTTCCGTTCAGACTCCGTCCGGACTTCACACCTATCTACGAAGTTTTATCACGACAGAATCCTGATCCATATCACTCACTTCACCTCTTCATCTTGATAGAACATTCCGGACCTCCATTGGCCTCCAAGAGAATCTGACTCTTGACAGGGAGGGAGACTAAGATGCAAGTTGTTCGCAAGATTTCATTTCAAAAACAAAGGTGTCGACTCAGACTCGTCAGACTTGCTTGTTTGGCTTGTGGGTCTTTTCTGTCTGATGAACTTGTGCACCAGCAAAACGGGCTAAAAGAGCTGTGAAAGCCCCAAAGGGAAATTGTGCTATTACTGATGAGTCCACTTTTGATTTTGTTCAAGTTCAACATTGACTCCCCAACCATTCGAACCTCAATCTGCAAGCTGGATGATCCTGAGCTAGGCCCTCTAGCAGCTCTTCAGCACTGTAAGTCTGTGTTTTTTTCTTGCCCAAGTCCCCTGACTCGTAATTGTTATATTTTATGGAACCATTTCTTGAAACATGGACATTTGCAATTGCACTTATGACATCTTTGATCCTCCCAGTTTTTTTTTCGTTCAGAATCCGGCACATTCTATTATCCATACATGACGCCCGTGGATCATATTCTAGGGGTTGGTCGTTTTGTTCTTGAGACTTATCACATGAAATTGCTCACGGGAAGTCTAAGCATGTGCACCTAAATCCCAAAATTGAACACCCTGAAGTCATGACATGTAATCCATTTGATCCAGGGTATGCACAGAGTTGTGTTGAAGTCCTCTAATTTTCGGATGTTTGCTTGCGTCAATCATCAGAGAATTCACGCTGTGCTGGACAAAGCTACATATTAAATTTCAGAGCAGGGACTCTGTTATCTGGGCTAGCCATGTGTCAGTCTTGAGCAATCACACCTTCTATGTTCCACTCCTCAAAGTCTGAAAATCTTTACTTGGCTCGAGAAACTGACAATTTATGACTTGTCAAATTTATGTAGATCCTCTGGCACCAGTACAAAGCTTCTTCGTCCCAGGTAAGGCAAAAAAAGCTGATGGAACAACCAGGCACTTGCCTGACTTCGTTTTCCGACCACTGAGACCTCAGAGACCACAAAAAAAAAGATGTTGCTTGAAATCCCAATCCAGATATCCATTGTAAACTTGAAGGTGGCAGCCATCCAGATGTCCAATATGAATATCCCAACAGAAGGAATAATCTCCCTAACTATGGTGAACTGTGCGGGAATATTATGGTCTACCATAAATTGGATGTCCCAGAGGCAAACCGGAGAAGAGAATGGAGACTCTTTTGGACAATAATGATAGAGGCGAACTGGGTCCTAGGATTCAGTGACAACTCAATGGCATAGAACAAAGTTCAAAACAGTCTTGAACCTGAACATGGAGCCCCCAGTCCTTCTGGGTGACAAGGGAATACAGGGGAGCCCCGACAAAGCAGGTCATTGATCATTGGAAGGTTGTATCCACCAGCATAGATGTAGATCTTTGACTTGATTTATCGGTTTGAATCTAGATGTGTCAAATTCCACTCACAACAAAAGCTGAAGATGTTCGACAGTGGATAAGTAACATTGGATCTACCTTTTCTCTGTTAACATTTTCAGTCAATACTCGGTCTACATACATGGGTACGAGTCCCAGATTGAACGCTCACCAGAAATCTCTGCTCAAATTGAAGCCTGATGCTCAGTGACACTGACTCGACTCGAAGTAAAAGTAGGGGGCAGCGAACTTTGACGAAACTTGGAGTACCAATCGCACTTCGCCTCTGGTACAGCGACCTCTGACATCCACCCCATGGAACTGTGCATTGTTGTGGACGAAAGTCAACCCAAGGATTTGTTCATGTTGTGGTGATCAAAGAATCAAATCGGATCCGCAACCACCGTGTCGGAGAAGGCTGTACCAGGTATACTGGTACAGTCGCTCACCTTCAGGTAAAACTGAGGGCGGGTATTCTCGTATAGAGAACCCTCATATAGAGGCACAAGTGGAAAGCACAATATATGTGTCGCCTCTGCTATGCATTGGCAGCACGATGGTCAGCAGGCAAAGCGGAAGCTGCTCTGCTCACTCAAACCTGAGGTGACGGCCCATTTCGATGACTAATGACACTGTGCACCCTGCCACTCGACGGGAACCCTGTGCCATCCGTACCAACAACGGTGTCATCACTCTCGACAACAGGCAACAATTCACCCAACCTCCAGATGGAGGCTTTCCCCACACACAGATTTGCGAATCCATTTGGCGGAATATGTCTGATGCCAGCCACGTCGCCAACTGTGCCGAATCAGACCCTAAAGTCTGGGCTCGCCCTTACCGAGCCTCTGTGACAGACAACCTTCAAGCTGTCTCCACCAAAATTCTTGCTGTCGTGCGAAAGATCACAGGAGATCAAAAGCTAAATATTATCGCTCCTATTGCGAAGACTAAACTGGACAAGAGGTTCCAGCAAATTCTCGAACATCGATACTGGTCCTAATGCTCTTTCAGATACACCCCTCCCTACAACTATCTACTTGTCGACGGCAACAAAGCAGCCATGCACAGACTCATCGAAATTGGCATGATTTCGGCTCCAGACATTTCCTTTTTCATCACTCCATTTGAAGTTCCACTCCCAACTGTAAGGAATTATGTAATGCACCCAGCCATGCACCACTACCTCTCCACCAAAAGGGAGCAATGTCAAACTCGGTTTGACACACTGGCTGGGAGTATATATACTAGATAATGTCTTCAACCATGACACCAACCTACATCTGCACCATGCTGTCCTCGCTTCTCATCTCCGTGATACCTACGCCTTTGTACTACTACCTGACTTATAAATTGTACATTATGTGTGTCTTACATCTCTGCGAAGGCACGGAGTTCAAGACATCTTCCGTGAATGTGTCGCATCGAGTATGCAGGTACTTGACAGCTCTATTCGTAATGAGTAGAGTGACATGTTGAATCTGCGCACACCTATTGGGGCCCACATTTACTGACTACTCAGCTTTTGCTTAGTAGGACAGGAAAGCCCTGGGTGTGTTTCTTTTAGCAAACGGTAGCCTATTTAGGCTTGAACACACCGTGGCCAAGAGGCTCAAGTCTATCGATGATGTTCCTATCTGCCTGCATGGAAGGAACCTCTCATCTTTCAAGACACGTTCCCCAAGCGCGCTCTGGGTTAAAAGCTGCTCCCCACCAGGAACTGGTTAATACCAGCGAGGGTATACTAACCGCTGCTTATTTTTTTACAGGAACACCATTCCTAACCCCCTTGGATGACAACTTCGGCAACAGCAACGGCACTCCAATATTCAGAGGGGTGCATGACCTGACTGTCAGTCATGTCCGGAATGATGAATTGCGGAGTTTGGCAGACGGGTCTCCTAGAACTTCCCTACAGGATGGTCAGTGCCTCCATGGCACAGGAGACGATCCCCTATCAGGATACGGTGTATATGCTGGGAAACATATAGTGTTGCCTCATATAGAGGCAAATACGGATGCACAGATGAACTCAGTAGCACCCAAAGGATCATATAGATCTAATTCAACTGTGGGCTTGCAGTCCACTGGTACATTAAACCCATCTCTGACTCAACATATGAGGCGTCAACTCAACAAACAACAGCATGATAACGAACCTGGCCGCAAAGAATTGAGGGCTAAAATCAACTGGAAATCCAAAGCGGCAATGAAAGTTGCTACCTTGAATATGTGTGGCTGTTTTGACCGACATGACGGTCAAGACAAATGGTTGCATATTAACCAAATAATACATGATAAACACATTGCTGTCTTGGCCCTGCAAGAAACACACCTGACTGACTCTGAGCGGCATAAGTTAAACACTCTGTTTGAGAAATCCATCGTTGTATATTCCTTGGCTGATCCTGCCAATCCAGCAGCCAAAGGAACCGCGATTGTACTCAATAAATGATTGACTAATGTGAACGACGTTAAACAGGACACACTTATTGAAGGTAGAGCCATAATGCTTACTGTGCGATGGCATGGAGATCCATCCCTTTCTTTCCTTTCCGTTTACGCTCCAAATAATCCCACAGAGAATGCTAAACTCCTAGAGTCCCTCAGGGTGAAATTGAGAAACTTATCACGTCCATATTTTGTGCTCGGAGACTTCAACATGGTTGAAAATGCCATTGACCGTTTACCTCATCATAAAGACCCAGTAAATGTGTTGGACACGATGTTTGCATTCAAGAACTCACTCAACTTGTGTGATGGATGGCGGCAAATATATTCTGACATGTTGGAATACTTATTTCTTCAGAAATCCTCAGGTTCCCAATCCCGAATTGATCATATCTATGTACCTTTTTGTTCACTCATTGATCTGAGTGATTGGGAAATGACGATGTCCCCCTTGCCTACCGACCATAAATTAGTTTCAGTGATGTACTCGAGTCCAAAACTTCTGTTCATTGTTCGGGGTAGATGGAGCCGCCCTCTGCATATCCTGAAGGACAAAGAAACACTAGAGAAAGTCCAAGAACTTGGCAAAGAATTGGAGGACTCCATTGAGAGATGTAAATTCCGAAGAACAAATGAGAGTAACCCACAGGTTCTGTTTAAGAACTTCAAAGATGATGTGATCCACATCTGCTGCGAAAGGGCGAAATGATTGATGCCGGCAATAGACCGAGAAATTGAAACACTGAAATCAAAGGTAACAGAGGTTCTTAATGATCCTGATATGCCAGAGTCGGAAAAGACTCTCGTTGTAGAGAATTTTGAAGAGAAGATTCATACATTGGTAAGAAAACATCACATGCAAATCCGAGATAATTGTGCAGCCAGAAATTGGCTAGAAGGTGAAACTACAGCCACAAATTTCTGGACTAAATCGAATAAAGCATCGGCTCCACGCGACACGTTACAAGCCCTACACACTCCTGGCTCAGACCCACCACAATATGTAATGAGATCCGCTCAAATGGCAAAATTAGCACGTGACTACCATGAACACCTCCAGCTTGAAGATCTTGCCTCAGAGGTTGAACAACAGGCCGCTGCTGCAACATGCTTTGAATCAATGGAAGCTAAGCTATCACCAAAGGATAAGGCAGAAATGAGTAAATTCCTCACTCGCACTGAGATTAGTCGGGTGCTGAAGATCGTACCAAACGGAAAATCACCAGGCATGAATGGAATCCCATACGAGTTCTGGAAACAATTACACCAACAGTTTGAGAGATCGAAGACAGATACACTGGTTGAACATTTCAAAATTTTCACCTTCTTTTTCAGTGAAAAATGTCGTTTATTTTTCACACATTTTTCACTGAAAAAGTAGGTGAAAATTTCAAAACATTTTCATCACTTTCTTATTTTATTTCGAATTTTTCACCTTGAATTGAGAAAGTGCTGAAAAAGTTTTAACATTTTCACCTTCTTTTTCAGTGAAAAATGTCTGAAAAATAAACAACATTTTTCACTGAAAAAGAAGGTGAAAAAATTGAAATGCTCAACCAGTGATATGACAAAAACATTTGATGTTGCTGAAATCCTGAGATTAGTCTACAACAATGTCAAAAGATTTGGAGTGGTCCCCGAAACAGAATTTACTGAAGGCTGGCTTTCATTCCTACACAAGAAAAATTATCCCAGAGTGGTAGGGAACTATTGCCCAGTCACTTTGCTAAACTGTGATTATAAGATTTTCACCAAGGCTCTATCTCTGAAACTGGCTGAAACCACCCCATCCATGATACATAAGGATCAAGCTGGGTTTGTCCCATGCCGTAGCATTATCAATCAGGTTAAATTGACAGAGGTGATTATAAACTATGCTGAGTTCGAAGAACAAAATGGTGTAATTGTCACCCTAGACCAGGAAAAGGTGTACGAACAGTTATTGAAACATGGAAAATTAGTGCAGATCAACCCGCTCTTCCAGAACATATTAGCATTGCTCAGGATGGCAAAGCCACGAGGATATTAGGTGCATGGCTTGGAAATGCAGTGAACCAGTTATCTGTTTGGACACCGACAGTTGAAAAGATTAAGAAAAGTCTCAATCACTGGAGCAAGTCCTTCCCACCTCTGGAGGGGAAGGTTAAAATCATTCAGATGACAGTGGCCAGTATGACTCAATATCTGACATCCATACAGGGAATGCCTAGAGATATAGAGGAGCAACTTGACAAAATCACACGAAGTTTTCTTTGGGGGGACAAGAAACGTGCCCAATTGAATAGTGAAATTCTATATCAAGATACTTCTGTTGGGGCAAGAGACTTGTATGCATCAAGGATTGGAACAAGGCGATAAACCTTAAACTTCTGCAAAGATATCTCAACTTCGGACCAACACGGCCAACATACACTTTTTTCCTGGATCAGATCTTTGCCAAACATGTTCCTGACTCACCAATTGTTTCCCCGGATTGTCGCATTAATCCATTCCTTCAAACATGGTCACCGATGATTTTATCCCTTCCTGAACCATGTAAGACAATACTTAAAACAGCACATGAATTTAATGTTCGACTTGATGCCTTGAATGTTGACAATGAGTTGAAATGCAGCCTTCCTATCTGGTTCCATCCTGCTGCAGATAAGAATTTAAACTATTTAAACAACTCCAGACCATCAAAATGTCTTCGAACCTTTCACAGTGTTCGAACAGTAGGAGACTTGATGGCTATTACAACAGGTGACAACCTGAGACACTCACGCAGAAAGAATTGTGCTTGTCCAACATGCAAATATGATAGAAATCTCAGCTGCATTGGACCATATGCTTGTCGGGACGAAGCCCATAAGCTTCTTGACTGTCTACATCTGAAATGGGACCCAAGATGCGAGCTTCATCAACCTAATCCTGCACTTACCACCGAAGAACTCCTGGAAAATAAACAGGCCTTTGACCAAAAAGAACCAGTAATTTTTGATCCAAATATAACCATGAAATTGAGCATTGCACTTGGGTTCAAGTGTTGTCAACAAACCTAGAAGTAAACATCCTGCGGATCAAATGCCACAAACAAACAATAATCTGATTATTGAACGAACAATTTGCATTGCCGGTGCTTTCTTGATGACAAGTGCCGGTGAACCTTGTGCCGGTGGAGGTGCTTGGTTATCCCCAGATAATCCAAGGAATAGAGCAATTGGTGTGCCGTGTGAGCAGACAACTTGAACAAGTGGTGAACTGATACCCATATTATTCATCATTCAGAACACTCCTCAAAACACAGTCCTGAATTTATACTACGATCCAAACACAGTTTATAAACTTACACTTGGAGTCCCACAATTGGAATCTAATGGTTGGACTGGTGACAAAGACAAGGTTCTGTTGCTGACAATTGTAGCTGCCCTACGTGTCAGAGGAACCAGATGTACTTTCCATGAAATTGATAGCAAAGATGATAACCTAAAATTTAAATCAGCTCAAAATTTGGCGAATACAGCGATGAGGAACGACCCAGATGAATAGGGCTCCCCACTGTACTGTATACAGTTACGACCATAAGAATTACGGTAATTACGGTCACCAACTGGCTGTAATCGTAACCATAAACAAGCTGTCAGAGGGCCTTATGGTATGGTACAATTTACAGTACCTTACGGCCATTATGGCCGTAGAAACTGGAATAAAAATAAAGAAATTCAAAACAAGACTAAAGATGAAGTATCTACTATTCTTGGCTGGCTAAGAGCGCATCCTCGAGGGAATTGCGCTTCAGACGAAGGTGATGTTTGAGGAGCATCAAGTACGAATTGTCGTTAATACCTCCATGGAGTGAAAAATGTTTGATATTTGACAATATTCAGAGAATGGGGACATGCAAGATATACTGACGTTGGGGCTCAGAATGTGCACTCAAAGAAATGTTACAAAGCACACAGAGATGGATGCAGAATGCAGTCCAGTAGACATAGATTGAGCCCATGAGAGCTGGGTCCACCTCAGACAAGGTGTGGTGGGCAAGAATGAGAACAGAGGCCATAGGAGACCGATGCGACGCCACGAGGAACACGAGAACACCGCCGAGAAAAGGGGAGAAGAATAGTAGAAAACAGTTAAGCAAGAAGCAAATAATTGAACGTGTTGACACCCCAATTGTGTGTGATGTGGATTCAGCCAAGACACCGCGTGTCTTGCACCCATTGTGAGCTGCTATGAGTCAGGGCAGAGCTGAGGAGGAGAAATGGTCGAGACATGCCATTTTTGATACCTTCGCGAGCAAAAGGTGTCATGCTAGCTGAGGATAATGCAGTGAGTGTATTGGCCGTCGCGCACCACTCTTTTATACTGCACAAGCATGGCGACAGAATTTTCTAGTATTTTCGGCAACCTATATGCAGAAATATTTCAAATTGCTGATGGTGATGTGCAAGTGTGGCCGGTATTGGGTGTACTTACTCTGACCGAGTCCGGATCCGTTCGCTGGCTAGTAGGCGGCTGTCTTTGGAGCTCAGGAAACCGGACAGCAAGGTGCACTTCCAGCTCAACGGCAGTGGGCCCAAGTATTTTGACACGCCGTGCACGACAATGCATGGTGATGGCAAGGTGATGGTGAATCACAAGTCAAGCTTGGCGCCACATCATCGCCGGCTTTCAGAGTTTGGGTTGATTTACGGTCCGTAAGGACGCCGTATACGGCCGTATTCTTACGGGTGCTTACAGTGTACGCATGGTTGCACCCATAACCGTAAAACCTCTACCCAAGCGCCTTACGGTACGGTTATGGTGACCGTAAACCCGTAGCCGTAAACCGTAAATACAGATACGGTGGGGAGCCCTACAGATGAATATATTGTTGACCCGGATGATATTCACATGGTTGTCCTGACTTGATACCAACTACAAGGTGTCAGTCTTGCAAATTCGTCTCAGGCAATGTTTACACGGCCATTTGAGCAACAAGACTACCTCCTGAAAGGATGAAGACTACTATTATGCTTGACAAAACTCGCTATGCGATTGAAGCACAATGCAGCAAAATCCCAACGGATGAGCACATCTGGAAATCGATAAGGCACAGAGACATTGATCGAAAAGTCCACAACTTTCTATGGAAGGGCCTACATCAAACATATAAATGTGGTGACTAATGGCGAAATATTTGTATGTATGAACAACGGGCAGTATGCCCAGTCTGTAATGTGTTGT
The DNA here is from genome assembly GCA_029204085.1 of Mycena sp. CBHHK59/15. NCBI lineage: Eukaryota > Fungi > Basidiomycota > Agaricomycetes > Agaricales > Mycenaceae > Mycena > Mycena sp. CBHHK59/15. Next base: position 14,041 of record JARGXW010000076.1, read on the forward strand.
AATGAGATCACCAGATGGAAGCCGAAAAGGCAGATATAGCACCAGATGGAAGGCGAAAAGCCCTGTCACATTGTCACACCATGACTAAATATGTGACAGAGTACAAATAAGGAAGGCGACCCGTCTGAACCAAACACTACCAAAACCCACTTCAACACTCCCACCTGGGACAGACGGAACGCCAAACACAGAAGAAAAGAAAACATCACAACTCCCACCGAATGCGACAACTCCCACCCAATTCTACAATCCTCTCCCAACTAGGTGCGAATCGGTGGAAGACCAGGGCCAGAAACATCGCCGTAGCCACCTCCCATGTGTTTCTCCCACAACCCCAAGAATGAATCCACGTCGAGACCAGTGTCGATGGCAGAAGCGAAAGCCGCAGCATGCAACTGAGGAGTGCGCAGATTGGAATTGATCCAATCCTTGACAAACGCAGGCATTGAATGCATGCATTTGCAAGCAATATGGCCTGCACGACCGCACTGATGACAGTCCGAATTGGTAGGATCGCACCAGCGATGTCCCTGTGAGTCGAGAGGGAAGCCATCAGAGATGGTGCCAGTCAAGGGGGAAGAGGAGGTAGCGGCAGCAACACGGCGGGGGGCAGAACCACAGGCGACAAGGGCGATGGACGAAATCCTGTCATCCTCCTGCTTGATCCCAGGGTCAGCAGCAGAGGCGGAGAGTAGGCTGGTGATTTCTTCCAGTGCAGGTTCAGTTGCACGTGCGAGGAGGACGGTGCGAACTGCACTGAAGGATGAGTCGAGGTTGATAAGGAGGAGATCCTTATGGGTAGTTGCATCGACAACAACACCCATCGCAGTGAGCCTTGATACGGCAGCAGCCATAGCGTGGATATAGACGGTGATGTCCTTAGAAGGATCATGCCGAACGGCGTTGAGCTCTGCACGAGCAACAACATGGTTGGTCATGTTCGACTTCTCGAAGTGACCCTTGAGTGCTTTCCAAGCCTCAGTAGCAGAGACCTGGTCTTTGACTAGATGCTGAAAGTCATCGCTGACCTTTCCATACAGGTACGGAACAAGCTTGCGATCAAGGACGATGTTGTCTGCGTCTGTGCCAGGCCCAGTGCCATCCTGGACCCAAAGAGCATCTAGTCCCAGCAAGAAGACTTTCACATTCTTCCCAAACTTCACCCAGTTGGATGAGTCGAGAGTGACAGTGAGTACAGACGTAAGAGCAGAGGTGATGTAGGGATGGGACATGTGATCTGTGATGTGTGATGTGTGATGTGACAGAAAAGCGCAAGAGGAGGTTATCCAGAAGGTAAAGGATGAATCCACCCAAAGACAGACAGATTTTTGAAAGAAAAGAGGCAGAGGAAGATGATATGAGGTATAGAAGACTCTGAGACAGGGCCCGTAACCTGTTGTAATGAGATCACCAGATGGAAGGCGAAAAGCCCTGTCACATTGTCACACCATGACTAAATATGTGACAGAGTACAAATAAGGAAGGCGGACCCGTCTGAACCAAACACTACCAAAACCCACTTTGACGAAACATTTGAACATGCCCTTCTCGAATGTAGTGCTCCCGGTCAGGAATTAATTTGGAACCTATGCAGACAGCTCTGGGAAATGAAATACTCGGTAATGCCAGACATGTCTAAGGCTCCAATCATTTCCATTTATAAACGTTTTCAAACAGTAAAAACCGTTTTTATTTTCGTTTAGTTTACGGGTCCTGACAAACAGTAAACAAACCGTTTATAAATGGTTTAAATGGTTGTAATGGGTCTCCAACCTGCTGTAGGTCAAATGGTGGGCTCCCATACTCACAGGCCCCCTAAAGTCCCTCATTAGATGCAATGAATACCAAAATAATAGGATATGAATTGTCAGATGTCCGATTGGCAGGATTGAGGTGCATGCTTCCCAATTTAGTAATTATCCACGTGAGTGATGGCACATGGTGATATCCGCCACATCACGCGCCTTGCGTCCCGACAGTCCCGCCCTGATCCCGCCTTTGTCCTGCCACCTCAGTGTTGCTCTTGTTGGCACTGGCAATGTGCAATTTTAGTGACAGAGGCTGGGGTCCAATGGGGACCGTCATTCATGGTTTGACAACCCTAATATACCCATCCCAGATTGCCCTGCCAAAATACTGTTTACAAACTGTTTTAAACGGTTTAAAACTGTTTTTGAACCATTTCCATTTAGTTTACCGGTTTCTGCAAACGAAAACTAAATGGTTGGAGCCTTAGACATGTCCATTGGTCTTATTCTTGGTTGTGGACTCACCGAGTTTAAAAATTCGAACGGGAAAAGATGCCTGAAGCTAATAGATTATTCAAAATAATCACGAGTGAATCAGTGTTCCTTGTATGGAAAATTCAGTGTGAAAGACTTATGTCGTGCAAATCAGTCCACAGTGAAATAGAAATTCATAATAGGTGGACTGCTTGCATGAACAACCACTTGAAAATTGACCGGTTACTAACCAATACTTCACGCTATGGAAACCGAGCTCTAAACATCAACATGGTATTAAAAACTTGGGATGGTGTCCTGATGGACAATGAAAATCTGCCAGAAGACTGGATCTGGCAGTCTGGGGTTTTAGTGGGTATAGGTAACTTCCATCTGCCGGGGCAGAATCACTAGTTGCTAGCGATAACTACCAATTCCCACACTGCCTGTTGATGGGTGTGCATAAGAGCATTTCCCCAGGGAGCGTAAATCTTCCCAAAACCAGCGTGAGTTGGGAGCTGATCAAATCAGCATGCCCTTCTCTGAGTCGCTCCACCAAAAAAATACATATCAAAGAATCAAATTGTTTTTGGCTTTTGTCTTGCACATCCTCCCTTACTCTTCAAGTCAACATGATCTTTGTCCGAAGAATTCACGAACTGCCACCAGACAAACCACTCTTGGATATTTGATAGCCTCATATGTGCCTTTCATCTCGTGCAATCAACTCGCCAACGTGGGACAAGATCTGTCAAAATTTGTTGCAGTCTGCGATGCTGCAGAGGCAATCTTGATCTTGGGCTTCCGCATGGACCTCAGATGATTGTGCCTAAAAATAAATCCGAACTCGAGTCGGGCCGTCATCATGACGCAGCAGCCTGCAGTCGTGTGATGGATTTGGGGTGCCACCTTTCAAGTTAGCAAACAGAACTGGACCTTGATTAGTATCTGTTGGCTGGGCAGATACATCTGCTAAACTTGGGCTAGAGCTCTGGATATCCTTGGTCATACGGATTATGGGAAGAGCACAAGAAGAGCGGGAACTAGACAAATCATTGCTCAGGCAACGTTGGGGCCTGGCATAAGATGCACTGAATGATTGCTGCAAAACAGGATTTAGCCCCAAATCAAGTACTGATCTAGCCCACATCAAAGTCCTGACTTAGCCCACCACCAGAAGTCCTGACTGAACCCGGGTTTCAGCTGCCAACCGAGCCCCGACCCAACCATGAACCGAGCCCGATTTAAGTACTGACCAAGCCCAAATTAAGTACTGACCGAGCCCAACTTCCAACCACTGACTGAACCCACCCTTTAGCATTTTATACTCCTGACCTAGCCTGCCTTTTAACATTTTCAACTTCTGACCAAGCCTGACTTTTGGGTGCTCAACTCCTGATCTAGCCCGACTTTTATATTTCAACTCGTGGCCCAGCTGGATGGTTTCTGCTATATCTGCTTACTCTAGTAGGCACTTGCAATTTAATTGAGTGATTACAGGATGTGTTTGATTCTCATTTGCAGAACATTGAAATAATATTTCGAGGTTCCAACCAACCAAATTTGTATCTGCTCATGTTCTATTCTCCCTTGGTCCCCATAAGTTTTTTTTTGCGCCCGCTTTGGGGAGGCAACAATACAGAGGTACTTGGTCTGAAGAAGGTACAATCAGAGTCAGTGGGGACTCAGATCTGCTACTATGGATCCTGGTACATTCCTAGCTCAAACACAGAAATGTACAAGCTTACATTGAATGTCTTGTCTGATTATCGGGCCTTGAAACATCAGTCAGAATGATCCAAGGAAACGATTGTATGGTGCTTACAAAACTTAAGGGAAAAGTCAAAAGTCGGGCTAGATCAGGAGTTGAGCACCCAAAAGTCGGGCTCGGTCAGGAGTTGAAAACCTTAAAAGTCGGGCTCAGTCAGGAGTCAAAAATGTTATTTAAAAGGAAGGCTAGGTCAGGAGTATAAAATGCTAAAAGGCGGGTTCAGTCAGTGGTTGGAAGTCGGGCTCAGGCAGCACTTAATTTGGGCTTGGTCAGTACTTAAATCGGGGTCGGTTCATGGTTGAGTTGGGGCTCGGTTGGCAGTTGAAACCCGGGTTCGGTCAGGGCTTTTGTTGGTGGGCTAAGTCAAGAGGCCACAGATCGTTGATTAGGACACACTGATCAACTTCCGTAACACAGCACGTGCTCTCGCTCCTTTTGGGATTTGTGTCAGCAAGAATTGTCATTTGGCTTTCTGTGTCGTTTGCATACTTCCCACCGAATCCATGTGGGTGTCAAGTATTACTGCAGTTACTCAAATACATCTCCATTATTTCTACCCGCAGAAACCTGAGATTTTGCCACTCCGGGTAGCTTACGGAGGAAGTCAGGAAGACTGGCACTGGTTGGTGAGAGCGAGAAATGGGTTCCGCCACCGAAGGAAGGTAGTCTGGAAAGGAATGTGAGTTTGCAATCCGCTATGTGGGCAATCTGAGACGCACCTCAACACTTTTGCCCTTCCATATGCTTCTTCACCGACCACTCGTTTGCCCCCGGAGCAAAAACCTTGTTGCATTTGGGGCATTTCACAAGTCCGTTTTGTACAGAGAATGTCGAGAATGTAGCGCCATGCTCGGAGTTCAGGAGCGACCCCGAAGTTGCTGGGCCAAATGGAGAGGGAGAGAGGCGGCTGTCGTCTCGGTGAGCCCTCGGGTCAGAATGTACTGTATGTGCATTATGTACAGTGGCGTCGGTGGCTCGAAACTGGTTCACTGTGCGGGAAGGGGGAGGACAAAGTAAGTGATTTGGACCGGTGGAGAATCTGGAGTGGCACTGGACACTGTAGACACACTAGAAAGGGCCCTACTACAGCGGAAGGGCCCGACGCGTGCTGCTCTACCGAGTGGCTCAAAGGTTTCGTAACAATTGCTGTGCTTTCCGCATTTGGGGGAGGGAGGTCCCTCACGTGAATTGATGGGTGTTGACGATAACACGATTCGGGACCTCTTGGGCTAAGTCAGGACTTTTGATGCAGGCTAGATCAGGACTTGATTTGGGGCGAAACATATTTTGGATGATTGCCTAATGATTGATTCTTCTCCCGCTTTCAGTGATGCGCCTTGTATCGCTGCTTTTTGTTCCGACCAACTGATACCGAGATAACGACACATTATAAGATGACCTGTGCGCCGTGAGGTCCACTAATCTCTGACTCTTTCTCCTTTTTCTCCAGTGTGTTTTCACACCTATCCTATGTTTCTCGCCCACGAACTAAACACACTTCGCAAGACTCAGCCATTGTCACGATGTTCTTCTCCAAAGCCCTCGCATTCCTCGGCCTCGCCGTCGTCTCCACCTACGCCATCCCGCAGACCTCCCCGAGCCAAGTGTTCTCCCTCGCCGCGCGGTCCTTCCACACCACCCGCGCCCTCAGCGACGGCATGGTCGCTGCCCTTGAGGCGCGCGACGCCGCCGTCGCTCGCTGCGCGCAGACCTCCAAGCGGTACGTGCTCGAGTCCCTCTGCATTTACACAATGGCACATGCCGCTGACAGAAGCGTTTCTGCAGCCACTGCCCCTGCGACAGCAAGCAGCTTTTCGAGCGCTTCATGGAGATCGCCGAGGCGGGCATCGACGTGCGCATGTGCCTGAGCTGCTGCGGCGACGCCTGCACCTGCACTCGGGGGTAAGTCGCGCGTTTCTCTGTGCCGACTGTCTGACAAGATTGTGCTTGATCAGCGGGACATCGTCTGCTCGCGCACCGAGGAGGAGTTTGTCGAGAGGGCGTACGAGGAGGCCAAGCGCGACGTTGCCTTATTCCCCCTCTGCATTCTCTAAGCGTATCCCGGTACTTACCGTAATGTCAATGAGCTGAAGTGCTGGTGTTGTCCTACCCCGTTTCCCTCCAGAGGCCAATTTAAAGAACAGGACGCCAATGCGTCGATGTAGTACTGCGGAGTTCCAGGCAGCAAATACCTTGATTGCTCTCTCCTCATCGTGTTCAGGCAATTCCTAGTCGCGTACCCAAACCTCATAGATATAGCTTGAATGTTCTACGGTTACAAATATACAAATGGACAATTGAAAGTCCTCGTCTAGAAATGTAGATATTTTGTATTCGCTTCACAGTCTCGGTGACGGAGGAGACGACTTGGCTGGCGCATACTTGGCCTACGACACAGGGTGAAATGGAGCTAGTAGCAAGAGAAACAAAGCACCAACCATCTCGTTCTCTTTCTTCTCGAATCCGCACTTTTGGTAGAAAGCTACAGATAACATATGAATAAACGGCCACGCGACACATCAAGGAACGCACGGATATTAGCATCGCTGCAATTGAGAATGGTCTTATAGCAGCCACCGCTCTCGCTGATGTGGATGAGCGCCTGGATGATGCGCAGGCCGAGTTTCTTCCCCTGCTGCTGCTTGTCGACGGCGATGTCCTCGATGTGCCCCACGCTGCCGAGCGCGCGGAGGAACTTGCGCTCGACGAACAGCGCGCCGGCGCCAACGATGCGGTCCGAGGCCTTGTCGACGATGACGAGCGAGTAGTACGTCTGCGGGGCGGCACGCATCGCGTTGAATTGGGCGACCCATGCCGCTTCGCCCAGGTCCGTTGCGACGGTCAGGACCGAAAGAACTGCCAGGTGCCCGCGCCCATGGTCCGCGGATGCAAGAGGGCGAATCTAGAATGCGAATTGATTGGGCGAGATGGTCAGAAAGCTTGTAAACTCACATGAAGGTCAGGATGGAGCTGGCTCTTGACTTCGGGAGAAATGAGGTTGGCAGGGAAGAGGAGGTCCAGCTCAGTATCTGGGGTGAAAGGCATTATCGGAATATAGGATGGAAGTGAAGCTAGTGAAGTAAGGGAATGTGGGGTGACGGCGGGATAAAAGCGGCGGTGTCGGCATTGCAATTTGTACCAGTGGGCGCTCAGTTGCACCGCCACACGGAAGTATTTCTGAAACGTTTCACTTCAAGCTCGGGCTGTGCGGGACAGCCTGAGTTAAGCCTGAGGCTTCAGGCCCCTTGTTTAGGTCTGGAGGCACGCAGTCCCGTGTACCAAGTCCCCAGTAGTGAATGAATATCTTGAATAAAACTCGCCGGGAAAGGCAACAAATTTGAACAACACCACGATACGAGGAATGAAGGTTTACCGACGGATCAACTGGGTGCACTTAACGCACTTAACCACTGCCACTGATGGCACATAACTTAGGCTTCATTTACTCCCATGTACTGTCTCTATAATCCCTCTGAAAATTTGGATAGTCAATATGAATGGCAAAACATACAATCCGTGCGCCCAAAAATCTCCGATATCCATTGTGTCAAGAGGCCACGCAACACGGACGCTCCATGTCAAAATTGATCGCCATCACTCCGGCTGATGGCGGCTTGTTATGTGCATTATGTGCACATCCTCATCTCTTTCGCTGAATTCTGCCCGTCATCGTTGACTGTGCTCATTCTATACATCTTCTGCTTCTGATCAACACATTTATTCACCTCAGGACACAAAATATACAATTTTGTCGCGTCAATAAGTAAGCCTTGCCTGATTCATGTGAATATCTCAAACCCAGAGAATTCGGCAAAACGGGGGAGCCGGGGACACCTAAAGGGCTCGAAGGCCATTCCCCGAGCCCGAGGTACACCGAAGTGGGCCATCCATCGAGTAAGGCTGGACCCGAGACCATTTCCAGTCCGCAATGTGTTTTGAAAGGCAATGACAGCTACCACATCCTCTCGATTTGCCCGCGCACTGGAGTTTTCCGATGCTTCATCACCGGCTGTTGGGCCAGGGAATCCTCAACCACATAGAAAACAGCGACAGACAAATTGCAAACACAAAGTTTTCTGCACATGCCAAACTACCCAGGGTCAGTTTGTCGCCATGTTGGAGCTTTACTTCTGAGAAACCAGAGTGCTTGGGGACTTATCATGTGTACATAAACATTAGATTTTGACTTCTTGAGTTCCCCTTGAAGCTCTCTGAACTTCCCGCATTCTTTCCTTATTTGAATTCTTTTTCGCAACTTTCCCCTTCCAGCGACCCAGCACTATGGTCGGAAAACCGGAATGAACGCCCCTCGGCCTCCCCCACTCTGACATCCTAAAAAGGCAATGTGATTACTAATATATTTAGATATCGCTTAATGTCAGAATAAGGCTCATGAGGCGCGGGGGAGACCCCCGCGGAGCCCCCAATGCTCGCCGCGGAGGCCCACTGCATGGAGATTTGAAATATTTTTTCTCCTACTGTACCATTTCGACCGAATGTTCAGGTGACGGGTGACGGAGGGTCGTGAACTGAACAAATTTGGTACATGTGACAGTGACGTCCGACGAATGAACATCCTTTTTTTTCAAGCCTGCAGAGGGCGTAAAAACAAATTTTGAGCCAGGCTAAATTTCACAAAAGAGAAAATGGCGAAAAAGCGACAAAAAACAGTGCTCCAGAACAAGTTCGTGTTCGAGCACCTGCGGAATAGAGAAGAACTCCACTGCTATTTTTCTGACCATCAACGGGCGGGTGCCCACACCTTGCCTTGTGCAATCCAGTCAGATTTTTGAAGATGTTGTTGGTGTCCATTGGTAGAGGGATGAGAGAGGAATAAAATTGCATTTTCTCTGCATGCATAAAACTATGAATGCCCCCCAAAAAATGGTACGACCAGCGTTGCCCGGTTTCACAATTGTACCTGCTCAGTATCTCTTCAGCTATGGTAGCAAGTAGACATTTAGAGAATTACAGCTGTTTCCGAAAAGCTTGACACTCACAATTTTTTTTTGCTCGCAACCAACTTTTGATCGAGTGCTAAGGATTACCTGATTTGGGATTCCGATCAGTCATGTACTGCGCTTGCTGTCAGCAATGCTCTCTCTGCCTACCTCAAAACTTGTCCTCAAAATATTCTGCTTGCCTGAAAAGTGGTCAGAACACTTACAGAAGATGTTTGGTGTATGAAGCCTGGGCAAGAAAACATCTGGATTGTATAGTTGACTGCAAGTTCGCATTTGTGGTCTCGGCTTGGCGTAGCTCGGCTAGCCCAAAGCAGTAATCCTTAGCCCTCCATCAAAAGTTGGTTGAGAGCAAAAAAATTCGCGAGTGTCAAGCTTTTCGGAAACAGCTGTAAGCGAACGTGAAGAAAGCTGTCCAAAAGAGTCCGAAAGGCAACGGAGTCGTCCCACCTGATTACCTCTGAACTTTTAAATATTGCTATCAACTTCTCGAGCACCATAGGTCTGCGGATCGCCGGTGAGGAGCACTGCACAGGCAAGGGCAGGCTGATTGACGGAATGAACTTTTAGCAAGAAGGTGACACTGTTGGTTGGGTTTTGAACACCGAACCCAGTGAACATTTGAGGTGATGGGTGACATGGTGTGAACATTCGGTCGAAATGGTACAGTAGTGTAGGAGTGTTTTTTCTACTTTTCAGGGTATTTAAATGATCTGGTGCAGGGGAGACCCCCGCGGACCCCCCTACGCTCGCCGCGGGGCCCACTGTGTGGTGTGTCACTCGCCGCTAGGCCCGCTGTGCGAAGCCGAAGACCAGAATAAAAGAAACAAGAAGAAAACGCAATTGGAGAGTCGATTGAGTGACCACAAAAACATATCAATTACCTAATAATAAGGCCCAGGCCAAGCGTAACCACTCAGCCCCAGTGAGAATGGTGTCAAGCCGGAGCGAGGCAGAAAGAGGCAGACAGAAACATCAACATCAACATCAATGTCCATCAGATTTGCTCGAGTGGAAACAAGTGAGTGCAAGGATTGTCATATATTCACTTGTATCTTGCTCTATGTGCTCGCAGAAGCCCAGATTTTTTTTGTGGAACTGCCCGCTTGTTGCCCACATCAAAATTCTGCATGAGCCAATGTCGAATGTTTCTTGACACATGTGTGCTGGGATTGTCGTCTCTTCTTCTTTCCTCCCATGTCCTCCCATCTTCCACGCAACTGTTCTCGCGCAAGCCGTTCCCTTCTCTTGGTCATCAAATGGTCTACATGCTTCAAGCAGTCCTTGGCACCCACCCTCTTCCTGGTCATGGCTTCCCTTCGCTCGCTCACACCTTCAATTAGAAATGTCCTCAAGTTGGTATACAGAAACCGTGATATCTGGCTGTCCACTCCACAAACTCAAGCATGAAGCTTCTCTGCTGCAAGATCTGCTTTCTGGGTTCCTTCGAGGTTCTGCTCAGAGCAAGTCCAATGACGGAAACTCAAGATGTTGCTAAACACAAGTCCTTCCAGTCAAGTCGTTCCCGAGGAGTAATTCAAGACTTTGAAGACACCTTTCTTCCCTCCCTGGTCATGGTCCACGTGGGTAGCGTGCGCACACGTGTCATGCGCGTTTCCACTTATGAATTCATGACAGACAATGGGCGTGGGAGCTGCAGGGGCAGCGGCAGCAGGGGAGAGTATCTAGGTGTGGTTCCATAGTTTTAATAGATTTTTTTCTCCCTCGTTCTCCCTCCAGACAACCAGAAGTGAAATCAAATATCAATTAGATCAATCAAGTAATTACATGATAGACTCGACGTCGCTCGATATCACTTGATGCAGCTTGATGAGCGAACGAGTGAGATCGAGATATTCTCAAAATTTGCAAGCGAGAACAAGCCGCTTGTTCCAACTCTTTCTCACTCGCTCTGGCTCAACGCCATTCTCACTGGGACTCAGCAATGAGGCTGATAAGAGCTATTGAAATCAAATTTTATAGACCGGTCTCCGTCGACGACACCTCCCTTTTGGGCTTATCTTTGATGAGATCTTATCACCTTCCATATCAGGCAAGTCAGAGTGGGGGAGGCGTGGGCCAGTTCAAGGAATGACGAGTTTAGTGGGAGTGGGACTCGGCTAATGCTCGGCTAAACGCCGTTAGTGGGACTCGACCCTCAGCTAAAGGTCTTGGTGGGACTCAGCCATCAACACATCAAATCTTGAAACCTCACTCACTCATATGCACCGCACAGCAGCCCAGCGGCAAGCGTCAGGGGGGTCTGTCTCCCCTGCGCAAGATGTTCCAAAAAGAGGAGGAATAAGCAGAAAAAATACATACACACAAAAAAACATATGGAGCACCACGCAGTGGGCCTCCGCAGCGAGCGGAAAGCTCTGCGCAGCGGGCCTAGCGGCGAGCGTCAAGGGGGGTTTGCAGGGGTCTCCCCCGCGCAAGAGGATTCATGAAAGGGAGGAATAAGTGAATATTCTCGGTAGAACCCGAGCCAAAAACCCAAGGGATGTGCTGTCAGGCAAAATGAGGGGGGTCTGGAGGGAACACTGTTCCCCCCAGCGGAACGTAGACTGCCCGAAGGAACATTAAATAGATACAATAAATATTTTGCGTCCCAAAAAGCTGAATACTTGCCGATGGCTGCCAAAATTGATCTAGTGATGGCATCAGGCGGCTGTGCCATCATTACTGTAAGTACTTATAAGGTGGGCACCACTACAAGTTAGATTTCGAATAGAAATCGTACGGATGAGATGATTAAGTGAAACGGGGTCCATTGGCAAAGCTTGGTCCACCGGCAGAACGTGATGAGATGATTTTTGTTGTGTTTGTGGGGGGTTTTGGCCGTGTCCAGCCGATTCGGCCTTTTTCTGAGGCTGCGGGAAAGTGCAGCGGGAAAAGAGGAATCGGGAGAAATGGACGTGGACACGGCCAAACCCGGATGCAACAGGGCCACCGAGGGTCCGAAAGACGAGACCCAGAGCAACCCCGAGCATAAGTGAGAAAAAGCAAGGGATGGGAGGGTGGGGCAAAAACGAGGATTTTAAGAGCGAAGAGCGCCAGATAAAAGAACTTCAGCGAGTCGAAGTGGACGAGCGGAAGAGAAATCTTTGATGTGGCAATGCATACTAATCTAATCTAATCTTACTTGTCTGGCACTCTGGCAGACTCGCAAGCTCGCCTGCCTGAGCTTACACATGGGTCCTACCCTTTACATAAGCAACATGACATGTCCTAAAAGGGTCAAAAATCAAGAGAAAATCTCTCAAATATTCATGCTGTCTGATATTGCATATTGGCTGCTAAAAGATGTCCTAATATTATGCCCCAATAGGCCAAGGTATTTTGATTTTGGTGAGAAGACGTGCCAAATATGTAGTTCCCTTTTTAGTCTTTTCCACGTGTCCGACAGACTGCCAGGCTATCTGTTGCATCAATTTCGCATCAATTCACGTGTTTTCAAGTCCCAACAATGCCGCTCAAGCAGGAGTATATATTGACATGCATTGGGCACCTGGCCAACAGCGTAATTCAAAAGCTGTCGCCACGGAAAAAGAGGAAGAAAGAGGAAAAAGAAAATGTTTGCCATCCTCCACAGAATCAAGTTTGGGCTTGTCAAGCCAAAGAACTTATGTGTCCCGACATTCTAGGACTCCCCGAAGGCCTCCATATCTCCATCCGACGTGTCTATGGGTCCTGTCGCGTCTAATGCATCGGATGTGTTCTGTCATCAAATCTGTCAGATCTCCCTTCTATAGCGCTTCCCTCTTCTCACACTGGCTACTTTTATCAAACGGCATCACCCAATGTTCCTTCAGAAGCTTCCAAGGGACAGTTGCATGTCTTCTCACTTCCTCCCCCAAGACGACTGGCCACCATTGAGGAAGTTCCTGATGAGGACAACATCTCAGTTCTTGTCAGTCGCTCACAGAGACCTGGATGCAATCAGCCTGAGGCTGATGACTACTTTGACGATTCTCATCATGAATTCGACGCGGACATGGACCATCCTGCTGCCGGTTCTTCTCATGTTCTGGCTGCAGACAGCTCTGCGCCAATTAACGACGTGTCGGGATGCGTTCCTGATCCTGATATCGAACTTGATGGCAAATTATGAGAAGTTCCCTCCCTCGCTGATGCCATACTCACATTACACGACCTGAAGGCAAAACTGCGGCCCAAACGACCAACTGGTTGGGGATATGTGGATCCCAAAATAGAGACTTTTGTATGCATTTGCATGGAGGCCATGCAGGCCTTGCTGAATCTTTACACAAACGATAACTCTGAAACCAAGGGCCATTGGGCAACTTCCTTGATACATGCCTCGATCTCACAGGGGCAGGGTGCATATTGGGCACATCAGACTCAGCTTCTGGTTCGCCAGTACATAAAAGACCATGCAGTTCTCCCACTAAACCCTTATGGATACTGGAAGCAGTCCATGCTTGTCGACGAGGAACTGAAATCAGAAATCAATCTGTATCTTCAGAACTCAGGAATGACATCACCGCTCAGAAATTAGTTGAATTTCTGGCCCGTCCTGATGTCATGCAGTGTCATGGTTTCACAAAGAAGATCTCAGTGTGTACCGCAGTTCGGTACTTGAAGGAGCTTGGGTATTGATACATGGAGGTGAAGAAGGGCCAGTACACCGATGGTCACAAACATCCAGACGTTGTAGACTATTTGAACTGAAAATTTCTTCCTTCGTGGCGCAGTATTCAGGCTCGCATGGATGCCTGGTGTAACAATAACCTCCCCAAGTTCAGTCCAAACCTTCCTGGAAAATGCATTGTGGTGTGGTTCCACAACAAGAGCATCTTCTATGCTCATGATCGAAAGTGTAAGACTTGGTATCACAAGGATGCCCCAGTGAAACCTTATGCTAAAGGTAAATTTTATTTGTAACAATCCGGTTGCACTGATGACCTTTGTCCAGGTGAAGGCACATCCCTGATGATAGCAGACTTTGTCTCTTCAAAATATGGTTGGTTACAATCCCCGGATGGAAAGTGCAGTGCCAGGAGGGTCATAAAACCTGGTAAGAACAAAGACAGTTATTTTACTAATGAGGACATACAGGAGCAGGCACAGGAGGCTATGGATATTCTGGATGAGTTTTATCCAGAGGAGGAGCATGTCTTTGTCTATGACAACACCACAACTCACCTCAAGCGACCTGAAGGATCTTTATCTGCCACAAAACTCCCCAAGAACACTTGTAAAGTGGGAACTAACTATCTCGTTGAGGTTAATCAATGAGATGCCAATGGCAAGCAGGTGTACACGTCCAGTGGCGCTTTTGCTAAACACAAATTTGAATGGCAGATGGCAACTTTCAGGGCAAGCCCCAGTCCCTTTATATTCCCAATGGCCATCCTCATGCTGGCATTTTCAAGGGCATGGTTGCAATCTTGGCAGAGCATGGTATTGACACAGGCAAGAAATTAGTGGAGTGCCGTGGTGGCTTGAAAAACTGCCCTGCACCTGCAATTGATTACTGTGTCTGCTGAATCTTCTATAATCAACCGAACTTTGTGAATGTTGAATCAATGCTGGAGTCCATTTGCAAGCATCGGGGCTTCAGTGTCATTTTCCTCCCAAAGTTCCACTGCAAGCTCAATTTCATCGAGAAGTGCTGGGGTTACATGAAACACCTTTATGTCTTAATCCGGAGTCGTCCTGTGAGGACGCCTTGGACATAATGCACTGGAAGCTCTTGATGCAGTCCCTCTTACATCAATGCACTGGTACGTTTATTTTCACAGCTCAAATGTAGTCTCAAGTTAAGTACTCCAGATTTGCAAACTGCTCTCAGTGTTTCATGGATGCTTATGCTATGGGTCTGACAGGCTCCCAAGCTGCATGGGCTGCACACAAGTACCACAGTCATAGGGTTCTACCACTGACTATTATGAATGAGCTGGAGAAGGCTGGACTTCACACTGAAACAAGTGTAAATGTTATCACAGTGCAGAATTAATTTATTATTCAAAGATGGGGGCTCCTGTAGACAATTCTAAGAATATTTGAGTAATTAGTGACTGTGTCCTTCAGTTTATTGCCCTGATTCTGCAAACTGGAGCTCTCAGATGCATTTTCGGCAGCAAGTTGTACGGATTCTACTACTAATTTTGGATCTACTTCATGAGATCCTTAACAAACACTTGGAAACTTGGTTAGAATACAGATAGGATGTATTTAAAGAGAAGTTAGGTGGCAATTTGTCTGAAACAACCAGAGCATTATTCTACACATTTTTCTTTAGAGTTTCTCCAAGTTTGGAGCAGTGTGACCATAACATCACAGGGTAGGATGCCTATGAGTGGCACCTACCTTATGTTAGTCTCGTTACCAGATGTTCTGGAGGGATAAGACCATCTGTTTTTTCTAATAATAGAACCTTCGGGTCTTTCCAAGCCAAACAAACATCGGAGTCAAAAATGAAGTGCAGAGATCCCTCCAGAATGTCTGGGGAAATTTGTACAGTGATGCCCCCCATTGGGTCACACTATCATTGTCACAAATCGTCAAATCCATGCCCAGAGCAAGACAGGCTGCCCAGTATTTGGCTGGGATATTATGATTCTCATCCAATATAACCCAGAGGTGTGTTTCAAGTTTTTTGTGGAAGGAATTTGGACCACTGCTGCTGAATGAGCGGAAATTATGCCCTTATGCTGTCCGAGCCACAACAGCTTCAAAAGAGCCAGAAAAAATCTAGGATTTTGGAATATGCAGTTTGAAATCAATTCAATGATATCAGAACAGATTTTGTGGCCAGGGATATGGTATAGTGAAGAGAACAAAGTGGGTATGACTCGATGGGTGGGATCAGTGAGTGAAGCACACCAGACGTTTGGGTGCCCTCTCTGTCCATCATTTTTTCAATCTCCGACGGTCCAGCGATCTGGCGGACCGCACACACCCAAACGTCTGGAGCCAAGACTATTGTATGTAGGCAGCTGCCCCTCCGGCCATGACATCCCCAGTGGCTTTTGGCAACATAACCACACTCATCGTGGCCATGACCGTTGCAAAATTGGGCAACCGAGTGGTGGCGTACCTGGTGAACAATGGTGGCACCATGATTCCCTATGTGGAGGAATGTGGCTCCTGGTTGCCAGGATTTACATACTTAAATATGAGTTTAAATGAATGTATATATTTTTCTGCCCTCAAACAGGTATCACTATGCCACCCAGAAAGCTACCAGAACCTAAGCCTGTTACAGGCCCACCCTGTGAGCTCATAGCACATATTGAACACCTCCAATCTCTACTCCAAAATGTCATGATCTTTTCCCAGCAACCAAGCCTATCGTTACCATGACCAGCAGGGATTTGGGAAATGCAACCGACCCCATCGTGACCATGATGGTTGCCTACATACAAGTACTTACAGTAGTAGGACTCTCTTAATTTGTGCGAGTCCCACTCCTACTAATCTAGTCTAGTATATACTCCCATGATACTACAAATTGCGCAAATTATTTGAGGTCTCAAGGGACCCTGCGCAACACGGCTCAAGGGGCTGGGCAGGTGCACAGCATAAGCACCACATCGCGCTTCACCTCCTCGTAGGCCCTGTCGAGGAACTCCTCCTCTGTCCTGATGCACCGAATATTGTTGCTGTGAGATCGAGTGTCGATCATAAGCCAGATTCAGAAAGATGAGACATGTACCTCTGCGTGCAGGTGCAGTTGACCCCACAGCAGCCCTCGCACACACATGCCTCGATTGCCGCCTCTGCGGCTCAAAGAAGCAGCCGACCAGGTGGTGTGTCTCACATGGGCAGTTGTGCTTGGATGTCATGGTGCAGCGTGCAGCAACGCTGTCGCATGCTTCAAGGACAGCAGCTATGTCCATGCTGAGCATGCAGCTGCTGTGTAGTGCATGCACCTCAGGTGGGAATGGGGAGCACACAAGCTTGGCAGGGCTTGCAGACTCCTGCGGTATCACTTGCATGGCGAGGATGGCAACACTAGGGAGGGTGAGGAACTTGGAGATGAACATGGTTTCTGGAGCTACAAGGGATGATTGCTGAGCACGAGGAGAAGCAGGGAGAGTATGGATTGACATACTTCAGGCACTGGAATTTGAGGGTTCTGGGTGTAGAACTGTGGGTGGGTCATTCCTGGAGACACTTTTAAGTATATTCCTGGTGCCAGGCAGTCCAAGGGCGGGTAGTCTAGGTCTGAATCAAACATTGATATTAGGAAATTTTGATGCATGCACCACAGATAAGTGCTAAGCAAAGATAGTGTTGAATTGTCATTGAAACTAGTTGTTGGAGACCTGTTTTTGGAACAAGGTGAGCCTTGAGATGGACAATAGATGCCTCCACTAAGTAGTGCCCAGATTGCGACCATTTGCAAGCCCTAAAAGATCAGGTAAGACCCGTGTACAGACCACCGAGATGCTCAGAATAAAGCATGCAGATCATCTATAATCCCAGCTGTACTTGCAATGTGGACAATCTAAGGTGCACTGCAAAGACAATTCAATCAATAGATATACAGTGCACATGGGTGCTGAACGTACTGTGAGTGCATGCAGATCTGGGCAAGCCAGTGTGCTGGATATGATGCCACTCAAGTGATGACAGCTGAAGGCCACAGGAGGCCGGTACATACGACACAGCGTGAATGGGAATGAAAGCAAAATGCCACATGCAGCAGAAAAGTGACACAGTGCAGAGAAATGCAAGATCCTCAGGATGTCGGAACAGTGCCAGGACAAGGACTCTTGCAAGACTTGCCAAAAGAAGACCAGCACAGTAGATGAGCAGTTGAGGGTCTTCAGAAGCCACCAGGGCTGTGAAGTGGTCATAGGAGCTCTTGCAGTTGCAGGACTTGACACAGAGAAGGGGGACAGAGGGATCAAGCTGGAGGGGACAGGAGCTGGGTTGAGATGGGGAAAGGAAGAAAGAAAGGTGATGTGGCAACGAACCAAATCACACCATGTTGGAGATCCCATCAGTCGGAGTTTGAAATGGACTTAACATTCATGCATCAAACTACTCTGCAAATCCCCTTGAATCCTCCTGTTTAATGGACTAACTTTTATAACATGTACCCTAGCCAATGCAATATAATGCTGGTTACACATTGAAATAGGACAGGACCATTAATATTCTCCAGAATCTCCAAGACCAATCCAGGACACAAGATGGCATGGGCAAGACCAAGACAGCCCAAGACACCGCTCCCAAGATGAAAGACTCTGCCAGCAAGATCAAGACTCCAAAAGATGCTCTGCAAAGATGTAAGACACCAAAGACGAAAGTGTTGTTTTACTGATGCACAGTAGCATGGCAGGGTAATACAGGAGCTATTTGGTGCTGTGTCTTGCTACCACACCCATTCTCCATGTCAAGAGCAATGCCATGGAGAAACTTAAATGTTTAAACGTTGAACGAAACTCAGAGAATCGGGAAAATTGCAATTTGCCAGTAATTGCCGGTCTGCCAGCAGGTCGAGAAAATTTTGAGTGGAAAGGTTGAAGATTCCATGTTTCAAGAGGGAGGGAGAAGAGTAAAGGGCCTGCTGCCTCAAAAGACATATGATGGAAAGTAGTGGGTATCGTGTTATTTGTGTATGTTGGGCCTTTCTATTTATAGTTCTCAACCTCATTGATGTCGCGACACTGCAGCACAGTCACATCACGATCCACTTTCAAGACATGGGCTACATGGTATTTGTATGTGGACAGCATCCAGAAAACAGCGGGATGGCTGTTTTTGCGGTCCCAGGGCTCAGGTCGACCTAAAACTATGCCTGGCACGATTGATCTCTCTTTGGTCTCCCCGAGTGGACAGATGCTTCAACTTGTCAACTTGTTCCTTGTTCGTTGGATGGCATAGTGGCACCTGGCTGGTTGAGTTGCAGCCCAGGCTAGGGCTGAACACTGTCACTGTCTTCACAGGTGTACTGGTTACCCTCAACCAGCATGCTGTGCTGGCTTTCCCAACAAGAATTATGGTACGGGTACCCCCTGCCGCTGTGATGTGGACTGCAGTTCTACTAGATGCAGGGTAGTATTTGCAAGTATAGTAGTGTTCGTCCTCTAGAGGGAATAGAGTTTACAGCTTTCAGTTGTGATGGAGGGCTTAAGTATTGTGCTTGTAAAAATTTCCTGTGTGGATGAAAGTTAGTTGGTTAGTGTAATAGTTATGATCCGTCCGATGGGGCCTGGATTTCCCAATAATATTTGTTTCACACTACTGGTACACGGCGGAATCGTCTCCACTCACATAGGAAGCACTAGGTTGCCCTTTCTAGACCTGTATCCTGCACCAGATATGTTGATACGAATCTGGGGCCTTCTTGGAGGATAGACAGTGAATTCTGTTCTACAGGTGGAGCTGTTAAAAAGCCTCTGTCGTGATGCAGGTTTGCTTCGTAAGCCTCCAAGGATGTGTAGTTTTTGTGGGTTTTTAATGGAATGGACACTGTCCGCTTTTGAAAGCAAACAGAAAAATGATGTCTGCAGGTCTCCGATCACGCTCCACAGTACCGCAAATGATTAAACGTAGAAGGCGGATGCTTCAACAGACTACGTGAAGGATGTGGATGGCTCTTGGAGAGTCCACACACTTCGAAACACTAATATTGTTGACAGGATCTGAAGCGGAGAATGGATCTGGGTAATTGATTTGTTTCTGCGCAGTCATTTGGGGTCAGAATGGATCTGTACCAAGAACTGGTGCCATACTGGAGCTCTTTTGGAGCTTCACGGTATGAAATCTGTTGGTGGACAGTGCCTCTCAGGACCTGGAGAGGACTGAAGAGTTTTGTGAAGGGCCTAAAGGACAATGCTTCCGTGGATTATTCTTGTTCAGAATGGAGGATGAGTAAAGAAGAGAGCCCCTGGTGACCAGTGAACTCTATAGATTGGCAGGTTCCTACTTTTCTGCTCTAGTCTAGGACAGTAGCAGAAAGCGGGGGAGTTCAGAGATAATTTCTCCAGATACAGTGGGTAGTATTTATACTGTTTCTAAAGACCATGTGATTTTCCCTTATTCCAATAACTCCATTCGTCTTTCCGACGATCGGGAACAGGTCCCCCTCTTCCCGCTCTCCCTCCCAGCTGTGCGGAATCATTGTATGAGCTCGCAGACTGATTTCCTAGTGTGCAGAATGGTTCTGCAAGCCAGCAGACTGCATATGTCTTCGTCTGACATGTCGGAAACGTTCGTGGTGTGTTTCTTGTAGGTGGAGTGACTCTGCGAGCACATGGACCGTGTAATTGTTGGTCAGAATTGGTTGTCAATGGTCACGGAACATGGCAGATTGATCCCTGTGCCAGCTGTTATATCCTGAGCCAGAATGAAGATGACCAGCCCGGCGGAGCTCCGGAACCGGAAATTGATCCGGATAACCGGAACAGGAGCGGAGTCAAGAAGTCGGCTTTTCTCGCAAGCACCACAGCTCAGAAGGGTGTGCGACTGTCTGGGGAGGAGCCGAAATGAGAGAAGGGCCAGAATGGCGAAGAAGAGAAACCGGTGGTCGACTGGAAGTCCAGGGGTCAACCAGAGGTGGACCGGAGATGAACCGGAAGACCGGTAATGGACCGGAGATCCGAGGGACATTTGGAGGTGGACAAGACACTGGTTGAACATTTCAAATTTTTCATCTTCTTTTTCAGTGAAAAATGTCGTTTATTTTTCACACATTTTTCACTGAAAAAGCAGGTGAAAATTTCAAAACATTTTCATCACTTTCTTATTTTATTTCGAATTTTTCACCTTGAATTGAGAAAGTGCTGAAAAAGTTTTAAAATTTTCACCTTCTTTTTCAGTGAAAAATGTCTGAAAAATAAACAACATTTTTCACTGAAAAAGAAGGTGAAAAAATTGAAATGCTCAACCAGTGAGAAGTGGACCAGAAGGAAGATCGAATGAAGAAGAAGACATCTGAGGGTACTGAGTTTACCCCGGAGTCGAGTCGCAGACGAGACGAGAAGTTAAGACTCAGTCCATGAAGGAAAACATGGAAACAACATTAATTTTCCAGATGAAGTACTGGAAGTATCTAAGACATATTTATACTACCAAACTAATTGTTGATACTAAAAAGGAATGAGAGGAGGAAAGACAATAATGGTGGGAAGGATTGGTAAGTCAGGAATAAAGGAGAATAAGGGATTCATGCGACCGGAGTCAGATGGTGTCGGAAGAAGTGATGGTTATGTAATCAACCATGAGAAGAGAAGTCCAAGACAATAACACTGGTTGAAGATTTCAAAATTTTCACCTTCTTTTTCAGTGAAAAATGTCGTTTATTTTTCACACATTTTTCACTGAAAAAGCAGGTGAAAATTTCAAAACATTTTCATGACTTTCTTATTTTATTTCGAATTTTTCACCTTGAATTGAGAAAGTGCTGAAAAAGTTTTAAAATTTTCACCTTCTTTTTCAGTGAAAAATGTCTGAAAAATAAACAACATTTTTCACTGAAAAAGAAGGTGAAAAAATTGAAATGCTCAACCAGTGTAAGTCAGAAGAACAGAAGTACGGATAAACGGGAAAACACTTAGTAAAGTGTTGTAGCGTCAAAGGCCCGATGGTCCGAGATGATCCGAATCATTCCGAGATACTCCGGTTTACCGGAAACCGGTGTGTGACCGGTGTGACTGGAGTGTGACCAGAATCAAGATGCACACACTGGTTGAACATTTCAAAAATTTCACCTTCTTTTTCAGTGAAAAATGTCGTTTATTTTTCACTGAAAAAGCAGGTGAAATTTTCAAAACATTTTCATCACTTTCTTATTTTATTTCAATTTTTTCACCTTGAATTGAGAAAGTGCTGAAAAAGTTTTAAAATTTTCACCTTCTTTTTCAGTGAAAAATGTCTGAAAAATAAACAACATTTTTCACTGAAAAAGAAGGTGAAAAAATTGAAATGCTCAACCAGTGACAGATATAACACCAGCGGATAGTGCAATTCTTGGTCAGACCAGGTCATAAACTGTCGTTGAGCGTGGCGGGGTGACCCTGGAGTCGGCAGACGATGTGAACTTGGTTGTAGACGATCGCAGAGTGTGACAGAATGATCCTGGAGGTGGTGGACAATGCATACTTGGTTGTAGACAATCACAGAGTATGGCGGAATGATCCTGGAGCCGGTGGACGATGCAAACTTGGTTGTAGACAATCGCAGAGCGTGGTAGAAGATCCTGGCACCAGCGGACGGTGTAGTTGCTCATTGGACACAGTCGTAGTCAGACTCTGGGGCTGGCGGACAATGCAAACTAGGTTGTAGACGATCACAGAGTGTGGCAGAGTGATCCTGGTCACTGGTCAGACTACACCGCGGATTATGTCGCAACGGTGGGCAAACATAGTGCAGCCTCACATGTGTAGTTGCTCATCGGACACGGTTGTAGTCAGACTCTGGGGCCAGCGGACGATGCAAACTAGGTTGTAGATGATCGCAGAGTGTGGCGGAGTGATCCTGGTCGCTGGTCAGACTACACCATGGATTATGTTGCAACAGTGGGCAAATATAGTGCAGCCTCACACCGTGCTCAAGAAGCTCAAGAAACAGCTCAACAAAGAAGCCAAGCGCAAGGACGCCAACGTCAAGCATGGGGGGCCTTCACCCACCCGCAACTGTGGAGCATGGCTATTGACCGCCCCAGATGGGTTTGAGAGATTTTTACAGCAGTCTTCGTTGATGGGACAGTGCTCAGTGGCAGTTTGGTAGCAGAAGTTTCTTCAGCCATGCTCTCATGTCGGCAGTATACCAGGTCTTCACCCGCTCTCATCTCAGCAATTCTGACCAAGCGACTTTGGTTTCAGTTTCGTGCATGTACATTCATCTTGTCAATCTGTCGGTCTAATACTCATCCCTCTGAATTACCGAATCCATATCGCTCATTCTTAGGGATGGGCACGGGTCTGGGTCTGGGTATGAAACAGTCAACCCGGACCCAAACCCGGAAAACCTGGACCCAAACCTGGAAAACCCGGACCCAAACCCACGGGTCTACGGGTTGTCCACAGGTCGTTGGAATTGATCGGATCATGCCTGCCGAAGCTTGCCGGTACAGTTTAACACCTTCAAAACTGAAATATGCTCACTAATTGAGGTTTTTAAATGCATCGGGTGCTTAACAAAACTTTGGAGTACCTCTCATAGCTGTGAGCCATGTCAAACTGCCTTGAAATGACCTAAATTGCACAATAAATTCAATGTTCACAGACCCCTGGTGTACCTGAAGGGTTTTGGGTCTACTAAAATTGGAACCCGTACCCGTACCCGTACCCGGGCCGACCCGACCCGGAACCCGGCGGGTTGACCCGTACCCATGCTCAACACTACTCATTCTTCGATAAATCGCCACCATGATGTGACTTTTGTTTCACCCTCCTATGCTGCACACAACTATCTTTTGCTGCTCTGGTTCCAGCAGTGGATGCCGAGTCAAGGGGTCTCTTCCCCAGTAAGCTGCCCATGCGACTCCTGACCACACAAGAGATGATCAACAAGGGCATTAAGTTACATGCTATGTATATGTAGTACACGAGGGGTCCCTACCATATTGTATGCAACGAAAGGGAAATAAAGCTGTTTTCACTCTCTTTATAAAATTGTGTCCCTCTGTCTGTCCGAAGCCTTTTTGATCTCAGCTATCTCTGCTTCAATTCGTCATGAGCAAATGCCGAAGAGGATGCCGGACCGCTTTGCGGTCCGGCAGCCACTTATATATATATATAAGCAATGGCATTGTAGCCACTCCATGTACCAACAAGTCCTTCTTCTAAGAGCCAGCTCGGCTGCCGTATCCAAAATTTTGGATATGCGCCAATTACTTGATATGGTAGCCGTGAGAAGATCCAGGAACATCCATGATTTTCTTGACATGTCACATCAAGACAAGGAGAGTGCTTGGGCACTGTGTCCATAAGTACGTGTGTGCCCAACAACATGTCGGGATCACTGTCGGGGTCCTGCCCAACCGCTATGAGTACCTAAATCACATTGTTGTTGCACCAAATTTTGCAGATCTGTATGCAGAACCAGCCCATAGCCTACTGCCAGCAAAACGGGCCGAAAATGAGTTACTACTGAAGAATAAGTTGGGTCGTTATCTGACACGACGACAACGACCTTCATGAGCCTTTGTGGAACGTTGACTGATTATTTGATGTGACAAGCTGGTGATTCATTTGGATATTCCCACGACCACCATATCAAGTAATTGGCACATATCCAGAATTTTGAATACAACAGCCGTACTGGCTCTAAGCCAGTCATATTCTGGTACACGACGTCACGGCATGACTCCGAATGACCCTGGCTACGTCGCCAGTAACTTAAAGGCAATAGGGTCCTTCAGAGTAGCCTATTTTGAGCTCATTTCGATCTCATTTCACTTTCCATTTGAGCCATATCTTTGTGACCTGATGTGACTGGTCTGGGCTCAATTTCACTTAGCATTTTGCCTGACGACAGCCATCACTGTCCCACATCGCCCCAAGCTGCCGCCCCTAGTCTCGGCTCCAGACGTTTGGGTACCCCCTGCCGCTGTGATGTGGACTGCAGTTCTACTAGATGCAGGGTAGTATTTGCAAGTAGAGTAGTGTTCGTCCTCTAAAGCAAATAGAGTTTACAGCTTTCAGTTGTGATGGAGGGCTTCAGTTTTTGTGTTTGTTAAAATTCCCTGTGTGGATTAAAGTTAGTTGGTTAGTGTATAGTTATGATCCGTCAGATGGGGTCTGGATTCTCCAATAATATTTGTTTCGCACTACTGGTACATGGCGGAATCGTCTCCACTTGCGTAGGAAGCACTAGGTCGCCCCTTTTCTAGACCTGTATCCTTCACCAGATATGTTGATACGAATCTGGGGCCATCTTGGAGGATAGACGGTGAATTCTGTTCTACAGGCGGAGCTGTTAAAAAGCCTTCGTCGCAATGCGGGTTTGCTTCATAAGCCTCCAAGGATGTGTAGTTTTCTAAGGGTTTCTTTTAATGGAATCGACACTGTCCGCTTTTGAAAGCAAACGGAAAAATGATGTCCGCAGGTCTCCGATCACGCTCCACGGTACCGCGAATGTTTAAACATAGAAGGCAGATGCTTCAACAGACTACGTGAAGGATGTGGATGGCTCCTCGGAGAGTCCGCACACTTCGAAATGCTAATATTGTTGCAGGATCCGAAGCGGAGAATGGATCTGGGTAATTGATTTGTTTCCACGCAGTCGTTCAGGGTCAGATTGGATCTGTACCAAGAACTGGTGCTGTACTGGGGCTCTTTTTGGAGCTTTACAGTATAAAATTTGTTTAGTGGACAGTGCCTCTCAGGACCTGGAAAGGACTGAAGAGTTTTGTGAAGAGCTTGAAGGACAACGCTTCTGGGGATTATTCTTGTTCAGAATGGAGGATGAGTGAAGAAGAGAGCCCCTGGTGACCAGTGAACTCTATAGATTGGCAGGTTTCCTACTTTTCCGCTCTAGTCTAGGACAGTAGCAGAGAGCAGGGGAGTTCAGAGATGATTTCTCCAGATACAGTGGGTGGAATTTATACTGTTTCTAAAGACCATGTGATTTTCCCTTATTCCGACAACTCCATTCATCTTTTCCGACGATCGGGACATGTCCCCTCTTCCCACTCTCCCTCCCAGCTGTGCGGAATCATTGTATGAGCCTGCGGACTGATTTCCTAGTATGCACAACCATAGCCAGCAGACTGCATATGTCTTCGTCCGACATGTCGGAATCGTGGTGTGTTTCTTGTAGATGGAGTGACTCTGGAGTTGGCGGACAATGTGAACTGGGTCGAAGGTGATCGCAGAGTGTGGCGGAATGATCCTGGCGCCAGCAGACGGTGTAATTGCTCATCGGACACGGTCGTAGTCAGACTCTGGGGCCAGCGGACGATGCAAACTAGGTTGTAGACGATCGCAGAATGTGGTGGAATGATCCTGGAGCCAGCGGACGGTGGGTCGGACTCAGTTGTAGACAGTTGCGAAGCGTGCAGAGTGACTTATAGATGATCGCGGAGCATGGCAGAATGATCCTGGCGCCAGCGGACGGTGTAATTGCTCAAAGGACACGGTCGTAGTCAGACTCTGGGGCCGGCGGATGATGCAAACTTGGTTGTAGACGATCACGGAGCATGGCGGAATGATCCTAGTCGCTGGTCGGACTACACTGCGGATTATGTCACAACGGTGGGCAAACATAGTGCAGCCTCACACCGCCAGACTGCCGGACCGTCAGAGATTGAAAAAATGATGGACAGAGAGGGCACCCAAACCTGGAGGCACTTCATTTTCGACTCCGATGTTTGTTTGGCTCTGAAAGATCTGAAGGTTCTATTATTAGAAACAACACACAGTCTTATCCCTCTGGAATGTCTGGTAATGAGACTAGCTGCCCCCATTGTGCCTAGCGCTGTGTAATAAAGTCTGTGTTAAATAACACACCTTTATAACATTGTTATTAACACATTATTTACAATTCTCACATGAGAGAACCTCAGATGCATGTAATTAATGTGTGAGGAAGGCATGGCCCTGGAAACTATCTGTGCCCTTAGCTATTTACTTTTTCGCCTGTGAAAGGGTGCCCAGAGGTCGAATACTCATCGCACATCGAGTCCGGTGGCTTGAGCGGCAGTTCAGCAACATCCTCATAATTTTGGGGGAATTTCGAGCTGAAACCAACCAGAAACCCAAGAAAAAAATTGCCGCTAAGCATGCTTATGTCATGTTAAAAACCCTGTAATTTACATCCCCTTGTTAAATAATGAGGGGGTGCTTTGAATCTAATGTTACTCACGCTGCCAAATTTGAGCTAACTAAGTTGTTAACTTCAAGCATACCATTAGTCTGGGAATGAGAGAGAAAGATGGCACATGCACGCGTGCTCCGATCTTTACTTCTTGGTGAGCAAGGCTCCAGAAGAGGACGCTTCCCTGCTGAAATCAAGACTCAAAAATGAGGGTGTGGCAGGTGGTGGGCCGAAGCAAAGTGCTGACTGCGAGTGTCAAAGATTCAAAGCTATACACTTTCTTAGTCAGCACTTGTTGAGCTCTGTCACTCACAAGCTCTTGACATGCTCAACTGCAAGCTAACTAAGTCATTAACTTCAAGCATACCATTAGTCTGGGAATGAGAGAGAAAGATGGCACATGCACGCATGCTCCGATCTTTACTTCTTGGTGAGCAAGGCTCCAGAAGAGGACACTTCCCTGCTGAAATCAAGACTCAAAAATGAGGGTGTGGCAGGTGGGCCGAAGCAAAGTGCTGACTGCGAGTGTCAAAGATTCAAAGCTATACACTTTCTTAGTCAGCACTTGTTGAGCTCTGTCACTCACAAGCTCTTGACATGCTCAACTGCAAGCTAACTAAGTCATCAACTTCAAGCATACCATTAGTCTGGGAATGAGAGAGAAAGACAGCACACACATGCATGCTCTGATCTTTACTTCTCGGTGAGTGAGGCTCCAGAAGAGGATGCTTCCCCATAATTGAGTGAGCGTACATGAACAAACAAGTGTCTTCTATGGAGGCCTCTCCCCCGAAAGGGAAAGAATCTAATAGCATGGCAAATTTACATGTTAGCTAAACGGGAAACAGAGTCCTTCATGGATAAATTGTCCATAGCATCCCCGATGAATAAAGGAAGTATATCTTTGATATTCTGCCAGTATAGCAGTAACGCCTTGGACGACCAACGGCCTTGCTTCATCACTATCCAAGGGTCGACACCGGAGATCAGCAGATTTGTTGTTCCTCTGATCCAGAAACCATGACTGTACAACGCGCCCATACCCACCTCTTTCCAGATTGCATTGCAGTGGGCCATAAATGTTTCGCAGGTCAGGGGAGCCCAACCGGTCGCCGTCTCGTACAAGAAAAGAGGAGCATCGGTGGGTACATTTGCATTGACCACCAAGTGGTGCTCCACAGCAGCGACGGCGTTGACGGCATGATATGTCTCCATCAGGAACATCCAATCACTGGCAGCAAGTTTTGTCTTCGTCCATGGCAACTTGAATTTGAGGGACTTGTGGCCATTAGACACAGTGCCCCATCGCATCTGACATCTGTGCATAACATTACAAGCCGGTGTGAATGATTTGACCAAATCAATGAGAAGTTTGCCCAGCCATGCACAACCTCTCCAGGCAGAGGTACCAGAAGCCCAGATGGCAGAATCAAGGGTGTTTGTTAGTGTCAAGAGTCGGATTCGCTCGGAGGCCGACGGAGGTCCAGAACATTCTATCAAGATGAAGAGGTGAAGTAAGTGATATGGATCAGGATTCTGTCATGATACAACTTCAAAGATAGATGTGAAGTCCAGACGGAGTCCGAACGGAGGTCTGAGGCAGGTGCTGACAGATGGAGCAGGCTTGGCTTCAGCTCGTGCGCTGCGCCTTTCCCTATGCCCAAGGCCCGATTTCGAGAGATGACCAATTGAGAGTGAGACAGAGATAGGGCACAATCTTAGTCGATATTCAAACTGAGATAACTGTATGTACATGGCAATATTTATACTAATGTCGGAGTCCGAGATATTTCCGCGCGAAACAATAGAAACAATAAACTAATTGTAGTATGTATGGGGATGAAGAATTTAGAAAGAACAATAAAGTAATTGTCAAGGAACTGGAGGTCCGAGAACTCCGAGACCACATGACAAATCATATGTGCACATAATTGTCAAAGAGCATGTGGAAGAGTGTTCATGATAATAAGAGCCAATGGCAAGGTTGGAGTTGATGATGAGTAACTCCGACGGTGTCCAATGGAATCCCATGGAACGGATCGTGACAGTTAGGTCGAGGTGGTCACAGAGGACTAGCATGTGGTTGAAAGAGACAGGATCACGAGGCAGGCAGCGTGAGGAAGGTGGTGCTGGTCTGGAAACACCTTTCTTTGTACGATGTAAGATGTCGCCGCCGCACCCTGGAGCTCCATTCAATTGATGCCATAGCTGCAAACCTGACAGCCAGGATGAAACAGTACCAGTGGCAACCTGGCCCACACCCAAAGAAGAAATAAATAAAGATAATAGAGCCTCACTAGTGGGCATGCACAAATCCTCTGGAATGTTGTGCTGGTCACAGAAGTGATTGAGACAGAGCAAGCCAGCACCATAATTGCCCTGGGTATTTGGCTCCACAGATGCGAGAACAACATCCTGCCATTTCTGTATCACGTCCGTAGGAAAACAGGCCGATAATGATGACAATGAGTGGAAAGTGAATGGAGTGTGCCAAGCCGTGAGGTGGTCACAAGCGAGGACCACTGGTCAAAGAGGAGACAGAGTGATGATATTTTTCGGGTTTTTCGATTTTCTAGGTCCTTGGTGGCCACGTCCAGGCTGCAGCTGAGCAGGGGAGACCAGGCCCTGCCCACCCAAACATTCCGCGCCAGCTCCAACTGGCACATGAGCTAATGCTAACCTATAACAATGATCAGCTTCTCGTGGACCAGCACAACATGACATTAAAGACCCTTTGGCCAGCATCGGGAAACGGAAACACGTTACGGATACTAACCTGTGCATTCCATCAAGAAAGGGCAAAGCTCATCAAAGAGTGCTTGCACAGGCAAGTGATCATCCTGGGACCCCAAAACGCCGCGAGAAAA
This sequence comes from Mycena sp. CBHHK59/15, assembly GCA_029204085.1. NCBI lineage: Eukaryota > Fungi > Basidiomycota > Agaricomycetes > Agaricales > Mycenaceae > Mycena > Mycena sp. CBHHK59/15. The sequence continues at coordinate 43,604 of JARGXW010000076.1, forward strand.
GGAGTCAGCAAGATTCATAGCAGACAGAACATAGACGGGTGTGATGGTTAGGTTGTTAGGCATCAAGATAGAGGAGATTCGATGAATTGAGTTGTTGCGGGACTCATTCCGTGAATGGCCCTTTTTGTATGCATCAATGACAGATGTATTGTCGCAATGCACAAGCAGGTCAGTGTCCTGAATGCCCTGAAAGGCAATCCAAGTAGCTGCAAGTTCAACAGCCAACGACTCGAGCCAGCCAATATCACAACCATCAACTTTCCAGCCAGGGATGAGCTCCCATGCTGCCCACCTCCCTGCGACAAAGAGCCCGATGCCCCAATCAGTTGAAGTGTCAACCCATACATCAAGATCCAAATTCGCGTGGGGGTGGAGCAAGCAAGAAAAACCAGGAACGTCCAAGATGTCAAGCCACCAACATAGGTCAATCTTGACCATGCTCGAGACATAATGGGCTACAAACTGATTGCGAAAACCAGACATGAGATGGACCAGTGACGGGAGGAAAGAGCAGCCATCATGGTAAACGAAGCAGATGTGCTGAAGAGTGCTGTGGATAGATTGAACATCAGGAAGTCTGACCTTGGGTAAGGTGAGGAAATGAGAAATCTTGGCCCAATATTTGAGTTGCTTCTTCTTGGACAAGTAAACACGCTTGCTTGGCAAATGCCAAACAAACCTGCCATACTCAGTCAACTATGCGAAGTTGTGACCTTTGTCTGTTAAGTCATTCCAAATGATGCCAAGTGGGCCAGAAATTGCGAGGATATTGGCGAGAGAAAATGAGAAGGAGTAGAGCAGCAAGCCATCAGGCAAAGTCTCACATGAAGAAAGAAAACATAATAAAACATAATCATCAGCCCATTTGGCATTGTCTGGATGCCCACGCACAGCGAGGATGTCCAAGAAGGCATCCACAACAGTGCCCTGAATATTGCCAGATGTGCGTAAGCCAAATGGAAAAATATGGTCCGGCCAGATACAATCCCGCCAAAGGATCGGCAAAGCCCATTTGTGCCGCGGGTCAACAGCAGAGCAACGGAAGGCATGTTTCTGGTCAAGACCGGTGACCTGAGCTCCAGGTGGTGCCCTTGCAACCTGCATACACAAGACATGATCAGACACATCCATAAAACATCCATTGGGAACATGGGAATGCTCAAACATGGCCATGCATTCATCGGAGGTACATACATGACCAACAAGCATAGTACGGCACAATCATGACCGAGAACATACAGAACGGTACAATCATGACCAACATTTCATAGACATTGACATCCAGATATGCAAGCAACAAATACTCACCATATCTGCCATCATGGAACATGTGTGCCAGCCAATAGAAATTTCCTTAGCATCGAGCCAAGAATTCATCGAGAAACCGTTATCATCGAGTACAGAGTTATTCTGGACCATGTGCCACTTGCTGGAAGCTGGCGACTTTTTGACCAGGCCAAGCGGCGCTGTCCGAAAATGGCCACCAAAAAACATGGTGGCCTCCTCCAAAGTGAACAGACTGGACATGCGGCCAGCTGAGACCTCCTGGGCAAGGTAATCATCGATGAAAGAGGGATTGAGTTCGGTGGAAGTCATATTAGGGGGGTAAAGGTGTAGGAAGGTTCAGGTGGGTTACCGATTGGTGAGCCATAAATAATGTCGTGAACAAGATTGGGGTATCGGTGGAGGAGATTGTAGTCACGTAGAGCCATTTCCCATCCCTCTGCATGGTATGGCATGACAATGCACTGGTGTTAAGTTGTGAGTGCAACGGACTGCAGGATGCTCACTGCCACACAGGGAGCAAATGTGAGTGGTGTGTACTACCCACAAATTTGCATTCACCCACAAGGTTGTACGTGAAGCAGATGGGGGCATTGGAGCCAATCCGGAAGAGCCCGTCTTTTTTGGCATAGATGACAAATTGACGACCATGTCGATTGGGGTGAGTTTCTTTACAGTCGGCCACCCGGTGGCCATTGGAAGCACCGCAGTGGAGGCATAGTGGGTTCCCCCAAAAGGAACCCTTCTTCTGTCCACCATTCGGCTGGACACGAGGGTGTGTCTTCTCCGTGCGACTAGGGCTGGGAGTGGACGAAGCCAAGGTCGAAACTGGATATGAAATGACCGTAACCTGCATGAGAGACTGATTCTTCGCAGACTGGAGGAGTTTCACAGATGTATCCCCTGCAGGGTCAATAATGAATGCCTTGGTAAAGAACTGGGAACGTATCCTGATGTCGAAGTCGCAGAATGCAGTGAACCAAGTCTTGAACTCCGAGTCTGAGATCATGGCCTTGAAATGTTTCGCAAAACCGAGGAAGGTAGCTTGGCCATACCCGCGCTGGATGAACTTGAGGAATGTGTTGTAGCAGGTCGTCCAGTCGGCTTGGTCCAGGTTGCTCTCATTTGGAAAGAGCGAGATGTCGAGTAGATGCGCAGAATCCTTGAGTTCCATGGTCACTTTGACCGATTTGGTGCCCAAACCAGAATGGATTCGCTGTAAAGCATCAGGAGTAAAGAGGGAGAGTGGGGGAGTGATTCCCTACCTAGCCAACGTGAATATGGCCTTTGGAATATTCGCCACACTGAGGTCAAGTGAGTTCTGCGCAGCTTCAGCATCATCTGCGATCAAATCTGGGTTCAGGGTGTGGGCAGCAGAAGCAGGGTTGCCGATGGCCGATGGGCCTCCAATGCTGCCTCTGTTCGTGTTTCCAGCAGTGGGGCCTGCATTCACATTGCTGGAGGGTGCACCTGTCCCAGAATTTACTACCAAGATGGGGGTAATTCCGTCTTCCTCGTCCAAGGAGACACCCACCTCCCTGTCGGCCTTGTGTTTGGCCCGTTTTGCATTCCTGGCTAGCCTCTGTTGATCCATCTTTTTTAAGAGGTCCAGTATGGGCTGCGGGGTCGGCAAAACCCCTGTCACAATGAAGGCACTCGTTCATCCTCCAACACCGGGGTTGGAGCCAGGAACCGTAGTTGATATATTTAAGGGTAGTTAGATTAGAATTAAAAGGAGACTTTTTAGAGTAAAGAGGCAACGAAGTTCACTCCGAAGCAAAGTGCTGACTGCGAGTGTCAAAGATTCAAAGCTATACACTTTCTTAGTCAGCACTTGTTGACTCGCAAGCTCTTGACGTGCTCAACTGCAATTCTTACACAGCGCTAATCGCGCCGCCCACCCCCACCGCCTCGAATTTACCATCGGTGACATCTTTGTAGTTAGTCTGACTAGAGGTGCCATCTGATAAGCATTTTACATGATCAATGAAGAAGAGTGCAATATGTCAAGCGGTCTCAGACGGGAAATAAGGGAGCTCGCTGTTGAGGCCGATGGGCGGGAGGTGGTGAGCGCGGTACCGCCGGATGATGACCAGCTGTCAAGGGTCTCGCGAAATCTCATTTCAACTCTGATCTTGATGTGCGAAATCTCATTTCGGAGTTTCCGGGTCACGCTTGCCGGCAAAATGGAAAACGAAATGAGATTGAAATGAACGCGAAATGAGCTCGAAATAGGCTACTCTGAAGATCCCTAATGCGGTCATCAACATCAGATTCGGGACCGGTGTCTGTGAACATTGAGCGACACGTTGATCTGCGTGTTGAGTAGAGTCTTCAAAAGGCAACCATTAGATGAAATTTATACCCGACAGTACAAAAATCCGGACGGAAAGAAAGTTCAACTAGCAAAAATTGAGAAGAGATAGCAGTGTCCAACAACAGTCCAAGTCCTGGAAATCGCCCCTCTGCAACTTTGTATCGATTTTGTGGTGGAAGATGCCTAAGCAGTGGCCTTCTTCTTGCAGTAGCCATCGGAGTTAGTGATGAAATCGATGGAGCCATCGGGCTGAGTCTGCCCACCGCAGTTGTCGGCGGAGGAGGCCGGGAGGCAAGAGGTGAACAAGGAACATGTAAGCAGAGGGCTTCCGTTCTATTTTTGTTTGCGAGATCAGTTTTAATTTCTTAAACAGCATTAAGTGCGCACCTTTCCGTTGACGTCGTGGTAAGCTGATGTCATGTTCAACGTTAGTTTAGATAAACTCGGTTTCTCTACACGTACTGTTGAAGAAAGTGCAGCCAGAGACCGAGTCGCACATGGCCGCGCAGGCTGTTCGAATTTCATTATAAGGCTCACAGAAAAGCTTGAAATTTCATTACCAGCGACGGTATCGACGAGACCGTAAGTCTGGTAGGTGTCCGATTGCGCAGCGCAAGTCAAGTTAGAGAAAGTCGGGGTGAACTCGGGCGGGGGCGTGGGGTGCTTGGGGGGCTTGGGGCAGTGGAAGCAGAAGGAGAACAGCTCCAGGAGCTTGCAGAACAACTGGGATAGAAGAGGTCAATTTCGTATCGGACTTTACAGGACTTGAGTAGAATTGAACATACCCCGTCCAAGATGCAGGCGATGCCACTGGGGGGAGCACCGTTGCCAAAGTACCATCCCGGATGGTGGTTGACCTCCCATGGAGGAATGGCGGCACCATAGTGGTTTTCCTTAGTAAGAGTCAACGCGCTCGAGATGGCTGCAGAGGAGAACGAAGTGGCAGCTGACGCGCCGGAGGCGACGACGGAAAGAGCGGCGAATACAGTGCTAAAACGCATTGTGTGAAGGAGGGCTAGTGAATCTGTGGGTCTGCAGGAGCGTTGAGGATACACAACGTTCGAGGCCTCGCGTAGTGGCTTTTATATGTTTCGCGAGTGTTGGAACTTGGAAGTGTTCCCATCAAGACCCTAGTCGATTGACGTGTCTGGCATCGGAAATGAAGTCGTGTCGCGAGCCGCGGGGTACAGGGTCGGACAAGTGAAGGGTGGAGAAGAGAATTCCGCATTTACAGCAGAAAAAGAAGATCTGTGGCCCCAGATCGTTTTTGGACTCATGAAGCCGTTCGGCATACAGTCTTTTCTATTATGCAGATCTTCATAAAAGTGCGGGGAAGTAAATATCAAGGAACCGCCAGGTACATTGGAAGAACGCTTCACCGTGATTGACACCGCCAGCGCTGGTGCGGTGATAAATGGCTAACTGTAGCTTCAATTGTAACTGTGTATCATACTAGGCGTCTCTTCAACGTCTGTGAGCCAACGCATGGAAAGTAACTTCGAGTTGGGGCAAGGCTTCGTCGTGGCAGGGGTCTGGAGCAAGTCTGTTGAAGAAGAGTCTCGGCGGGAATGTCTGACATTTGTCATGATTTGATAGATCGGAGTCACAAAGGAGGCACCACAACAAAAATCATTGGACATCACAACTCCGATGGACGTGATGCAGCTATGCTTACAGAGCTAGCGAATGAGACGAGACACATCCAGATTCCATCACTTTCAAGTGTCTGACTGTGGCATTAGCCGCACGACTCGGAACTATGACAAGGGGCATTCAACAAGTTCAACCTCCGACCACGTGCCAGTGGCACGACAAGAGTCGTTGATCTCCTCGTCTGAGGGGCATTTCTTCTGGCGGACCTCAGAAATGGACGTAGAATAGAACCATTCACGCATTCTAGTGCCCGGTGCGCTCAAGTCTGCCAACGGCTGACCTGGATGGAAGATGTCAGAGTCCCCAGACTGAAGTGACACCTGGACATCTTGGGAGACATATTCTCTCCCAAGGAGATACTTGCCCGGACGAAAATTATTTTTGAATGGACAGGGACCGGCTCTGCATCTGGACCGGCCATAAATCGAACCAGGGGAAATCAAATTCCAGACGCGTCATATTTAAAGAACAGATTATTCCGATGATTTATCCGCTCTAACTGAAGCACTCTGGAGCACGGAGCCACGCCAAGGAACGACAGTTCTACAGTTAGAAACTGACCATATAAAATTATAAGCCCACCTGCCATCCCTGGCTTTTTCATAAAATTTTGAATACAGTCTGCCGTGTAGGATGATGTCACTGAAGGTACTATAATATGAAGGCGTCTACACAAGTGATGCTACACCCCGGCTGTTTCTTAACGGGACCACACCGGAATATACCTACCTACCTACCTACCATGCGAGGTTTGGGTATGTATGCATCACAGCTCGGTGCTTGAAGGCAGCTCACATCTACGGATATATATCACGAGAGTAATGTCCGCGTGCTGGCTGTTGAAGTCTACTAAATTGGATTCATATGTAAAGTACTAGAGTTCATAGTAAGGCCCACACGAGTTGAATGAACTGTCATTCTTGCAGCACTGCTATACAGCACACAAGGCAGGCGAATTAATCAAGTAGTTAGGACAGGAAAAGTGCTTCAGAATATCGAATATAAGCGAGAGACCCATATTCATCTGTATTGAGCCAGAAACCCAAAGGACGAAGCGAGGACAAGTGAAAGGTCCGGGAGATACTCGAAAATCAACTGACGCACATACGTCCTCCTACGACTTAGCCACCACCTTGGAAAAACCATAACTGTCGGAAATAACTGTGACGTCAGACGGTGCGGGATTCTGCTGCTGGCCTCCGCAGTTGGTCGCATTGACGGAGGTAAGGACCACGGCGAAAAGCGAACAGGTTAGGTATGGGCTATTTTTCTAAATATGGCCAAATTTAATGGATAACCGTGGTAGCTAAGGTAGAGGAAGACGTACTTTGGAAAGAGCATTGTTGTCGTGGTATGCTGAACATACGTCAAAAAAAAATCAACAGGAGAGATGAACAGATCTCGCACTGTTGAAGAAAATGCACTTTGAGACTTGATTGCACATGGCCGCACACTCTGCCCGGGAGCCGTAAATCGATAACACAACATAGTCAAAAAAAGAGACTCACCAGAAGTGGTGTTCACTATTCCATAGGTGAGATAATTCTGGGGAGGCCAGCTCTCGGCCGCGCAAGTCAGATTGGTCCACTGGTACATATACGGTGCTGGCGGGGGTGGAGGAGGAGCGGGCCCCACCGGAGGCGGGGGAGGCGGTGGAGGCAAGGGAACTTTGGGACAGAGTCCAAGGAGCTCCAGAATGAGACAGACCACCTGGTAGAATATCGGTGTAGCTCGAAAATTCAATCTGGAAGTCATACCCCATCGACGAGACATGCGAGCCCGGCGGGAGCCAGATCAGGTGGGCCATAATACCACCCAGGATGGCAGCCTTCTTCCCACGGCGGAATGGGGGCACCATAGCAGTTGTCTTTCGTGATTCCACGGGCGAGCGTCAATGCTTGGGTTTGGGCGGAAGTGGCGCTGACGGCTGCTGAGACACTGGAGACCAGGAGGGAAGATGCGGTGATGAGAGTGCACAAGCGCATTATGAGCAGGTAAAATGAGGATGGTGAGGGGCCTGGCGAGTTGAAATCTGAGTCAACGAGGTCTCGCAACTCACCTTTATACTAACTGGAGTTGATATCCAAACTCCGATGCCAGAAAAATCGGACAAACGTTGGATGTATTTCGATAATTGAGCAACTCCGTTTAGTTCGGGCCAGGACGAGAGGAGCGTTGTGGAAGTCTGGCGCGGTCGAAAAATGGGCCGTGTCCTAGTCAAGCGAACGAGCTACGAATAGAAGCTATAGTCACGCAAGGTTGTGTCACCGATGCGTCAAACGGCTTCTGGGCGAAGTCGGCCTGGCAGCAAATACTATCAGGTCGGCGCAATATAATTCTCCTACACAATCTTTTGATTAATAAAATGGATCAGAATCCGCCGCAAAGTTATTACCAGGTTGCCGTGCTCGAAAGCATTATTGAACTCTGTTTCAGTAGAATAACTTGTCAAAGAAGCTCGTATTTTGGCATGCGCCCATTGATTAGAGTCCAAAGTCTGGTACCGAGGGCGTCGCGGAATTCTCAAAAGCGCCATTTCTTCTCCTATCTTAGCGACCGATGTCGCGGAGCAGTGGGGAAGGAGGCTCTACCCGAGCTGGCGGAGCCTGGCTTACTGATGGGCTATGTGTGGACAATGTGCGACAGGTGCGCCGTCCGAAATCTCGCATAGGAAGCCAGAACCGCGTCGCAGCACGTCGAACTCGGGATGATATTCCGACGAAACTTTAAGTTCCAATTGTGAAGGCGGATATTGAGCCCCTTGTCCTGTCCTCACAGCTGTTTGAGGGTGCCTCGGCCACCTCGGTCACACAGCAGGATTGTCATGAGATGGCTTGACTGCTTCCACTGGCACTTGATCCACCGAAGCCAGCATAGGAGAGCGGAGTGGCCTTATTTATCGTATAGATCATCTTCACGGGGGGACAGAGAGGGTAGAGGCCTACTCTCCACAGTCTACTCTCCACAGCTTCTCCCGCTGTCTATCTGCTCCAAGTTATGGCGATGTTCACTCTGTCAAAAAAGACCCTACCGATTGGAACGCTAACCGTGGTGCTGAACTCGGAGCCACCCAAACGCCGCGCGCCGTCTGATGGACCCCATTTCTTGATTGATTGCGGAGGGGGGCCTCGTCAACGAACGCTCGATACCTAAAGAGACAGGGGGCTTCGCGGCGTTTCAGCAGGACCCTATCGGCTTGGGAAGAAGCGAGCAGCGCCGACCGCGACATAATTTGGGAGATGAACATGTGCAGGCACCCTCACAGAGGATTCAATCTTTCGTCAATTGGGAACCGCGGAAGTTTGCGACCTGTTGCCAACCCGTTACAGTGGAAATCCAAAAACTTGAAGGGTAGGTAGGTAGGTAGTAGGTACCGGCGCGGTCCCGTTAAGAAACAACCGGGGCCCGTACTACATACATCGCGTCAAATGAAGGGAATGCTGTATAAGCCTTCTCAGAGGAGCCAGTAATTGAAATTTAAACCTCGACGATTTGGAGCCGAACTTGGCTGGGTCTCGGCCTGTCAGACTAGGGGCGAACGAAAGTTACAAGCACCAGCAAGTTGCAAGCCACATTTTTTGGGGGGAAAGCATAGAAATACAAGAAGCACTTCACCAATTGCTTTGCGGCTGATTAGTATGTTTGGTGTGGTGCCACAGACACAGTGCAGTGTTGTTGTCGTTATCTATTTAGGAGATAAGCTGAGGGGGTCATGATAGCACTGCTGGGAAAGAGCCATCGGTGAGGCATGAGTACAGATGTAGGGCCACCATCGGGGCTCGAAGCGTGAAGTTCTAAGCTACAAGCTGGAAGTTGATGACTATATGGTTGGAATCAAAAAGAGGTCTGTGCGTGAGAAGATCAGAGTCGTGCAAGACAACACGACCAAACTCTCCGACCACCAACATTTCTGCCGCAAGACACCTCCACCGTGAGTGTAATTTCACTCTGCCAGTCCTCCGGAATGCGTCAATGCGTTCCCCCAATCTCTGGCTTCCGGATGGTACCTGTTTCGAGGGAATCCGTTTGGCTGCGAGCTGGATGAAACCGATCCATTCTGGATGACGCGCTACAAAAATTATCGGAATATTCGCTGACTTGAGCTCTCCCTTTGTCTTTTTGTGTTACAGATGGTTCGTTTGCTCATTGAATGTTCCCCGAGTACCCGTTGGCTAATCCTGCTTCTGCGAGTGTAGAAGGTCGAGATCGACTCATTCTCCGGCTTCCGTATCTACCCTAGCAAGGGCAAACTCTTCGTCCGTGGCGACAGCAAGGTCCGCCGCACACCGATGTTCTATACGTCCCCCCTCACAGTGCTCTCCAGGTGTTCCGGTTCGCCAGCTCCAAAAATGCCTCCCTCTTCCTGCAGCGGAAGAACCCCCGTAAGATCGCATGGACGCAGGTGTACCGTCGCATGCACAAGAAGGGGATAACGGAGGAGGTCGCGAAGAAGCGTTCCCGCCGGACTGTAAAGCACCAACGTGGCATCGTCGGTGCTGACCTGAACGCCATCGCCGCCAAGCGCAACCAGACCGCTGCCCAGCGCTCCCAGCTGCGGCTGAGTGCCATCGCAAAAGCAAAGACGGAGAAGAAGGAGAAGGAGGTGAAGAAGGCCAAGGTGCGTCTCGTCTCTCGATTTCAATGGCTACAATAAACTTGATTTCATTCCGTTAGCCTGCGCGTTCGGCCGCCGCATCCGGCCCCAAGGTATCGAAACAACAGATGAAGGGTGGCAAGGGCCGATGAGCATAGTAGTCGCTGCTTGTTATGACTATGCCTTATGTCGTCGCAAATTCATCCCTGCCCTGCCCATGCCTCTTTCTGCTGGCTGACCTTAAGTTTCACTCGACATCCGGCGTTTATCGTTGTCTCAAAGTATTCCTCAAAGTTACCGAATCTTCACAGGCCGCTCCTGTCCATACATAATAATATTGTGGCGTTTGCTAAGTTACCTGGTGTTGAATTTGAATTTGAATTTCTACCTGATCATGATCACGCGTGTGTGATAGTAGGTGTGACCAAACGCGCTCATCGCTGACACCAACGTCGGACTACTTGCACAGACTACACCTACTATATGGCTGCTGTTGGTTCAGCCAGAGCCATACTATATTGTGTACAGGCGTCGGCGCTGCCTATGGTCTTTCGATCCTCAAACCCGCTGATATACCATGGTAACTCTGTCGCCTGTGAGCTTCCGGATCCGTCGCTGAACTAGATGACTTGGCGTTGTCAAGTCGTCCACTACGGAGCCCCCTGGAACAACTGCTTGGCTGTTTTCGCCCCTTTTTAATTATTGCATTGTCAGCGGTGGACCAAGCTCTTGACTCATCAGTGCCCTCTGATGGTGGTAGATCCGGCTAGCCGCTCTGGGGACAAGGAAGGTGTTCGTGGCGGATTGCCGATCGCGGTTGGCCGACCCATCACTGGCCAGCGCACATCTGGAACTCCGACGGCTATATATCTAGGTCGTATGTGCTCGTAATTTGTCAGGTATGGCCCTTGGAATACCCCAGGTCGTTAGCTCGACTTTTACGTGCCCACCTCTCGACGGGTCTCTTTCGTTGCCCGAGATCTTTGACCATCACCGAATTCACAACCCACAACATCCTGTGTTTGTGTTTGAAGACAATGGCTCAGTCCACACATTAGTCTATGAACAGGTTGTTCGGGCAATCCACACGGTTGCGCAGCTAGTGCAGGCGGTAGTACATGAAAGTGGTTTGGAGAGAAAGACCACTGTATTTGCTATTTTGGCACAAACAGGCCAGTCGTTTTTCAGTTCGAGTTCGGTCGCTGATCTTGAAATCTCGCGCAATCAGATACTTTCACATATTTCGTCCTGATCCTCGGAATTCTTCGCGCAGGATGCCAGTCGTTTTCCCTTTCACCTCGCGTTTCTCCGAGCAGTGTCGCTCATCTTCTGCAAAAGACTCGATCCAAATTTTTGTTTGTAAGCTCAGACACCGCTATGCAACGATTGGCCGCCAGTGCTTGCTCGCAGCCCACAATTCCAGGACTGGTCAGAGCCAGCGTGACAGTTGTACCCACGCCCGTATTTCGACAACTATTCGTGGACTCGGAACGAGAATTTGTCCCGTTGCCAACAATGAAGCACCCGCAGGATTCAGATGTAGCCGTGATTCTACATTCGTCAGGTAATTGTGTCGGGCCTGTGTCTACGAAGGACTCGGCTCACATCCTATACAGGCTCCTCGACTTTCCCCAAGCCATTCACTGTCACACATCGCGCTCTTTTGCAGTGGGGTCTCGTTCCATGTAAGCCATAGCGTGTCGTTTTTGAGCGGTTTTCATCGTGTTTCCGACTCAGGTTACGGAGAAGTTGATATTTGCGGTCAAATAATATCTGCACACGCGCTGTGCATGCACCGTGCGCCCTCTCGAAATATCGCATGTAACCTGATCTGACCTCCGTTCGCACCAGATGCTCTGCGTCTTGCTTTGATATCTTGGACGGTTCGCCTTGATCCCATTTCTATTGCCTTGGTTTCGATCTTTCACGTAGGCCGTGACTGGAGCCGCGATTTCGTCCTTCTCTCCGATGGCATTCCCATCTGCGCTACAATCTGGACATGTTCTCGCCCAGGCCCTTGTGACCAGATCTAATATTCTGATATCCGCTCCGGCTTTCATAGAGGTCACTTTGCACCCTTTGGAGAAGCCCCTACGTTCTCATCATCTCGCCTTAGGCCTGGGCTGCCCAACCGAAAAACATTGCGGCGCTCCGCAGGTTTACTGCCGTCGTATGTGGGCGCCTCTGATTTGTGTCCCTTTATTAACGTGCACCGCCACAGATTTTTACCGGGGCAACCTTGCAGAAAACCGTCGGAGACCGACTTGTTGACAACGGTGTGCGGATCCTTTCGCTGTATGGCGCGTAAGTCGCTCAGTTCCCCCTCTTAAACCCCGAAGTTGATGCAGAATGTGCAGTACAGAAATCGGATGCATCTCGCTATTCCTACCCAGTGATGACAGTGTACCTTCTCGGAATAACGAAGTTCTAGCGGCCGCTGCACAGGACAGCTGGGAATACTTCCGGGTATCCATCTCGGTCTCATTCCATTAACTTTACCTCACCACCCGTAGATCTCGCCTCATTGTAATGTGATCCTTATGCCGCAATACGACAATGTCCACTCGATGCTGATCATGGTGTGTGTGCTGTCCTTCACGGTTATACAAATATGGCTGATCCTTCGTCTTCAGGATTCCCCTACATTTACGCCTCATGTGTATAATCTTCAGCTAAATGGCGTGAAAGGATACGACACCGGCGATCTCATGGTACGGCATCCCACAAATCCTGTCCTGTGGCGAGTATTTGGCAGAGGTATCATACTTCCTCTGGAGGTATACATCAGGTGCTCATGCTTCACCATAGCCGATGAACAAATCCATCACTCGACCGGCCACAAGGTAATTCTTCTTCATCTGCTCTTTCCCTCTTTTCCCCCGTGCTCACTGATCGTTCAAGACAAACCCAGTTCCGATAGGTGCGAAATAAGACATTGATCCCACACACGCCGCTCATCCACGTTTTAGAAAGTTTCCTGACCCAGCATCCCAGGATTCGCGGGTGCCTCATGTTTGGCCGCGGCCGATGTCGCGCTGGTATAATCATCGAACCCACTCCAGACTGTACTTTTAACCTCTCCGATTCGGTACAGCGGATCGCCTACTGCAACGAAATCTGGTGCGTCCCTCGCGTCGTGTGCACCACAAGATGACCGGACTCATGTTTCCTTCAAAAAGGCCTGCCGTCGAGGAAATCAATGCACAGACAGCTACGCACTCGCAGCTACTCAAGGAGATGGTCATCATCACTCATCCCAGCCGCCCGTTCCGGTACACCCCGAAATACACACCACACCGTTCCAGCGTTCTCGATGCATACGAGAAGGAGATCGAAGCGGTGTATGAGGCGATGGAGGAGATCTCGCCGACAGAGAAGGCCATGGCGAGCACCGACGAGGAAGCTGACTTCGGCTTGGTTGCGCGTAAGGTGGTAGAGAAAGTGATGCACTTTCCCATTGCGGATGATGCGGATATATTTCAAAATGGATGTGACAGGTTCGTTTGTCGTGGGCTATCCATAGCGTAACTCATTTCTCCGCATCCAGCTTACAAGCTACACTCATTCGGAACACCATCCTCAGCGCGCTCCGGACTAAAATAAACACCTACAACATCCCGCACAATTTTGTGTACTCCAATCCTACGATCCGGCGGTTAGGCGCTTATTTGTCCCAGTATGGGCACGGCTTCGTCGCACTAGCCATGATGTCGAGCAAGGTCTCTGAGATGGAGCGCCTGGTGGACCGATACAGCGGAGACTTCACGCCACCCCGCCCGCGATCGTCCGAACCATCACCTGGAGTCAATGGGGAGGTAGTCCTGCTCACCGGGAGCACGGGTGCGCTGGGTTCGTACGTGCTGGATCACCTGCTGAAGGATCCGGCGGTCGCGCGCGTGTACGCACTGAATCGCCCCGACGCCCGTGGTGTACGGTCCGTGCTCATCCGCCAGGTGGCGAGCTTCCGCGATCGCGAGCTCGACTTTGCGCTATTGAACTCGGAGCGGCTCGTCCTTCTGGAGGGCAATATCGCGGAGCCGAACTTTGGGCTCGACGACGAGACGTACGAGGAGATTCGGGTTAGTGTTACCTGCATTATCCACCAAGGTCCGCCCATCCCACCTAAAATGACTTAGTCAGACTCTAACTTGGAGCTCAGCGTGGCGCATCGATTTCAATGTCGTGCTCTCGTCGCTGGAGCCGCTCATTGCTGCAACACGACGGCTTGTCGACCTAGCACTTAGTTCGCCCCACGCAGAGACGCCTCGGTTCGTCTTTGCCAGTTCCCACAGCCTCTTCTGCAGTATGTCCCATCCATTGCCCGTTGACATGCATGTATGGCTTCCTAATGTAGGTGCCCAGACTGGCCAGAGGGAGTCGTCGTTCCGGAGGAGGCGAATCTACCACCAGTGACGGCCGTTGGCTCTGGCTATGCGGAGTCTAAATGGGTCGCCGAGAACATCCTTGTCAGAGCGGCTGCGGCCACCACACTGCGACCCGTCATCGCGCGGATTGGTCAAGTCTGTGCGTAATGCTTACCGACGGCTCACAGACCGACGCTGACACAGAACTGCTTAGCCGGCGGCCCCAACGGCAGCTGGAGCCCGGGTGAGTGGCTGCCGACGCTCGTCAGGTCCGCACAGCTCCTGCGGCGTCTGCCTCATCCGCACGGCGTAAGCCCGTTTATTTTATGCATCAATTGGTCCTCGCGGCTGACATGCTCCCCGCACAGCACGTCTCGTGGATCCCCGCGCACCGCGCGGCGGCCGCGCTCGTCGAGCTGCGCCACAGCATCCCCTCGGCACCAAGCGCGCACTTTGTGCACCTCGTACACCCTGCGCCCGTGCCGTCCGACGTGCTCTTCAGCGCGCTCGCGGCAGTGCTCGGCGTGCCGCTCGTGCCGTATGCAGACTGGCTCGCCGTGCTCGAGGCGTCGACTCACGCGGCCACCGCGGCTGCGCCGGCACTTGTGCTGCTGCAATTTTACCGCACGGCGAACCGCCGGCTGGCGCGTCCTGACGCTGAGGCGTTCGGACTTGCAAACATGGCGACGGAACTGGCGGTGCTGGCGGCGCCACAGGTGTACGCCACACTGCGCGGGGAGCAGCTCGGGCGCGCGGACGTGGAGACGTGGGTGCGGTATTGGAGAAAGATTGGCTTTCTTGCACCATAACACGAAATTGCGACCCATTTTTGCATCGCAGAGTGCAGCAACTCGAATTTTGGACCGGGAAACGAGAAAATGTACACACAGAACGATATATAATAAGAGAGAACACAAGGTCCGCAGACGCGAGGCCGGATGGAGCGAATTAATGGGGTGCATAGATACATCATACGGATGCGAAGGGGGGAGGCATCTCATTTCTTTGTCGCCTTGACAATGGAGACGACAATAATCACGATGATGACTGCGATGGCCGCGCCGATGATAATGCGCATCTTGAGGGGTGCGTTAGCTCGTGTATGGGGGAGGACTACTGCGAACCTTCATGTCTTTCCACCTGCCATGTGATATTGCATACGTGAGACAGAGCAGCGAGGGGGAATACAACGGAAACGTACCACATATTCTGCAGAGACAGTCAGTAATCATACGGGCAGAGGATGGGACAGACAACGCACCTTGCGGACCCGGTTAGCGCCGCGGCGGAAGCCTTGTGCTGATACCGCGAGGTTGTCTGGGTGTCGGTTAGAATCGCAGTCCAGCCCCCACACCAGTCGGAAGCGAGAGGGGCAGGCAAGCAGCCAAAAAGGATGACTCACCCGTCTTGTCCTGCAGCGAGTCCAGCCGCTCGCCTCGCTCTGCGACTTTGGTGATGTTCTCCCTCATGATACCGACAGTGTCGTCAATTTGCGCCTGGATTGCTGCGGTTTTGGCATTTCCCTGGCCCCCGGGTGTGGGGTTCGAGGAGGAGCCATTGCGGGGAAGATACGGGTCATATGGTTCGGACCTAGAGAGCAAATGGAAGAGTGTCAAGAGGGGCCTGTTGCTCGAAGTCGCTGGGAGACGAACATGATGCGGGCGTGCGGGTCTGCGGGGCAGGTCGAGGGCGGTCAGGCAACGTGGACTGCGTCGAAAGCAGGCTGCTCACCGTTTCAAACGATGTGGAGGGATGGTAAGTTGTGGAGAGGTCTGACGTTGGCCTGCTGTTTCCCACGGCGTGACTGTTGCCACAGCTAAGTACAGTGCCTCCGTCACAGTCTAGTCACAGTTGCATCTCCGAACCTCCATTCAACTTGAGCGCTTGAGCGTCGTTTCATACCCAGCCTTGCCCTGCCTTGCGCATGCCCGGCCCCTAAAATTCTCGTTTGAATCGGCTTTTTTCAAGAAGAACTTGCTTACAACCATTGGAAGGACTTTCACGAGATTATGCCTTCAGATTTACGCAAGCTGACTACGCCTGGTCCACAGTTCGTCTCAAAGAAACGGGCGGAGCCAATCCTAACGTCTGCTGCTGAAATCAACAATGTCTTTCTCGCTCCAGCCTCTCTATGCGCAATAATCCTGATGACCTTATGCTGACTACTGGGTTGAATCACGCTGACGTTATGACTGGGAACGAAGCCTCAAGTTAACTTCTATCCACCCAACCTCGATGTTTTCTCGAACTTCATATATTGACCGGGCCTCTAAGCCCACCGGACTCGCCATTATGGTTTCCCCATTCCACGGAGTTGCGCCACTGCCTTTCATAAGATGGAGGTTGTCCATACTCAGTTCTTAAAAAAGCCTAACTTCGAACCCGGTAGGTACAAGCAGATAACTTCCTGTCGTATTCGTCTGCTACCGGATCAACGCACTCCCAACCGCGTGAAAACTCTCTGCAGGTGCCTGCAGTCTTATTGGCTCCGCCTCCAAACCTGAGCTCACCCTCCCATGCAAGTCGATTGACCTTTCTGAAAAGAATCCAAGACGATATTATGTCAATTGAGTCAGTGAGCACATCGCGGCCGTCCAGCGGCATAAGAAGCTACGCACATCTATAAAACGCGCCGGGAGCCGCTTCATACTTCTCACTTGCCATGCAGTATTCTGAGATCTTCGTGCTCGGTTCCCTTCTTTTTTGGACTGTCGCGTTTCTCCTTCGCTTAGGGCGGCGCGAGCAGGGCTTGCCGCCAGGTGAGGATCGCTGCTGCACATCTCATAGATCGCTCGGCCGATTCAAAATTATCCTGCTTAGGTCCGCCGACGGTGCCACTGCTCGGGAACGCGCACCTCTTGCGCGAGGCAGCGGGGGACCTGCATCTGAAGTATACCGCTCTCGTTCGACTGCATGCTGTATCTTGATTTGAATTATTCCTTGCAGACTGACAGAATGGGCAAGAGAGTACGGTGATATCTTCTCGGTACGTCTGACCCACCAAAATTCTTATCCTCCAATCTTCAACAGTTATATAGCTCAAGGTTGGCTCCGGGACGATGGTCGTCCTGTCAAGTGCCACCGCCATCAAGGAGGTCGTTGACAAGCACGCCTGGGCAGGCAGCTCCCGGCCTGGGAACTACATCGCAGAGCTGAGCGGCTCGAGCGGCGAATACAATGTTTTATTCACGACTGATTGTGCGGTGTTTTCATGCATTTCCGTGTCTCGCGATGTCTAATGTTTCGCGGAAGGTTCTCGGTTGAGAAACCTCCGCAGGATGCTGGCACGATTTTTTTCTCCGCAAAATTCGTTGAAATACGTACCTGTGCAGGCAGCGGAGAGTACTGTGCTGCTGCATGATTTGATGACGCACCCTTCGGTACTTCCTTCGAATTGAATTGCATAATGAGACGGTGCTCAAGAAGTTGTACTTGCAACCTTTAGGATTTTTCGCACTCGATACGCCGATATACGCATTCCCTCGCAAAGGTAACAAACATTCGACTCAACTTCGATATTATAACACTTATCATGCCTTCAGATCTTTACATATGGCCAAAGAGCGCCGTCCTTCCATTCTGACGAAGTCCAACAATTCTATACGGTACGGATCATCTCACTCCTCGAACTCCCGCTCAAATAATCAAACCACAGTCGCTCGACCAACTAGTCCACTCCATCGCACCCGGCGTCTATCCGCCCTTCGATATGCTGCCGGTGCTCAAGTACCTCCCGAAGCCCCTCGCACCCTGGCGCGCGGTGTGCGACCAGATCGGTGCCACGCGCACGGCGCTCCACACCAAGCTGTACCGCGACACCGCGCGGTGGCGCGCGGAGGGCGACCTCCCCGAGTGCTTCATCGGCAAGGTCCAGGAGATGGACGTGCTGCTAGAAGAAAAGACGTTCTACTCGTCCGTCCCCCCCCCGCTTTACCTCACGTATATCTGTTCTGCTAAAAGGCGCGATGCGGTGCAGGTACACGGGCATCTCACTGCTCGACGCGGGGTCCGACACGACGGGCGCGTTCCTGCTGTCGCTCGTGCTCGTGCTCGCGGCGTACCCCGAGTGCCAGGCGCGTGCGCGCGAGGAGATCGACGCGGTCGTGGGCAACACGCGCCTGCCAGAGCTCGAGGACTTCACGCGAATGCCGTACGTCGGCGGGCTCATCAATGAGACCCTGCGCTTCCCGGCCGCAGTTTCCGATGGGCGTTCCGCACCTCATGACGGGTGATTTTATCGCGAGTCTCTTCTTCCTCGTACATTTGCGGAAAAATCTCATAGATTGCATGCAATACAGTATAAAGACTACGTTGTCCCGAAGGACACAGTGGTCGTGCTCAACACTCGTTCGTCTTGCTTGACAAATCATCAATGCTGAATTTATTGATGGTGGTGGGTGCAGATGCGCTGTACCACGACCCAGACGTGTTTGAGCACCCAGAGGTGTTCAACCCCGACCGGTTCCTGCAATCCAAACATGGGACCCGGCCTGGGATGGACATCGACTTCCGCGACAACTTCCTGTTCGGCGGTGGCCGGGTGCGCTTTTCCCTCTTTTATTTGGCCGAGTTCATGACATTGGGTGTACTCCCGAACAGCGGATATGCCCCGGCCAATGGGTCGCGCGGTCCACGATGGCACGCACTTTTTCTTTTCCTAGTTCTGACATCTAAACTCGGAAATAGCAACTGACGACGATGCGGTTGATCTGGGCCCTGGAATTTGGCCCGCCAACCGATCCGAAGACGAACGAGTCTATATCACGGGAACTCTGCCACTATTCCTCCGTGCGCCATCCCACTTTTGACTTGAGGAAATCAACGCGTTGAAAGGTTGATCCAGGACTTCGTTGTGATGCCTCGCCCCTTCAAATGCGCGATCCAGCCGCGCAGTCGGGAGCACCAGGAGGTAGTTGTACAGGCTTTTGAGGATGTTCAACTTTTGTTGAGCCGGTATGAGGGGAAGTAAACACTGTAAAATGCATGTAGCGTACGTATTCTTTCTGCTGTATCATTGTCGCCTTCTACGGTTTTCGATACGCGATTTGGAGGTCCTATCTAAGAGCACGTTGAAATCGTCCGCTACTCTGTTATCGTGGCTCGCATAATTAAAATTACGAGTCAGTGGCCAATGGCGCGATGTATCTATCTGAATCTTTAATCAAACACAACGCAACGACGGAAACGAAAGCGATGGCCTGGAAAAAGTGTCAGTGACAAGCATAAATTGCTCCAAGATGGCAGTGAACCCACCGAATAGACTAGGAAGACCAGTCCAGGAAATGTATCTATCGAGGCACTGAGCACAGATCCGAGCACCAAGCCAGACAGTGCGGTGCCTAAAGCAGTGAGGGTCTGAATGGCAGCCAAGATCTCGCCTAATAGTAATAGAAAAAAAGAACATGAACACAACGACGAAAAAAGATCAACCTCAGTGCGCACCACTGCGGATGGAGTCTCCACTGGCAACAACGACGCTCCGGAAAGTTGATATCCGGAAGTAAGACGCGCCGAGCACCATCAGGGCTTTACAAAAAAGCTCATGAGACCATGTAGTTTGATTATCGGCAAGCGTTGACCTACAGATCGTAACTTGCATGCGGGTCCGAGCCAGAGGAAGAAAGGCCATGGACAAGATATCAATCGTCCAGCCGAATATCGCTAGATGCTTGTCCAATTTGGCGTTTATTAGTGAATTTCTGGTGTCGCGTTTGACTGAGGGGTTCGTAGTATGTTTATAAGCGAAGCCGTAGAAATGTCGCCCCCATTTGATAAGGAGAGGAGTGACAATGATTAGAGAAAATCCGGTTGCGATGGCTGAGACAGTGAGCGTGTAACCGTTCTAGAGCACATGGTAAATGCACACCACTACAGGGCTCGGAGAGGCTCGGAGATTACTCACCTCATCTGGTTTATAACGCATGTGTAGAGCCAGGTAAATCAGGATGGAATTTATTAGATACCCAGACGCTAGGGCCGAGAGGAAAGCGTGAACTCCACACCACAGGAGACGTAGATTCCAACGACCAGTCACTGGGTCTCGATGAGGTTTTAACAAGGTCAAATGCTGAAAGAAAGTTTCGAGCGCTGAGTTGAGGTAGCCGGTCCCTCGACCAGATCGCTCCCTTTCGTTCTTCCATTCCGATGCCAACTTTTCCCTTCTTGCGTGATCGAAGGACTCCGGGAGGATGAAGGCGATGTAGGCAAGTAGGAACAGGGCTATGCCGATGACAGCCCAATAAACCACGGCATCATCTTGCGTCCAGGTAGTTAACCAGCCTCCGATCGCAAATGCAGGGATGCCCGCCACATATGCACAACCCATGACAACAGAAAGCATCGAGGTCCTGAGAATGTTCTTTTAGTCCATAGAGAGCGGGTTAGCCGAGTCATCCTTACCGTTTCTTTGTGGCCGTTGTGTCGACGACATACATCACAGTCATAATATCGATCTCCCAAGGGCCAGTGGCGGATGCCAATACCAGCCATAGTAATAGTAGAGGAGCGGTGAAACCTATTGCGAGCTTATAGGCTCCTATGAGGCATAAACTGTTGAGAATGATCAGGACGGTGAGGACCACCATCATGCTTCGTCGACCGTATTTCCCCGAGAGTCTGCCGAGGGGACCATACATGACCAGTCCTTTAACCCGTAAATTACCAGAGGATATTTATGCAAAGGAAGGGAGTACCTCCCAGACCATCCATGACTCCCACAGCGGTGTTGAGAATGATGAAGTATTGCCGCACAGATGGGTGGGTGCATTTGTCCTCTGAGATGGGTGGCTCGGTACCGCTATAATTCCAGTACAGCCGACAGGTGAGTTCCAGAAGTATTTCCACTATCGTCGTGGTGGGAATGAAGAAGCATAGTCTGGCTAGAAAAGCCACTACTGGGATGTAATATGGACTGATTGGATTGGGGACTGCGGTTTCGTCGGAGTCCGCGGCAGGCGTGGAGATGCCACGAGCAGAGCGCTCCGAGTCAGACTCTTCATGCAGGAGGGGGTCTGTTTCTGAAGGCATAGGCGATACCGATGACCGTGCCTCAAGAACAGGTTGAGTAGAGGGTCGAAGCAAGGCTGGAGGCTTATGAGGAGATGAACAGAGATGGCATCACCAGCGTTCATCAGTGTTCAACTCATTTAGCTGTCTGCTTGCGTCGGAATACTACCGAGCGAAGTATATGCCTACCCGCCCGAAAATCTATAAAGACGATCGACCATAAATTCCGTTGAAGCGAGCCAAGCGTCGAGTGAGGAAAGCGGCAGCAAATCAAATTATTTAAAATAATCATAGCTTGTTCGGCCCGGAGATCCGACGCACAAGTTTGGATGATTCGGAGAGCCAAGTTCAGCCTCACCTGGGGCCTCAGCTTAAAGCTTAGCGCTTGAGGACCCAGGTATTAGGGTTTGGGTGGCGTAAAAATAAACACAAGGAAATTTTATCCAAAGCCGAATTCAAAGTTTATCCAAGAACTGATCGCGAAGTGCCAGTGGGCTGGGAGATATCTAAAGCTCGACACTCATTCTCAAGCTCTGCATCTTGCGAGGAGAGGTCCGGATTGGAAGCCCCGCGATCGGTCGAGACCCGCTATGGTCGCCGACATACTCCTCATCATCGTCAGGTTCTTGCTTATAGATTTCCACATCCGTCTCTTCCTCTGATGCCTCCGAAGCAGACTCCACCTTCACTGCTTTGCGTTTCCCCTTCTGTGACGTCCGGGCCTGCTTCTTCGGCGACCCGTTCGCTTTGGGTCCCGCTCGTTTCCTGGGTGTTTTGGGCGCCGTCGGTTTCTTCGGTTTGGGGTGCTTTTCGTAGTAAAGTAAGCGTTCGAACCAATCTTGGGGGTACCCGACACAACGAAGAATGGTGAAAGGAATTGTAATGCGGCCATCCCGAATGGCCTGTAGGACGCTGTCTTTTGTTGCGACGACCACCTTGGCAGGGTCCTTCAGGTCTGCGTTGGCATCTTCAATCGCGGCCTTTCCCCACTGAGTTGTGGCCATTCCGTGAGCCCAATTGTCTAGGACATGGGGAGGGAGCAGAGAAACATGACGTGTCGCGATCTCTCCCCATCTATGAAAGTCGTAAGTTCCCGACAATCGCCAATTATTTCTTTGAAAATATAAGTTCCGCGAAAGGCATCACCGCTAGGTTTACTTACGTTCCCTCTCCAACAAAAAATTGAGAGGTTTCAACCCAGTGGGAGAACTGCTCATTCCGAAGAATCCCATGCCGTGCGCACCCGGACTTACGGGAAGTGCATTATTCCAGGACCGATTAAATGTCAGGCTATTTGGAGCATCACAACGTTGCCCCAGGGACACAATTGGCAACGCACAAAGGTGCCTTGGTTTCTTGACTAGGTTTGGGTTTCTTCCAGTTGTGGTAACATTCCATATGCCCTCCCCCGAATGCCTAATGATTGATACATAAACAGAGCGGATCTCATAGTGAAAACACCACGTACATCACTTATTACCTTCCGAGTGAATCCTCTATTATATTTTTCGTCCACTGGGATAGTCGGGCCCAAGCCAAATCCATCTACGTTCCAAATGTCGAAACTGCCATCCTCAGACTTGATCAAAGTGACGCGCTTGAATTCGTCGGGTCCGCCTTCAGTTTTGATAACGACGTCGATCACCTCTTCCTTGGCTTGGATGTCTGGATCGCAGGTGCGACGCTGGGTGAGGGATTGTTCAGAGGGTGTAGGACCCGACGGAGACAGTGTCTCTAGTGAAGGAGTCCCATTCAGGTCACGGAGAGTATTCGTGTCTTCTACTGGAGTTTCTGAAGGAGGCTGCATATCAGGAATAGCGGGGAAAGAGGCTGGCGAGTCATCTTTGTCCTGTTCGTCTTCCGAATCCAAAATCTTATACGACTCAAATACTGAGTCGCACATCGGATTGACCAAACCGCGAACTCACCATAATGACTTCTTTCGTGTTTGACCTTGAACTTTTCGCACCTCTGGACGAGTTCTGTGGCGAATGAGCATACTAGCACGTCAAATTAACAAACGGAGATGAGTGACAAACCTGCTCTTTCTTGACCGAAGGTTTTACCATCCGCGCAATCTCCGCCTCTAATGCACCAATCCTCGCTGCGTAGGCAGTCTTTTCCCGTCTAAGCTTTGTATTTTCCTTCTCAACTTTGAAAAGGTCCTTTCTCAATTTAACCTCTCTTTCCAAAGATTCCTCTGCTTTTTGAGCCAGCAGAGCTCTCAGCACCGTGACTTCCGAGGTTGACTCGGAGGGATCGGCGGATTCCTTGGTTTTGGATGGAGTGCATTTGACCTCAGGCTTCAGGTCGACCGGATAAGAGAGAACGCCTGTAGCTCTTAGCGTCGCGACTTCTGAAGTTGACTCAGAGAGATCCGCGCTTTCCTCGATCTTGGATGGAGCGCATTCGGCCTTAGGCTGCTTCAGGTCGATAGATTCGACCTTAGGCTTCAGGTCGACCAACGAAGAGGGAATACCTGCAGACGCTGCGCCAGGATCGATAGTCGGTTTGGTATCTAAGCTCATTTAAAGACCAAAGGTAGAGCTGAGTTGGGAGCAAAGTCAATTGAAAGAGCCACTAAAGTTTGAGATGGTGATGCGAAACACGTACAAATCATGAATTACTATATACAGTGCATCTTATGTAGATTCTATGCCCAGACGAAGCTCGTTCTCGTTGGGATATCTGTATTCCGCACGACCTCCTCGAGGCCCCGTCCGCCGTTCACCCTTCTGAACACCACAACGCCAGCAGTCCCCGCCACGCCACCCGCGAGGAGGAACTCCTCTCCGCCAGGAACCGCGCTCCCAATCTCCATGCCCCGAATCTGGTCGAGCCCGGTGTAAACCTGCGTGACCAGCTGCAGGAGCTCGCGCGGTGTCCCCTGGTTGACGTTCTCGAAGATGGCGATGGAGTCGCCCGTCGGCGTCTGAACACCCGTGTTGCGATTCGAGACGTAGATGTACTGCCTGGGGAACTGCGGCGACGGCGGGGGGATGAGGATCTCTGCTGCAGCCCAAACGGCGCCTGCTGGAGGATTGGCGGGGATTATGGAGGTGCTCGAGATTATGGACGAGGTGCCGTTGGGGGCCGTGGGGATGGCTTGCACGGTCAGCGTGGACGCGAGTTCGTGGAGGGTGTACAGGCGGTCATCTGGTGAAAGAGGTCAATAGACGACCGGAAGACGACGAGTATAAAGACGTACTACTGATAGCAATGTGCCTGGGCCCGCTTCCCTTGGGCTGCGGGATCTGTCCCTGGATTTTCCAAACTCCCGGGCCGCCGCGTCGGGCCAATCGCCAAATCATGTCGCCGCCCTATTGGCACGAATGAGGACCCTGAAGTAGCAGATGTGCGAGATGCAAGACTCACCAGATCAGGGACTAGAACCTCCGTTCCGTGCTGCAGCGCCATATGTGGATGAGAGACGCCACCAGAGGGCGGAGGGAAGGTGATGACTGGCGCGTTATTGCTGAACTGTTCTGGGGACGTCGTGGTAGGTATTATGCGCCCGTTCCCACTGGAGTAGTTCATGATGGCAACTTCGCCGGTGGAAAGAGCGACGGCGAATGCTGGGTCATCACCGTCCGAGGGCACGGTATTTACGGCGCTGGACAGCGAGGTCCCCAGAATGTCGAAAGACTGCAACGCTCCGCCGTTATTCTCGTTTGTCGCACTGTTGCCGTTAGTAAGTGTGTGTGCATAGGCGAGGAGACGTACTAGAGGATGCTTTTATTTGAAGGATGAGGGGTGATCCACGATGGGTTGGTTCCCGAAGGGTATTTGGCTTGGAGTGTGAGAGAGGAAGTGAGGGAATTGAAGATGTAGGACGCGATAAAGACGTCATAACCGCCGGCGAAGATGGTGAAGTTGACCATGGTAGAAGTGTTGGGGTGGGTGTTGTAAAAGACGCGAAAGTGGTAGTGGAAGAAGTGTGGATTGTCGAGAAAGGGGCGGCTGACCCTCTTTATACGACCCTTTGACCACCAAACATAGGTCACGCTATATTCGTCGGTTACCTCACATGGCCGTGGGGCAACGCGCTTCGGAGACGAGAAGCTCGTCCATCACCAAGCACCGGAGTACTACCGGTGTGCCTCCTCGCGTTTCGCGAGCGTGTAGGGAACGGGACACGAAGCGGCTGTTATGCGTGGGGACGGCCTTCAGGTGAACAGCAACGTTCACGATACCAAGGACCAACCGGTATCACAGTGGTGATGATCGTCACGTGGTAGCGCAATCTGGTGACGAAATTTAACGAAGAAGCGCATGGAGGAGGATGTTCGGAGACGGAGGGCCATCGGTATGCGGAGCGGTTTCTACTCGGAATCGCTGGAGTTATATTCATCGAGGTCGTCCTGCTCTTCATCGATCTCGCTCCTCTGGAACAGCCATTCCACTGTTTTTAGCGCAGGCGGTTTAATGTATACACGCTCAGCCTCCTTCCTGCCGGGTTCAACGACAAGAGGCCTCTTTTGCGCTCTGTCCATCGTTCACGGAAAGCCTCATCATCTGGGGCACGGTGAGCAGTGAGATTGGGCCACGAGTATGCTACTCACCATACATGATTCCCACACAACGGTCGCATTCCCCCGTCCACAATTCTTTTCCTGGGTCATTTGGATTGAGGCATATGTGGGTACCGGGCCAGACTGGCATCTTGATGCTGATGGTGTGAAGATGCTGCAGAGGCGACAATGAACGGGCGTAGTGTACCTGTATGTGTGTAAGCCGGTGCCCTGGAGGATATGCGCTTCTGTCACATACCGGTAAACCGAGACCATCCTGATAGGCTAACTTGTGCGGGATAGGTTCCGCTAATTTGACCGTTGAGCACGTATGGCAGAGGCCACACCAGACCTTATGTTGGTCCAGTCGCAATATCCTCAAGTCGGAGAAGGCCAGGGTTATCGCTTGGAAGACAAATGGAGAGGGCCATGTTAGACCACGGATGTCCAACACGACGATATTGGCCGGGAGATTGACGAATGGGTAATTTTGCAAGTTGCCATCCGGGTCAAGGACATGTGGCGAAGGCCAGTCGAGACGGATGGTCTTCAGACGTTTGAAGTTGTCGAGGTCCCATGGGTCGAGACCCGTCTTCCGGACACAGTGCAATTCCCTGCTGCACTTGTAAGACATAATTTTAATGCCAATTAACAGGCTCACTGTGCCCAAGAGGTCCGAACTTCTGGCAAGCTATGCTGAAGGAACAAAAGGTCGGCTGGCGACGTGATGAACAAGACTCGAAACCATGCTTCAAGGGCGAGTGTTCGGTATGTTTTGGAAACTAGGGACAGGGAGGAGACCAATGTCCAGTCAGGCTTTGTATTGGTCCCCGGTTCATCTGAAAGAGCCGCCTGTGAAGTGACAAGCACATAGCCTATGATTTCGCGGACAAGTTCGAGTGGGAGAACCATGTCCGAGTCGCGTATGTACAGTCTAATAGTACGGGTCTGTGAGACATGGGGAGTCCTTGAGACACCCCTTTTTTCATTGGTTTTCGCTCAATTTGGGCACAACTTTTGCTCACATGCTGATACATCTAATAAAAGTTCGACTCAATTTGACCCCACGGAGGTGCGGAAATGGCTGAAAACTCAATGTTGTTTGGCAGTATTTTATGGGATCATCATTTGTACATCAGGTCTTCTCTTTCTTTGATAGAGAGCCACTGCTGAGGCCGGCAGAGGACACATTTTAGATTTGTAGAATGTCCCATTCTGGCAGTCCTTTAGAAGCTGCTTCTCTGGTGCCTAGATCTACAGCCTTAAAAGCGGTCAGCTCGTCGAAAGCATCGGGGTTGTAGCGTAGGTAGTGTAGTATATTTTATTGGCCTTTATGTACTACAACCTACAACTCAGCACGTTCCGAAAGGGGACCTAGCTGAGTATAATATATTATCCTGACTTATCCTGATTGAGACACCTGTTTTTGCCCTATAATGGTAACTTATTGGGACACTGAGTACAACGAAAGCAAGATAGGATATGGTTACAATATCTGACATGCAAAGATCCCTGGAATTTGACCCGGAAGTATTTAGATTTGAATCACTTAATACGGGTGTCTCAAGGACCCGTATTAGACTGTGCAAGACTGTAAGCAGAACATATGATCCAAAAGCGAACAAATAGACACAAATTGAACCTTCAAGCTTCAACAGAGGCTAATAGTAGCTAATAGTTTGAACGAGCTCATGATCGCATCTCAACTTTGGCGCGTTCCGAATCGCTTATATCTATCGTGATTGTCGTCGATCCCTGCAAGAGTATACAGCCGTCGTCTGCCGTCGTGTTGCCGACTTCACCCGAGCTGGCTTACGTGTCATGGTCGGAAGAGTGACCGACCGCTGACCCGGCCGTCATAAATCTGGTCCACTTGCACCTTTACTTGCCTCCACTGCAACTCAAGTATTAGACGCGTTCATGGCAGAATACGTCAAGCCTCCGCTGGACAATAGCTTGTATAAGGTGGTTTACTTGATGCCCTCAGGCTGTATGCCAGTTCGTAAGCTCACGAGTGCTAGCTGGTGGACACCAACCCCGATGATCTCGCGTTTATCAAAACGCAAAGCGGGATAAGCGATCCCGAAGCGTTGAAGAGCCATATCATCGATGTTCAAACAAAGGCATATGATGTCAGTATAGTATACCTCCTTCCGTCGACCGTCGACGTCGCTATCTGACCCTTTCTCCAGCTATATGGTCATCACTGTATTCGTTCCTTTGCATTTACAAGGCGCTTCAATTTTTTCCATCGTAGACCAGCATCTTGAACACTCATCTTGCACCAGGACAAAGATCTCGACTCTGCCGGCGTACCGCCACGTTCTTTCTCTTGGGCGACAGCGCGACGGCGCCATCCTGCTAGATCTCGGTTGTTGCTGTAAGCATTTTTTCCTCCTGCACGGCAATGTCATTGAAAATATCTCAGTCGGCACCGATCTCAGAAAGATAGCGAGTGACGGTTTCCCAGTGCAGAACTTGTTAGCCAGTGACCTTCGACGAAGTGACCAAAAAAATTCAACCTATATGTGTCTCTAAACTAACTTGCTCGTTCATATAGCCTTTTGGGATCTCGGACACGAGTTGTTCAGGTCCTCCCCCGAAACTTTCCCTGTCGTTTTCCTTGCGGGAGATGCGCTCGACCCCACCTTCCTGAAGCCCTCTGCACCACTCTTGTCTTTCGATGCTGTAACCGCTCCGCCGCCATTGGCCTCGCTGACAACTTTGACTCCTCTGTGCGGAACCGTCTCGGCGATCCACATCTCCTCCGTTTTCCACCTGTTCTTCGAACCGCAGCAGCTGGAACTCGCGCGTGCTCTCGCGGGCCTGCTCTCGCCTCTCCCTGGGTCGGTGATCTTCGGATCCCATGTGGGCAGGCACATAAAGGGCTTCAGAGAGGAGTCGCTGTGCAGCGGCGGGCAACACATGTTCTGCCACTCGCCGGAATCGTGGCAGGAAATGTGGGAAGAGGTGTTTCCGGGTGGAACTATCAAGGTGGATGTCGCGTTGAAGATGCGAGCCTCTGATATGGACATCTCCGACAGGGATAAGAGCACTAATGCTGGCTTGCTGATTTGGTCCGTTATGAGGGTGTAATACAGAGCCTGTACATGTATCTTCGAGAATTGATCCTAGGCGTCGAGCCTTCCGTAAAAAAACCAAGATCCTCCAACCCCGCGAAACAATCCCAATCGAAGATCAAAATTGACGATTCTTAGATTTGAACTGTCAGCATAATATCTGTTGTCAAGTGAGGCATATACGCCTCACTTGGTAAGGTTGCCGTTCGCCATCGCCCAGAGAACGAACTTTATTTCTGTATTGTGAAATCTGCTCGAGATTCACTGTATGCATTTCAGTAAGCTCAGACTCTCTGATTTGTGGAATTACATGTAATACTTAGTAGCTTGGTTGGCCTATTCTGATCCTCTTAGGCTCCGGACAGACAGACATGCGTAAATTTTCATAAAGTGAGATTGTGTGCTTTCGCCGCGGCCTTAGTTCTCCTTGGGATATCGCAGGGTCAGATTGAAGCAAGTTGGTTGAAAAATCGCGCCTGTCAACTGACCATTGGCGGAAAATCTCAACTCCGCGAACACTGGCCACGAAACGTCATTCGGCAAACAGCCGCAAAGCGGTTCGGATCCTGAGTCTTATCCACCATGTCCGATTTCTCAATCGCCCAACTGCAGAAGCTTCACGATGTAGCGTGCCGTGTCGCACGGACTGCAGGGAATTACATGCGGGAGGACCAGCTCCGCCGCAGGAAGGTCGCTCTGACTACCAGAGAGAAACTTAATTCTGTAGACCTTGTCACTGCTGCCGACGAAGGAGTCGAGAAAATTATCAAGTAAGACGAGGTGGCCGTCATCCAAGAGATGCAAGTTGACACCTGCGGCTAGAGATGCGATTTTGAAAGAATATCCGAATCACGCTGTGTGTCTGCCTATTTGATTAAGTGTTTCATTAATATGGCTAATTCTGGTTTTAATAGTTTATTGGCGAGGAATCGTACTCAGCTGGCGAAGAAAAACGGTTTCTTCTCAAAGACGGGCCCACCTGGATTGTGGACCCCATAGGTAATCGAAGCGACTGCAAATTTATAGCCCCCTCTCACATTCGACAGATGGGACCGTAAATATGGTGCACATGTGTCAGTTCCGTGCCCTGTCCCTGTACAAAATTTCCTAGCTCACCCGCAATAAAGTTCCCATGACAGCTATCTCCATCGGTTTCTGTTTAGAGTCCGTCCCGACAGTGGGAGTCGTGTTTGCACCATTTCTCGGTGGCCAAGGTAAAATCCTGTATCTCTTCCATCCGCTCTCACTAAAAATGCAATAGGCACATTGTATTCGGCTATCCACCACCCGGAAGGTGGCGCATGGCTCTCAGAATTTGGTCTCGATGGGCCAACCACAACGCTCCCACTTACGTCTCCTCCTCCGCCATTACCCATCGATGCACCCAAGGGGTGCGTTTTATAAAATTCCGCTTTTGAATCGTTTTATTGACCCAACGAAAGTTGTTTGTTCTTTGGGGAGTACGGAAAAGACAGACGGGACCATCCTCAATCAAATCTGACTAAGAAAGCTACAAACTTTGTCAACATGGCAACAGAAATAGGTGGGAGGGGAGGCAAAGGGGGCATGGTACACGGGATCAGAAGCCTGGGAAGGTGAGGGCTTCCCTTTCAGACATATTTGGGACGTTTATCAGTATAGTTCCACGATGGATATGATATATGTCGCGTCCGGTCAAGGCGACATCATGTTCGAAGGTATCTTGCTCCTCGCCTTTTCTTCTGCTTCTCGTTGACTCAATGTTCACAGCTGGTTGTTGGGAATGGGTGTGTATCCGCCTCTCCGCATGGAGAGCCCCCTAACGCACAAATCACCACCCCCAGGACGTCTGCGCAGGCATAGCCATCCTCCTCCAAACAGGCGGAATCGTCGTGGACTCCAATCCGCCAACCGACCTCAAGGACACGGATCCCATCCCTATGGCCAATCTCGGCGGCCGTCGATACCTCGCTATTCGCGCGTGCTCCGAAGATGCCAACGGGCGCTCGCCGCGTGCGCAGCAGGAGGCGCTAGTGCGAGAGGTGTGGAAGAGGACAGAGCGCCTGGACTACCAGCGACCCGTGTAGATGTCAACCGCATTAGAATGTGCCCGCTGTAAAATATCCGTGACGTGAGTTTGTTTAAAATTCAGTTGTTGGCGTTGAGGGAGATGGCAACTGAACATCTCATAGACCTGCTCAGAAGACTAATTATAAAAACGCGCCAGTTACCAAAAGATCTCACACATGTGTATGTAGGCATAAGTTGATCAAGGCCCATCGAGTTACAGTTCGTCCAATCGACGGCCACATGTCCTGTTATGATAACACTCTCTCAACCCCAAAATCCTCCGGGCAGCTCGATGGTGCTTCGGTTTCGGCGAGTCATTCTCTCGTACTGAATACCCCTCGGTATTGAACACGAAGTCAACTTGAACAGTCAGAGAACTTGCAACAGATCCGGGGCAGGAACTCCGAAAAAGACTGTTCGTCAATTGCCGACGAATGACATCGCGTCTTTGTCAGTGCTCATGAGACGTGCGTACTCTAAAATTAGCCTGGGGAATCGTTAGGTTTTTGCCACGAACGCTGCCGCGTTGACCGATCATACCTATAAAAATACGCGACCATATCTTCTCTCCTCCAGAACGTCTTGCTCCATTGTCGACCCGCCTTGGCAATTTTACGTGCGAGGTCCTCGTGCGCCCCGGCGCCACTGGCATCACCACGGAAAAAAATGAGAGCGTCATGGAGGTCAGACAGATCGAGCTGGACCGGAATATAGTGCACCCAGGGTGCTATTCGATTGATATACCTGCGGACAAACATTGGTCGGGCGTGTAACAGCAGGCAGGGAAGCTGACCATTCAGGATAAATCGTAGCCTTGAAAACCAGGGAATTGGAGGTCATCAGACGCTTGAACCGTCCAGACCATCCGTTTCCATCAACCTACATATAGGGGAAGAAGATGATCGATCAACGAAGCGCAACTCGAACAAGTTGAACATAAACACTCACGTCAATGACATACTTGTAGTCTCCAGCCTCCTTCACACTCTGTCGCCTGCGCCACGGGAATATATTCTGTAGGTGCTTGCATGTCTCTGGATCACACATGATTGGGTCCCCCGCGAACGCGACGTCCATGAGCCCCGGATTCAGCCTGGACTTCCGCATCTCGACCGGCTCTCCCACCGGTTCTGTTCTGGATCTCATCGGGGATAGAATCGGCATCGTCCCTCTCAAGTCGTTTGCGATTCTGGCGAGCGCGATTCGCTGAGAGTCCTGCCACCGTGTCCGGCTCGAATAATGCATCCCGGTATTGCTCCCTCGCCACAAAAGGCGCTCGTTGACTTTGTCGTCCCATTCTGGATCGTCGGACCGCGGAAGGATGTCCTCCTCCCAGCCGTATGGAGTTTTTTTTTTTTTTTGAATCAAGGTTTATTCCCCTCTGTGCCTAAGGCATATGGTAGGGACGAAACTATCTACGCTCATACTGTCTGTGGGTAATGTATAGTAATAGTCCGTGGGTGATGGTCCAAACTCTAAACTTTGCGTCCCCGTTCAGGACGGGCGCGAAGCGGGAAGTCCGCTGGAGTGCATAAATGCGCTAAGGGTGGTGAGTTCGTGAGGTCGTAAGGGGGTATAGGTAAGGAAGAAGAAAGAAAGATCTAATAAGTGTCTACCGCCTGTTGTTCGCTTCCTGGTCTGGCAGCTTGACTTCTGCGAAGTCTCCGTATACGGCATGGAATCTGCCAGACTCTTGGATGTAAGCGAACAGTGCGGGGAGGAGCTTGGGTGAACTGAAGAGGTTCTTTGTATGTCGGGCAGTGCGACCGGCAGCGTACAATCTTGCGCGAGCGGCAGCGTGGGCGGGGCAGAAGTGCAGAAAATGGTCGACTGTCTCGTCGACCATTCCGCTGCAGATGCAGAGGGGGGCGGGGGACTTCTTCAGACGGTGGAGGTGCTTGGACAGCGGGGCATGCTGAGCGCGAAGTTGGAAGAGGAGGGCGGCGTGCTTCCGTGGTAGTGGTGCGGTGAGTTTCAGGAACTTGTTGGACGGCAGCGTGGGATCGATCGACTTGATCCGTGGATAACGCCGTGACGCGTTAAATTGCCTCTTCGCGGTCGCCTTCAACAAGCGATGGTGTGTCAATGCCAGGGCGGATTTACCAAACGGGAGTCTCGTCAGAACCGCTAGCGGCTCCCCAAAGCTGCCCGTCTGCGCCGCGCGCTTGGCCGCTTCGTCCGCCGCCTCATTTCCTGGTATGTCCACGTGTCCTGGAGTCCAATCCACGCGAAGTCTGAAGTCGGGGTGTTGTCTGCGTGCTCTCTGCAGTCGGCGATGGAAGATATCCCATATGTGGTGGCCCGGGCCTGGCTTGCCGCTCGTCGTGGTGTCGATAGCTGCCTTGTTGTCAATGCCCAATGGAACAACCCCCTCAATTACCTGGTCCTCCTCTTCGCGCAGGCATTCCATCGCCAGAATCTCGCCAACCCCTTCCGCTTCATAAACGCCGTAGCGCTTTGCCGAACCCAGAAGCACGCCTTTGGCGCGCTTCACCACCCCATCCACCATCAATATCCCCGCCGCCCCTACGCAGCCGTCAATGAGTGAGCCATCCGAGAACAACTTCACCCTCGACGGCTCTGCGAGGGCCCATTCTTTCGCCTGTTTCTTATCGCCCGCTACCCGCACGTCGATCGGCGGCCTCCAGCCAACCGTACGCCGCACCGCCGGAATTTCCTCCACCAGGTGCTGCTTGACATCCCTGTACGCGTTCATGTGGAAATGCAGCGGGTGAGCGTGTCTCTTCACATGGCGTCGTCCCGCGTTTTCAACCGCTTTGTGCAGGGGGTGAGTGGGAGGCAGCGTGGCGTAACGCAGTGCCGCCTTCTGCAGAAGCTTGTCGACGGCTAGATGGATGGGGAGGAGGTCCGCATGCGTGCACATGAGGTCGCCTGGAGAGGAAGCCATTCCTCCAACGATGAGACGTGCTGCACGTAGCTGTATCGAAGTAAGCTTCCGTATCACCGCCCGCCCATCATGCCGTCTGTTTGCACCCCGTACCCTCTGACGCACCGGCGCGAGAGCAACCTCGGCGCCGTAGAAGACGCGCGGGAGGCAGATCGCGAGGTAAAGGCGTCGGATGTACTTCAGTGCGACCCCCTTCGATACCTGGGCAAGACGCCGGAAGGTGGCGAGCCACTCGTTGCCCTTCGCCACCATCGCCGCTCCCTGCGCTTTGAAGGTCAGGTCCTCGTCCAGCCAAACACCCACAAGTTTGACAGCCTTGCTGGGCTTTATAACGACACCGTTGATGACGAGGTCGGGGCGCTTCTCCGGTACGCTCTTGCTCTTCTGTCCGAAAAACTGCCGCTGAATCGTGGTCCTCTTTGAGAAGCAAATGACCTGATCTTTCTCCGGGCCGAAGGCGCTGTTGCTCTTCTCTGCCGTCTCGTCAATGCCGCCCTCCTCTGTGACCGCCTCCACAACTGCCTTCATGGCTTCGACGAGCGTGTCCGCGATGGCAAGTCGGTTGAAATCATCGATGTAGAGGCCTGAATCCGGATGCAGTCGGGCAAGCGGGGAGTTGTAGAAGAGATAGAAAATCACCGAGCAGGGGTCACCCTGATCTAGACCGTCGATAATGGGGAAGGGCTGCGAGGTGTACCCGTCGAAGACGAGTCGCGTTGTGCGACCCTCGAAACGCCGCTCCATCCACTCGATGAAAGCCAGCGGGACGCCGGCCATCCGCATGTTGTGCTTCACCCTCGAGAGAAGCGCGCTCGGGAAAGCCCCCTTCACGTCTCGCAGGAGTAGGACCGCGACCTTCCCCTTCCGCCACGTGTCCTTCACCTTCTTCACAATCAGCTGGATCATGTCAACCCCTGTACGACCCGGTCGGCCTCCAAAGTGGTTCTCCGGCAGCATGCCGAAGCGTTCAGCATAATTCGTCAAAACCATGCACTTACCCCCGTTGCGAAGGCGAGCGTGCCCATGGGAGAGGATGAGCGGCCGATGGGCCCCCGGCTTGGAGTAGTCCGGCTTCCCTGGCTTGCGGGCGACGAAAGTCTCCGTAACCTTCCAGTCTGTAGGCTCGCAGCGATAGATATCCAAAGCGCGGTAGATCCGTTGCAGGCGGGGGACGAGGAGCTCGGCGCAGTACTTGTACACCGAGTTGGGGAAGGAGCCCGAATGGGTGGCCTTCCACGGCTTCATCTTGGCAATGACCCTATGCAGTACGTCCTCCGTTAGCGGCCGGTCCTCCCACAACTGATCTGGGTAGACAGTGTCCGGGTCGGGGTCTGTTGCGCCGGCGCTGCGCGCAGGGTAAAACTCCTTCACCAACCACTCGCTCTTCTCCATGTTCGTCACGGCCAGCTCCTCCCTCCCTGTGGCTCCCTTCTTCTTCATGTCAGGGATCCGCGCCCGGCCTCCATCCGACGGCGCCCCCTTCATGAACTGTCCCGCCGTCCACACATCGCCATCGTCAACATTCTCCAGGAACTCCACCCACTTTGTCTCGCGCGCCAGCTTCACTGCTGCCTTGAAGTTGTTGCGCACGCGACGATACTCCTCGTGGGCAGGATGGAAGGGCAATTCGCGTTTGCGGAATGACTTCAACGCGAGCGCGTTCCTCCTCTTTCGATGTTCCGTCAGCTCCTTCGTCCACCACCGCTTCGAATGCGAGCACGGCTTGCAGAGCGGGACGTGCTTCGCGACACAACGATCGATGGCAGCATCCAGCCGTGCCAGCGCCGCCAGCACTTCCGCCTTGCTCGCGTACCCCCCCACTATTGGGTCCGCCGCGAGCTCCTCCTTCAACATCTCGTTGAAAAGCTTCCAGTTGGTCGCCCGCCAGTCGCGTCGCGCCCCTACATCAGCGGTTGGCGGGAGAAGGTCAATGATGCTAATAATCGCAAAATGGTCAGTGGTGCCCGGGGCAAGGTGCGGGTACGCGTCACACGACACAAAGAAGTCCGCAAAGCTCTCGCTGCAAAAGACGTTGTCCGGACGCGTGAGGTTCTTCGTCCCCTTTGCGCAGAGCGTCGGGATGTCCTTCGGCAGCGCCATGACCATGTTATACCGGTCGCGCAGGTCCAACAATGGCTGCACCGCAATGCTCGCCGCCGTCGTAAAGAGATGGTGGTTGCGGTCCTCGTCCCACTCCGGGCTGTGGCGATTAAAATCGCCAAGCCATACATAGTAGATGGGCCCAGGGGCCTCCCGTCGTCGCGCGGCCGAGGTGCGTAAGTAGTCCCATACAGCCTCGAGCGACTCATCGTGACCACCATCATTGTAGATATTGATGACGCGAAGCGTACCAAAATCCCCGCGCAACTCGATCCCGACCACGTCAGGACACGGGATGTGGATTTGTGACCACGCATTGGTCGACAGCGAGCGGTTCACTAATGTGACCGCCCTCGTTCTCTCCTTCGACGCCTCGTGTCCCGATGGGTACACCGCCGTCCACCACGCATTCGCCCTCGTCTTCCTGTTTTGGTCCATATATGGCTCTTGGAGAGCCGCAAAATGGTACCTGTCG
Source organism: Mycena sp. CBHHK59/15 (assembly GCA_029204085.1). Classification (NCBI taxonomy): domain Eukaryota; kingdom Fungi; phylum Basidiomycota; class Agaricomycetes; order Agaricales; family Mycenaceae; genus Mycena; species Mycena sp. CBHHK59/15. The sequence goes on from JARGXW010000076.1 coordinate 79,944, forward strand.
CGTCCCAACCCCTCCAGCAGAATCTGTTGGTTATCAAGCCCCCTGTCCAGATTCTGCTGCCAGATGGCCAGCTTCCTAGGCTGGCCCGGCGCAGGTCGCGGCTCAGACATTGCGTCCGTCCACGGATCCGGCCGGGACCTGCAAAAGTGTCTGGTTCACACTCGGGGAAAAGTTCCCTGCTGTCTGGGACGGAGGTGGAGTGGCTGTTGTCACCGTGATGCTCGGGGGCCGGAAAGACTCCAAGGTCGGAGCCGGGGGCAGGCCCTCCTGCTGATCGCCCCCCCACTCTCGGCGAATCTCGCCCTCCTCTAGTGTCGAAGCCGCGCCGCCCTGCACCTCGCCCGATCCTGTGTGTCTCCACGTCCCGCCCGTTCGACCCTCCGTCTGGCGCTGGAAAGCGTCCGTCAGGTTGCTCTGTCGCAGTCCTCGATCGGGGTGCGCTCTGCCATGTGATTCGTACTCGGGACGGCGTCGCCCCTCCCATCCGCTATCGGGGCGGTGCCCCCCACCTTGACCCGCAGCTCCCCCGGCCAGTCTGCCAGTGCCTGCTCGCACCTGCTGCCACTGTTCCGCCGCCTCATTCTCCCGCGGCGTAAGTGTCGCACTGGTCACCCACGTCCGCGGGTCCGTTGTGGGGATATAGCGGTACCCCGCGGTGGGGTCCCTCGCTCGCCTTCTCTCCTGTTCCTTCACAAAAACGGGGCACTCGCGGCTCGCCGCAGAATGCCCACTCACCTTGCAGTTGCCACAACCTAAATTCTCCTCCGTGGCGAGGCAATCCGCAGTGCGATGATCCGCCGCACAGCGCGCACAGACGTTCGCGACCGCTTTGCACGCACGCGCAAGATGCCCGTCGTACGACTGGCACCTAGCACAGCGCTGTGGCTCGTTGTCCGACTTGCGAACTCGGATGTGCCTCCCCTGCACAAAGAGGCCGTTGTCGATAGCGTGGTTAGCCGCCTCCGGATTCGAAAACGCGACGCGGAGGTGAGCAACCCGCTGACCCGGCGCGCGCCTTTCTACTGCCTTGATCCACCGGGCTCCCTCGATACCCCCCTCGTCAATCCCGCTGTCAGCCTCCACCACCCCCCAGAAGCCCCGGTCGTCTATCCTCGCTTCCACTCCCACCATCTCTGCTATCAACTCCATGCGGCGCGGGCGGTAGACACAGCTACCTCCCAACGCCGCCACAAACTGACTTACCACGTCCACCTGACGCACCCAAATCGCCGTCGCCTCGTCCTTGCAGTCGAAAACAACGCCGCCATTCACAAGCTTGCTCGCGCCCACAAACGCCGCGCCCTCCGGTTTGTCTTCCATCATGGCGAGGGCCAAGTTGGCCTTCTCCTTCAACTCCAGCTCGGTCAACCCTGCCAGGCTACTCGTGGCCACATCCGCCGCCGGATCCACCAGTATCTGGCGCGCCATGCGCGCAGACCTCGCTAACACAGACGCGTGCTCCGCCGTCATCCCCCGCGGCGTTGCCGCCGCAACCGCCGCGTATGAGCTGCCTCCCCGCACCACCGGAGGCGCCGCCTCCCCTGCCTCCGCTCGCTCCAACACCGCCGCGAGCCCCTTCTCAAGTCGCTCCGTCAAGGTGCTGAGCTCTGCGCTCTGCTCGTCGACCGTCCTCGTAAGGACCTCCGCCGCGCTCCGAAGCTCCGAGGCGACGCCGCCCGACTCGCCGTTCGCCAGCTGCTCGTCGCCGACCATCTCCGTGGCAGCCAGCACTCGCTGCACGTCCCGCGACACGCCCTCCAGAGCCTCCTCCAGTCCGCGCAGGGCATCATCCCCGCGCTGCTCCAACAAGAAAGCTACTGCACGCACCGCGTTTTCGTTCATGACCGATGCCGGGGACGCCTTCATTCCCACTGCAACCTTCATCAAGACGAGAGCAAGCGTCTCGAGCGATGGGCGATCGTCGGCATCAACCGACAAAAAGTCCTTTTGGACCAGATAGGTGCGTGCCCCCGCAACGCCGCCTTCCGCCCAGTCGATTTCACCGGTCCTCCGTAGGTCTGTCTTGCTCATACCGGCGTGGGCAGTCGCCGTCGCGTCCGGTGTCTTGCGTGTCGACGGGCGCGTGATCGTCTGCTGCGTCGCTCTTCCTGGTCCTTTCTCTTGAGGCATGGGGATACTCCTATGCATTAACCTTCTAACCGTGTAGTAGAGTAACTAGAAAAGCCTAGAGCCACTACGTGTCCAGATGCCCAAGCCTCGAAAATTTTCAAGGCGCCGATCCGGAGCACGTGGTGGTTTGTTGCCAAGAGAATCCGCCGTATGGAGTGGGTATGCGTATGTTGTGGTGGATGTTCGAGGAGCAGTATGAGAATTCCGGGACCATTTCTCGCTGGGGTGTGGGTCCTTTCCCGTAGGAAAGAAAATGCCCATGGTGCCAGAAGTGTTCCGGGTGCAGGCAAGGATTCATGGCAAGATTGTGGTCGTGAATGAATGTCTTCTTGGTGGTTTTATTCGGCGCGATACCGTCAAGTATAATGGATTTGTCGCGCCCTGGTGAGTCTGGGGGGCAGGCCGACGTCCATCCTGTTGGGTCTATCTTGGGGAAATCCTTCCGAGAAATATCTACTCACAGTCAGCTCTCAGAGAATAAAAACTGAATATGGTTCCCACATCTGAACTCGGCCGCTGCCTGACGGGTGGCGGACTCCACAAAATAATCAGAGAGCTATTTGAACAAGTCATTTTACGAACAACGATTTTGAAGTATACCTACTCGGTTTGGAGCGTCATGCGGATTGAAAACTGCTCTGAACGGTGGTAGAAAATCTTCTACATCGCGCAAAAGGTCGAGGATAGCCTCAGAACCCTTAATAAGTTGGTCATATCTTCCTTGCTGGAAAGATGTATTGACCACGCTGACCCCACTTGTCGCTGTTTTTCCAAGGGTGTATGAATCGATTTTCGCCTCCAGTTCCGACTGGATCGACAAAAGATCTTTGGGCTCTATACCCCAGAACGGTTCAAGATCAGCGTGGATCTGGTCGTATTCATCTGGAAGCTGAACTGCATTTTCTCTGACATAATTCCACCTGATGGGTTTGGCCAGTGAGTTATCCATAAACTTGGCCAATGTGGATGTCGGCATACCAGTCATCAAACCCTCTCGGTGGGTTCCGTTTATATCGCCGTCGGTACTCTGCCACAGCCTGAGAGAAGTTGGTGCTCGCCCGTTTTAATTTCTCAGCCCAGGCCTCTTCTGCTCGTCCAATGAGCTCGAAGATCGGATGGGTTCCCTTGGGATTAACTTCAAGTAAACCATTGTCCATAAATCGATGTTCTGGAACCTCAATTGGCTCAGAAAACCAATCCATTTGTCCCGAAATAATTTGGTGCCCATCGCTTTCCCCGGATGTACTGGCGAAGTCCAGAAAGGGTTTGAGCAGGTTTTTCAGATATACTGCGACAGCCCAGAAGATTGCGACTGCCAGAATGAGCCTCAGGGCCCGTTCCCTGCGACGCGACCCCATTGCTGTAGACCTTTTGGCAGAGATGCCTTCCGATCTGCGTCCGTTCTACGGCCGAGGAAGGTCGCGGAGTTTAAAGTTTGGACTTGTGATCCTGCTGGGATCTTCCAAAACTTCCCATGACCCACCCACCCCAAAACGGGACATGCCATCAAATGTCGAGTCCTCTCGTTCCTCCTCAACCAAGGCTCAGTTCAACCTTAGACACACATGTATCTTACTATATGTACCTACCCCAGTGATAATATGAATATTCTTGAGGTATTTTATGCACTGAGGCTCGCAGAGCAACGGCCATCAACGGACAGAATTTGATAGGTGATCCAAAAACCTCACCTATTCGTCTTGTTCAACGACACTCAGACTCTAAAAACATGCCTTATGTAAGACGTCCTCAGCTCACTCTGTAATATCTTGGACCTCAACCACTCTTTTGCAGCCCCATCAATAATCTCGCTTATTCACATCATTTTGGAAGATCCAGAGATCACCCACCTCTTGCCTGCTAAACCCTCCCACTGCTAAGGAGCGTTGAGTTAGTGGGGGGTAGTATTATCTTCCAATGTCATGGAGTGTGGCCGTGTCGCACTGTTAAAGGATGACTGAGCAACTGCATCGTAACATTGTAACATTACCATATCCGGGCGGAGAGGAACCCCTAACCGTTCTCTCTCTGACCCAGGTATGTCGATACCATTGTAACTACGTATATCGTTATCTAACTGTTCTCTCTCCGACCCAGTCTGAGTTGTTAAGACTATAGCTATGATAGGTTATGGGCCCCGCTTCGCTTAAACTCAGAAGATCAAAAACCACCGAGTTTACTGCGCGCAAAATTACACCAGGCTATATTCACAACAACTATCTACCCTACTCCAAATCCATCTACACTGTCCTTGAAACAACATGGCCAATCCCCCGAACGTCGAGAAGGAGAAGGATTGGAGAGGATTAAAGCTTACCCCTATCGTGGAGAACGAAGACGGCTCCAACAACTACAGCGCGTTCAGCCAGAAATCCATGCTTGATCTTGACGCTGCTGGTTATTGGAAGTATGTCGAAGGTGATGACTACAATCCTCCCATCATCCCCGACCTCTTGTCGAGCATGCAAGTCCAAGGTCTTGATGCCGCTGGGAACATGGTCGCCGTCACGATTCCGGGAAATGAAGCAGCGGTGGACACAGCCAAGAAGAGTGCTGAAGCATGGCTCCAGGCCGAGAAGAAAGCTCACGCCATCATCGTGAAGGCAGTTCCGGATGCCAAGCTATATATCGTTCGCGAATGCAAATCAGCGCACGACGCCTGGAATGCTCTGAAGAACGAATACGAACCTTCCAATGCCTTGACTGCTGTCACCATCAAGCAGCAGATTATCAGCTACCAATGTGCTGTGCACGACGATCCTGTGAACTGGCGCGAAGTCATGGTCCAGCTATACGGGAAGCTGCGCGACGCAGACCTGTACATGATGCCGGACACCGAGTTCACTAAACATTTGGTCACTCTCATGTCACCGTCGGATGCCTGGCGATACTGTCGTGACTCTCTTCATGAGAGCGTTCGCCAGGGTGACGTGATGGGCAATCCTGTTCCGTCCAAGGTTGTGATCAGTCGATTGAAGGCAGAGGAGGTCGAAAAGAAGATAGCACCTTCTATTGTGTCCATCAACGCCCTCGTCACCGGCAAGAATTCCAGGAATCGGACTGGAGATGCTGTCCTGAACATCTATACCGCTGGACCCTCCGACTATGGTCCTGCAGTCTATGCAGCCGGGCCTTCTGGCCAATCCTCAAACCAGAACGGTCGCAGGAACGACAAGGGGGCTCAGCGTCGGGACAAGTGTCTGGGACCGTACAATGCCCAACATCGCTCAGGGGGACCGCGACCATTCTGCGAGAACACCTTTTGCGATACTCCTATGGGTCATAGCAAGGCGGATTGCTTCTCGTACAGCGGCGGGAAAGCGGGCAAATACCCGGAGAACTTCCGCGGGCACAAGGATGTCCATCTGGCACCAGAAGCCAGAATCGCCGCTCGTCGCAAACAGGCACTTGAGGGGAGTGGAAGCAGGTTTGCAGGAATGGTTGAGCACACGGAAGATGGGGAGGCAGAAGTGAATGCGGTGTTTGAGAGGGTTGAAGATAGCTTCGCATTCATGCTGCAGTTGCCGGATGTTGACAGCGAGGACGAGATCAGCATTGACGAGGAGATCTGTGTGAACGCCGCTGCACTCAATCTCGAGGTCGCGCAAGACAACACGGTGAACCACGACACGGGTGCTTTGCGTCACATCTTCCATCGTCGAGAACTTTTCCATGACTATGTCGAGTTCAATACGCTGTTGAATGTCCACGGGTTTGGCGCAAATCTGTCTGCTCAAGCTGTAGGAAAGGGTAAAATCGTGATGAGCGCCACGTACGATGGAGTACACCGTCAATTCTCCGTGTCAAACGCCCTCCATATCCCCACGGCTCGCTGCAACCTCATCTCAGGTACTAGGATCGACAAGAAAGGTGTCAGCACGTGAACTGGGAATGGTAAAATCACGTACCTCAATGCTGCTGAAGTCCCATTTGCCTCCAGAGGGATCGTCAGGGACTTGTACAAGATGGATGTGCAGACGGTTCAGCTGGACGTGTGGGTTGATCAGACGGCGGATTTGATCGCCACGATGGTTCCGTCGGTTACCTCCATGTTTGGTCCTGGAACCGACAGCGACACCACCAAACGACTGGGTTTTATCACCGTATAGTGGGCCACATAGACGTTAAAGGGTTGAAGTGCTCCACCACGGGACTGCCGATCGACAGCGTCCAGGTGCAGAATTGCCATATCTGCGCTCTAGCCAATATCAAACGGCTTAAGTTTCCACGCCAAGCCACCCACCGCGCCGACCGTCCACTCTTTCGCATCCACTCCGACGTCTGCGGGCAGCTACCTGTCAGCTACGGCGGATTCCGTTATTTTATCACCTTCAACGACGACCATTCACATTTTATTACAATATATTTCCTTAAATCCAAATCCAATGCTCTACAGTGCTTCGACGAGTTTCGCACCGCTGTTGAGAAACATCTCGGCTACCCAATCGTCTTTCTGCGAATTGACAATGCACCGGAGCTCGTTGAGGGTCAATTCAAAGACTACTGCAAGAAAAACGGTATCACCTACGAGAAGACAGTCCCCGACGCGTCTCAGCAGAACGGAGTTGCTGAGCGTGTTAACCAGATCATCGAGCGCATGACACGAGCTATGCTGGTGGATTCCGGTCTGTCATCATGGTTTTGGCCTCTCGCCGCGCAAGCTGGGGTACACATCAAGAATCACGTGCCTCATGCCTCACTGGAACCAGACAAGACACCGTTTGAGTGCTGGTTTCAGAGAAAGCCAGATCTCTCCCATCTCAGGCCTTTTGGCGCACTCGTCACGTCGAGGAAGACCAACTCTGATGCTCTCAACAAAGTCGTGGCCAGAGGCGAGGAAGGGAGATTTGTGGGGTATGCGAGGGATTCGAAGGGATATCTCATCTGGTTCCCTGATTCCAAGGCCATTTGTTCGCGTCGCGACGTGAAATTTCACGGGTTCCCCGACTTTCTGCCATCACCAGCGCTGTCCGATATTCTGTGGGATGACATACCTGCAGACCTCGAGCCACGTTTCCACGACGGAATCGAGCGCATCGTGCTGGAACAGCCTGCCATTGAGCATAACCCCGCCATTGAGCGTAATTCTGCCATCGAGCATAACGAGTATGTGTGAACGACTCATCGTCTTCGAACGTACCTTAACCTGTCTGCAGGTCTTCCATCGAGAATAATCCTTCCATCGAAAGTAATCCATGCCCACGAGCAGTTCCCGAGTACGTTACCCCACGACTCGTTGGCCGTGAATTTATCCTAATACACTGCTAGACTGGATGCAGATGTTGAGATGGAGGATGTCACAGATGACACGCCTCTGGCAAATCACCGTACCCCACGCGTCCGCCGTATACCCGCACGTTTCATCGTCAACTACGTTGGGACCTCGGATGAGGGGGGGGAAGACATCTTACGCTCCATCCTCGATGAAGACGAAGAACTCGAGGTAGAATGTGAACACGGCGACTTTGCCAAACTTGCCCAGCGTTTTGTTGAGGCTGAAGCGACATTTGCGGGCGCTGCACTCACAGATCCCATTGACGATCCAAACGAAAAGGATCCGAGCACCATTCGGGAAGCCCAGGCATCTATCTATTGGACGCATTGGCTAGCTGCAATCTACGAGGAGCTCGAAGCACTCAAAGCCAAAGGTGTCTACGAGGAAATCGACGAGCTACCACCGAATCATAAGGCTGTTGCGTCGAAATGGGTCTTGCACATCAAGCGCGACCAAGACAGTCTCATCGCTCGATTCAAAGCACGCTTGGTGGCCAAGGGTTTCACTCAGATTCCGGGACAGGACTTCAACTACACCTTCGCTCCCATTGCACGATGGGAATCCATTCGGACCCTTCTCGCCTTGGCAGCAGACCGCGACATGACCTTACGCCAAATTGATGTCAAAACTGCTTTCCTCAACGGGCCTCTCGATGAGGAGATCTACATGCACCAGCCATCTATCGTTGGCACCGGGTACTGGAGACGGCGCCGAGGCTTATACGGGCTCAAACAGGCAGGCAGACAGTGGTACCTTGAGCTCAATGCCAAACTCGAGGCCATTGGCTTCAAGCGCACCGAGTCTGATTGGAGCCTGTACCGCCGTACACGCAACGAGCTCGAGTCGATCATTGCTACGAGTGTAGACGACATGCTCATCGCATCGACATCGAACACAGAATCAGACACCGTAGTCGCTGAGCTTGCGTCCCAATTCGAAATCACCGACAATGGCGAACCAAAATTACATCTTGGATGCACCATTGAACGGGACCGCGTCAACAGAACGATCAAGCTCCACCAAAGGTCATACACGTTGCCTATCCTACGCGGCTTCGGGTTCGACAAAGCCAATCATGTCGCGACGCCGATGGATCCTGGAGCAGGGCTGGCTCCGTGCACTCATGTGCTGTCCAGCGAGGACGAACAGTGAGTCAAGGTGTTCCCATACACTGCCGTCGTCGGCAAATGCATGTATTTGTCCACATGCACTCATCCCGACATCGCTTACACGGTTAGGGAGCTTGCACGGTTCATGACAAGTTATGGACCGGTGCATATCACTGCGGCAAAGCACTTGCTTCGCTACTTGAAGGGCACCGCATCACACGGTATCATTTTAGGTGGTGGTGCAGAAACCCTGCACCCTGTCTTCAAGGCGCTAACCGACTCCGATTGGGGAATGGGGGACACACGAAAGTCTGTCTCCGGTTTTCTCATCATGATGGGCGACTCCCCACTCTCATGGAGCTCGAAACAGCAAGCAGTTGTCGCCCTCTCTTCATGTGAAGCAGAGTATCTGGCGTCAACTCACTGCACCCGAGATATTCTGTGGTTCAGGAATTTATTTGCTGAACTCGGTATCCCACAGATCCAACCAACGACCATGTTCTGCGATAATCAGGGCACAGTTGCCTGTGCCCACGACCCGCACGCTCACTCGAAAATGAAGCATATTGCAATTCGAGAACACTTCATCCGTGACTGTGTCATGAAGCGATTGATTGATGTCGTCCACATCTCAAACAAGGAGAACACCGCGGACTTGTTCACCAAACCACTACATCGAACACTTCACTCTCGTTGGGTGAAGATGTTACGACTGGACGCCAGTCAAGGGGGGGTGTTAAAGGATGACTGAGTGACTGCATCGTAACATTGTAACATTACCATATCCGGGCGGAGAGGAACCCCTAACCGTTCTCTCTCCGACCCAGTCTGAGTTGTTAAGACTATAGCTATGATACGCACCTAGAAGCATGGTTTCTTGCAACAGGGAAACGAGGAAACATAATTTACTGGTATTTGTTCGGTCGATTCGACAAGGGGTGTGACAAGTGACCTCTTGGAACAATTATTCGACAGGGTCCACAAATTGACCGTGACCAACCAGAAATTTTCGACAACTCGACCGAAAATTTCGCAAAAATCAAGCTTTGTGCAGGCTTTGGGCACCAAATTTCTGTCTGACGCCGGACCAATTCGACAACCGCCTCCGTGACGCGTGACACATCCCAAATTCCAAATCGGCAGGTACCCGCGTGACGCGTGACTGTCGAATCGAACGAAAAAATATTAATTTCTGAATCCGGACACTGCCGTTTCGCATCTGATTAGGCAAGAGGCACGTGGAAGATTCTTGAAGCTGTGAATTTGCTCAGTCCCAGGAGTCTCTAAACCCCCCAAACCTGCTGCCTCTCTAGCACTTGCACTAACAAGCCACAGATGGCCCACGAAAACCCTCGAATTTGGTATCGTACATTCTAAGGTACTTGGGTTAGGTATAACTTGGGTCAGGTATATCGCGCGTTAAAAACGAGGGGATTCATTTGCACGTCAGCAGATGAGCATTGTGCTGACCACCCAATGACACACCCGTCGGTCCACTTGCCCGTAGCAGCACGGGTCAACGACGCAGCAACGCTGAATTTAGGCTCCTTCGGCGGGGAGGAGGCGCCCTCCTCCGATCCGTCGGTATCTGAGACTATCGCCCTCCCACTCCCACTGTCGTCGCTGATCCGTGAGTCATGGCTAGGTGACGGCGATGGAGCCGCCGCGACCTGCTCCTGCCTTTGCGCCTCCTCCACACTTGCGCACACCCGCGACCACAGCTCCCGAAGACCCACGATTCCGCGCTCCGCATGCTCGGGCACGCACTCTGGACGCGAGTCTGTCAGGCTCGTGTTGAACACCTCGATGCTCCACCACGCGTCCTCCGCGTCGCTGCACGTGTAGTGTGCAGCGGCGGGGTACCCTGCCTCCACCACCGCGAGGCTCATGTCCGTCACGGGCAGCCATGCGCCGCGTGCATATTCGCATGGGAAGAGCCGGGAGGCGCGCGACCACGTCATGCGCGCGGGGGCACGCGGCGTAGATGTGATCGTCGCAGGTGGTGCGCATGGCGGTGCACCGTCCGCGAGCTGGTAGAGGAATATCTTGTGCGCGGGGACGGTCCACGCGAGAAGGGCGAGGTTTTGCAGGAGCGCGCTGTGTGTTGCGTTCTGTGGTTGAATGTGCTTCGTGAGGGATGCATGTGGCTGTGGAGTGGGAACGGCGGGTGAGGATGGTCCGGGAACGGGGATGGGTGTGCGGGAGCAGGAGGCGGAATCGCGCAGGAATGTGGTGGGCACCGTCGAATCTGCGTACTGGTTCCCCCTGGTGCGAACTCTGTGAGTCGAATGTTCTTCACTCTATGACGCGGGCGACTCACAAGAAGTTGAAAGAGTCCAATATGATTCCAACGTTCTCGCGCCCGACCCGGCGCACAACGTCCCATACCTGCTCCCAGTTGTCGATCATGGTCCCCCATGCGAGCGGCTCATACCCTATCCGGACGCCGTATCGCGCCGCTATCTTGCCAAGTGCGCGAAACGCTTCCACCTGCGTATCCAGATATGTCGAAAGCTGCTCCTGCATCGGAGCAGGATAAAATGGTGATGGCGCCGGACCTGGAGGCGTGGTCTGGTGCTCCGGGTTGCTTGTATATGTAGGGAGAGGCGACAGTTCGGGGTCAAATGGTGCGAATGGATGGTCCTCCGGCTCGATGTAATTCGAGCACACGAGCAGTAGCGGGGTGTTGAAATGTGGCATCAAACGCACCCACCGCTCTGCCTCTTTCAACGCCGCCGGTAGCCCGCCCCCACCAAGCGAGCTCCGCGATGCGAAATTCTCAAACCCGCGCAGAGGTTGGAGAACCGGTATTGTGATGTTCAATGAATCGCAGAGCGCGCCTATCGCCTTGGCGCAGTCCACCTCGAGCATCTCGTCGGCGGGTGTTTTCCCGTGCGGGAAGAGCTCGTGGTGGAGCCCGCCGCTATGGACCTCGTCGACGAACGTCTCAAAGTCGGGCATGAATATCTCGATTCCATCGTATCCCCGTTCCGCGGCTGCGCGGATCTTGGTGGGCAGCTGATGGTGGGCGCAGTTGCCTAGGGAAAGCGAGGATATTGCGAATTTGGGAGCCATTGGGCCGGTCGGACTCGCCACAGGCCCATGCCATGATAAGTAAGATGCGGAGACTGGTTCTTCCGCGTTTGTCCGTATATAACCTCGGCCCGCCGGTCCCGCCTTTCAACCTATGGATCCGCGAAGCGTAAGTGATGTGTATATGCTTCTCCCGGCGCCCGTCCATGAATTTCGAGCCACTTCAAGTTGTGCGGCGATGGTTGGTGAATGACATCATCTCGATAGGCGGAGTTTAATTGCATGTTGGCCAACCTCCTCGGTCGGTGCGACTCGTGTTGTATGTTTGAATGTCCAGTCGGCCGGACATGATGCATGAGATCTGAGAGCTTGAGATCTCTTCCCCCACATGCTTAACTTGCAATTGTATGTAACTCGTGAGCTCATTTCCTCATCCCCAGATCTACACTTCGTTCAACGTTCAACCCTTGCACAGTTCCCTGTAAATTTTCTTGGAAATCGGTTATATATATACCAGTATTGAATGCGCTAGGTGAAGAGGTCAACCTCAAGATACAGTTCCGCCAACTGGCCAGACCCGCTCTTCAGCATCAGAAAGAATTCGAACTGCATCCGACTGGGATTGCCTTCTTTTCCCTAAATTCCTGCGCCGCCTAGCCTATGGCGGTTATTTCCTGCAGCGTGAAGTTGCTGCCGCTGTGACTGGTCAGGTACCTCATGTGAAATATCAATCTAGCATGTATCCTCGATAGCGACATTCAAGTTACCACGACCTCGGCGTCGTCCGTCGGATGGGTGTTGAAGTTCCTGAGGAAGGCGGCCAGGGCTGTGGCGTCTTGACCGCTGGTCTTATTCTGCGTGCCGCATTCGACGATCGAGATCAATTAGTGCGATGTGGTGCGTGCCCCGCGTTGTAGCTTCCGCTGAAGAGCACTCCGCGGGGCAAGAGGTGGAACAAGGTCGCCCAATGTCTGTCGGCGCGATGACTAGAAACCTAATATCATTATATTCCACAGGTCGAAATACAGAGTCATAGTGTATCATGGAGTAGGGATTGCTGGGGTGTTTTTGACAGTTAACACGGGCTTTCTCGCCCAGTGCTTGATTGCATAATAAAAGTCGAACTCAGCATCGACCACGACAACTCGAGATCGAAGTTTCCGTCGGCTGAGGCCGCGGACGGCCTCTTCAAAGTGCTCAACAACCTCGTCCATAGTCGGCCGGAGGGAGGGGTCATCTTGAACCATATCATTCACCAAGGGCTCCATGAATTCGAAGCCGAGTTTTTGTTTGGAAAAACGATTTCCCTTGAACAAAATATCAGGAAAAAATAACATAGAATACACGAAAGGTACATACTTGCAGAAAGTCGCCTCGTATGAGGTTCCCTATGTAATATACATCCGTTGGAAATGGATCGCACTCCATCGGGAGTACGCCGTCTTTGGTTTTTCGAAATTCTGGAACACTCTTATCACCACCGACTATTATGGACTCGAGAGGAGAGTGAACACCAGGTGGGTATCTCCGGGAAAGGCCAAAGTCGGTTATATAATATTTGACGGGGCGCTGGGTTCACGTGAGATGCGACACTCTTCCACTGAAATCGCGCATCATGTTTTGTTCCACTGGATGATACGGGATAAGGTAAAGCGGGGCTCCGTCCATCATGACATCCAAAGTCATGCAGTCACTTGAAATACCAAGATTAGATGTAATGTTGGGTGACTGAAGAAAAAATAATTACCGATGCACGACATTGTTTCGATGCATATATCGCAAGCCCTGTAAGTCATATGAGGTCACAAATACGCATAAGAAGGCCAAACAATATGTTCGCCTTGAGTATCTGACTGAAAAACTCGATCGCCTCTCCAAACGTGTCCGAGGTTTGTCATAGTTTCGCAGCATAGGCATAACAATTATCCGCCTATCCGCGATGTCTGGAAGATCCAGGACTTGAAAAATCGGAACACAGTGGTTGTCAGGATCAGATGCCTGGGGCTCTTGAGAAAACCATATGCCAATCTCAATTTCGTGCGGATGAACTTTCGTTTCTATAAACTTGAGCATTATGAAGGCACCATCCGAGATGCGCGTGGCGTCCATTACTACAGCTCGCTGAAAATAATCATCTCATAGCTGAATGGATTGAAGAAAGTAACTCACGTTGTACGCCTGGCCATCTTCACAGTTCCATGAACTCTTGTCGTTTCCAATCCAGGAAGGGACCCATCCCGGCTGATACCTCGGACGAAGGAGGTATCCCTTCTCTTTCAGCCATTCGCAGTGGTCATGCCAGAATAATTCAGAGCTACTGCGCAGGATGTGCCGAAAGGATTCGTCGTCAATCATGCGGATTCATGCCAGTGGTGGATGTTTGGGCTGGATCCGGGTGGGAATTGGCCATGATACGTGTTGGTTGAAAGTGGTGCTTTTTATAAGAGATGCGGGTCGCAATGAGAAACAACAGTCGCTTGCGACCCTTGTTTCCACATCGTTGTCTTCAAGTTGTATTGTTGTCGGTAACATCCGAATCGGAGCCTGAAATCAGATCGAAAACCTGGCTGAGGCTGGAATCAACCGAGTTCTTTCAGAGTTTAACCATCTTCTCAAGCCCCACATTGCATGCAAGGCCTTAAGTTATCCATACACTCTATTCCGTCGTAAAATTACTACATCTCCTTTCCGCCGCAGTGTTCAAGGTGCGTCATCAGCATCTTTACAAGTCGGCTTTTCCGCGGCTTTTTGTCCTTTTCAAAGGCGAAAAAGGCGAAAAGGCCGCAAAGCTGTTGCGCCTTTTTTACGCTGAGTCCGTTTGCTTTTAAAAGGCGGAAAAGGCGGAAAAGGACAAAATAAGCTCAGGTAAAAGCTCTGATATAAGGACTTAAAAAGCTCAAAAAGGACCAAAAAAGATACCAAAACAGCTATATTCACGGTACTAAAAACATGAATAGGTATGATAGTAAGCCCGTTTCACGTCTCCACCGGGTTGCATCCGCGCAGACGGAGTACAGGTGCGCGCGGGGGTTCCGCATTGTACGCGCATGCGTGGCGCTGGCACACGGCACAGTGCTTGAGCTTGCGCGCGATAGGCTGGCACACGGCACAGCGCTTGAGCTTGCGCGCGATAGATGCGCGTGCTCAGAGGCTCAACGGGCGCGATGCGGCACGAGCGACCGCGATATGCGCACTCGCAACGCATGCTCGCCACTGGGCTCTTGGAGCATTACAATCTAATCACCGGCAAAATCAAAATAGCCGTGCATCAGTGAACAGTAGATACGCACCATGTGGGGAGGGATGCAAATAAGGTCGAGAGGCGGGTGGGCGGGCGCGCACGGGGATCAGTATCAAATAGCTGCGCTGGTGGGCATGACACGTACTAGTGAAACCATGATGTGCAATCCATCAACCTCGCTGCATCTTCGCATGAGAACCGACGGCAACCACCAGAGGCGCAAAGAACCAGAACAGAGACATGCTTGAGAGGATTGAACTCCAGTGGGAAGAGACTAGCATTAGATTGTGCGAAACTTGAATGGCTTGAGCGGGGTACCAGGTATGGCGAGACAAGGAATAGGCTTGACGCTTGAGGCTTGGCTTGGGGGCTTGAGACTTTAGGGCTTGAGCCTTGGGCCTTCCAGACTTGAAGCTTGAAGACTCGTGCTAGATGGTTACTAGTGGTATCGTAGAAGCAAAGGAACGAAAGGAGGGGAAGGGAGGTGGGGGAAAGAAAAGGATGGGTGATGTGGCCATCAACCAACCAACCATCAATCACGCCACTTGACGTGATGGGCAGAGTTTAAAATGACTTAGCCAAATTTCGCCAACGTCTTCAGCCAAAGTTCCCTATGTCTTGTTTTTTTCGGACCGCAGATGTCTGCTATGAGATTTGCGCGCAAGACACAATCTTTTGGATTTACCATTGCCTCAAATTCTCAAATTCCAGCGCGGTTGCAGCGTTTGCCGGGTTTGACCGCCTGGGGCAACACTGAGCAATCTGCACTCAATACTAATTCTCACTGGTTGCAGGGAGGGCTTTTCTTTCAACTCTCAGCTGGTTGGTATGTTTTTCAACTGTCTTGGAAAATAGGAACCAGTAAGGAGCCAAAAAAGGAGAAAGCCACAAAAAGCTCGAAAAAGCACAACAAAAAGGACATGAAAAGGACATGAAAAAGGTGAAAGCTCGAAAAGGTGCGAAAAGCCGCAGGAAAAGGACTTGTAAATTTGCTGATGGTGCCAAGGAACACAAGAAGGAACATCTATTATTTTCTAAGAAACATGCAAATACTGGATGATAGCAACAGATTATGTCTGAATATTGGCTGAGACAATGAAGAATCTATGTACTCTGCGATTCAGTGACTCTTTGGTCAGTTGCACATTTTGTCATGGGACAAGAAAAAAATCAACAGTGGCTGTGCTAAGTCACGCAGTGGCTGCGTGCAGGACCCTGGCATATGCTCTAAGAGGTCCGATCCTGAGGCGGACGGATTTGGCCCGAAAATTGCCCATATGTTACATCAGAATGTGGACGGTTTGGGGACAAAAAAGGGCTGATGTTAGATTCAAACTGCGTACAGACAGCTAGTGTTGCTGTGGCTTGGCTCTCTCTGGCCATTGCTCAGCTTCCACTGTGCTCCCATAACCTTTTGGCAGATATTCATGCAACAGGATGTGTTCATAATAAAAGTTGGACCTATGTGTAGGCACAAGTATGAAGTGCCTTGGAGTTTGAAGTAAAATAGCCGATACCCAGCGTGCCACAAACTGGTACAAGTCAGCATATTTGGATTGTGGATACTCTACAAGATTTTTTCAATTATTGAGGCACTACTATCTACATTGAATTACAGAAATCCTGAGTGTTTCTTGAACTAGCTTGACAGAGAATGGTGGTGAGCTTTGATTGGATTGATGTGGTCTTCCATGGGTCATCTGGATTAGATCTGGATCAAAATCCACAGATAATGTGGAGCCAGAAACAAAACTGCATCCGTACGGGTGCACTATGTACAGGTATGGGTCAACCTGCAGGTAGATCTGCAGGTATATGCAGATATCCATGGGTGACAGTTAATTTTTTGTAGCTATTTATGCCACATGTATTTGATGGTAAAAAGCTGTTGTCAATATCCATCTCCTGCTTGCCTCACTAGCAGAGTCATCTATTGATTGGATCCACCATCCTTTGCTTCCCCTTCGACTTAGCAACCTCTTTTGGAGCCTCATCCAGAATTCAATTTTTCTCCAACATAACTGCTGCCGCGCTGGAACAAGGCAGCAACAGGGTGCCTATCCAGGAGCCGAGCATGACACAATCCTTGAATGTCAGCGAGCTGGTCTGATGCTGAAGATGATTTCCTTGCAAACAGCCTTTCGACGTGCCAATGACAGCATTCTCATCAACTCTAGATGAGTGTCCAAAAGTTTCAGACTCTGCTCTAATGCAAGTATCATATGATCAATGGTGCCAAACACTGACAGTGGCCATGGGAAGGCGTAAACATTATTGTATCCTAATTCAATCCTAATTTAAGTGAAAAATTGGAGTACCTGCGTATAACCTGCAGGTCAGGTGGATTCACCCTTGCCATCCATACCTGCACACCGTCATCCGTGCCCCTTGCAACCAGGTCAAAATCTGCAAGTAAGATCTGCAGGTTAACCTGGGTTTTCACCATGGTAGATCCTAGACTGATGGGATGCCCAATGTCTTCATTTCCAAACTCCAAGGCAGGATAGGATAGGATAGGATAGGATAGGATAGGACAAGACCTGCCTTCGCTTCGCTCTGGCGGGCATGTCGAAAATTGAAATAGCCATGTTTGAATGTACAACATAATTCAGTGTTGTCATTAGATTTGTGTAGTTAATATACACAAAGTCATACTTCAACTTGATTTCAGTACCAAAACAATGTAGGATGCCTGCAGAAAAAAATCTTGAGCTATCCCAGACCATTAAAGATGATGAAAGCAGCAAAAAAGCATTCCACTACAGAATACAGGGGCCAAAAAGAGGGCACTAATTGCCGCACACAGGCCTGGGACATAATATGATGGAAATGAGGTGAAATGAGATGAACAAAGAACACCACAGTGCATGCCAAAGAAACATGGAGACAGTGCAGACAGCATCTGAAGAATACTGTCCACATGAATTAAACACACAAGGCATAACAGAGCAGCCACAAGAAATTCCCATAGATCCAGGAAATTGCCAGGAAATTGAGATACAATGCTGCAGGTAAATTCCAGTTCTTGAGCATCGGATAGAGTCAAGAGTAGGTGTGATACACCAGGCCAATTAATGGAACTGGGGTTAGGTTAGGTTAAGTTGTGATCTTCAGAGCATGCTTTGAGTGTTGTGGACAATCAAGGTGGTCAGGAGGACAGGAATTTGGATAGTGATGGATGATGGAAGGAGGGGATGAAAAAGCGGCCAGGATCGAGGTAGTACTATAGACCCATCGAACAACGGATAGCAAGGGCTGAGAATGCTTGGACCTTGAACCAGCAGAAACTGAGATTATTCAGGCCACAGTGTTTGCCACCAGCAAGGAGAAAGCCTGAGGGCCTGCCAGGAGAGCAAAGTTACTCAGGTTTTTATATGCCACAGAGTAGGCATCACGCATACATGGCTGCAGCTTGAATGATAAGCCCATACTGCGGTGTAGTGCAGTGAGCAAGGCTGTATACTTACACAACCATTCGGCAGGCTCATGAGAGCTTGTCAAGACTGTGGCAATAAATCCATTTGACCACGAGGTGTGGGTTCCAGGTTAACTGCTGCATGTAAAATCTCGGCTCCAGTAAGCGTCGGTGACTGATATAGATTGGGTAGAGAGCACTGCAATGGCTTCAAGCTGATGGGACTCCATGTGTCCGGTGTCCGCCGTAGGGCTGCAGTAGTAGGCAATACACAGGTCACTGGATTGATATATGATCCCGTAGTCCGTAGCTGATCAGATGGGGCAAGAAACGACCAGTACGAAGGGTGAGGGCAAGGGTGTGGGGAGAGGATGGAAGATGGAGATAACGACAGATGGGGGTAAAACATCAATATGTGCAAATGAAGGAGCAGCATTTCATTAAAGAACGGTTAATAGGATTGCCGACATAAGGTCCCAAATCGGAACAGCCAGTGTCCATACTACATACACAAGGCATAAATGTATGCTACAGATGTATCTAATCTCCACCGTTGTGAACTAGCCCATCTCAAATCCATTGCTTCCCCGGCCCATGCAACAATCATTAATCAACATTAAATAATTGCCATCCCCAGGCGGGATGATCAGCGCCAACCTGGCCATAGTCAGCCAGGAGTCAAGAGCCAGTTCTCTGGTTCTTCACAAAATTCACTTTCATCCAGAAAACAACGACCATAAGAGCAAACTGTCTCACGATTTCTACTTCAATAGGGGAAGTCAAAGCTAGTGATTTGGGACCAATTCACAGTTGATTCTGTAGTCAATTCAGCTTCAATTCATTTTCCAGAATTATTGTAGAATCGAATCAACTTTGACCAGCCCGATTCTATGTTGATTAGAGTGTATTTGCACCCCCCAAAATGACTCTCTTGGCAAAAAAATTTGATGTGGCTTGTCAGAAATTTGATGCAACCTATTATGGCAGGCATGACTCGGCTAAGATCGTTGCATCCCATGCCTGCCCGTAGGCTCATTCAGAGGGAACGAACTTGGTATTAATGGGTCTATATAAGTCTACATCAGCCAAGATGTACCTATGAAACATATGTAGCACTGTATACGTATAGCACTTGCATAGCACTCCATAGTGCAACATAGGTACATCCCTTCCTGAAAGTGGTCCCCAGTACTGCATAGTACTTCACAGCCATTTATGGTTTTCCTGATGTAGTATATACCTCCTTCCAAGTCCCCCAGCACATTTTCAATATTGCCCTGGACCTGCCAAAGTAAATACACGGCCTTGTCTGTCTGGGCCTCATCAAAATCACATCAATCATCTGGGTCGGTTAAAATCGACGAGTGATGGCGAAAAGAAAATGGGCGGTGCAAATATGCTCCACCCATATTTTAACTACTTGTTAGTCCTCAGTAAACTGGATGTTCCAATTTGGGACCACGTCAGTATAATATATCCTCCTCCTCCTCCTCCTCTATTCTTGCATCAATTCTCATTTCGATTCTGGGATGATCAATTGCATCAAATGTTCATCAGAATCAGAATCAACGATTCTGCAGAGTTGGAACATCGATTCTTGAAAATAGTTGATTCTGGTTGATTCTTGGCACCTGAATCGAGTGCCAGAATCGATCCGTGAATCAGCCCCGAATCACTAGCTTTGACTTCCCCTAATACACGGATATACATATTATAGAACCCGTCTATACCATCAACCGAGGTTGAAATGCTCTGGTGGGACCCACATCACTTTCGTCTCGAATATTTGCAACACGTTGTACACATACCTCGCCACCCGTGAGGTTACCACACGGTCGAGGAGCACACAGCTGAGGAACTCATCAGCTGATTGTGACAATGCCGAGTGACGCAAAGTAGGTTGGAGCGCAAAGACGTCGCGGAGGAAAGCTGCCCTCAGTGGGGTTAGGTCCGGGTGGGCAGTACACACCAAAGCGGAGTGGGACTCGTCTTCAACGTCCATTTGACAGAAGCAGCAGTCACCACGCCCGAGGAATGTTATACTTCCTGTAACGATCTGGGTGCCTCAAAGCCTCCACCGCGAGATTGTGATCCGACAGTAGTAGTATTTTTATACACAGCAGTAGAAAGCGCGTGAACGCTTTCCGGTGCGGCACACTGATAAGGCGGAGATAATGCCTAAAGCGCAGTACCACTGTCGTAAGTTTCCCATTGTCATCTGTCTCGAGCCGTTTGCGCAGCAAATAGAGCGTACCCATTTTCTTTTCGCCATCACTTGTCGATTTTAACCGACCCAAATGATTGATGTTATTTTGATGAGGCCCAGACAGACAAGGCCGTGTATTTACTTCGGCAGGTCCAGGGCAAGATTGAAAATGTGCTGGGGGACTTGGAAGGAGGTTATACTAGGCATATACTAGGCTTATATAGACCCATTAATACCAAGTTCGTACCCTCTGAATGAACCTACGGGCACAAGAGGTGCTTGATCTCTGGATCGTGGAATACAATTATGTCAGCTGATGATCAGCCGGTGATGGCCGACAGATGCTTCAGCAGCTTTCCAGTTGCTACTCAGCATGCTGGAGATATTCTTTTCACATTAAAATGGCTACAGAGAGTGAACTAGGTACTATAGCCAGGTAGTTGAGCCTGGGTTCGATAGAAACATTGGTCGTCAGATTTGATGTGCTGATGGCAACTGCCTTTTCTGGGGGGGTCGTGGGAAGTATTGGCTGATCCAGACCTGTTGGCATGGGACGCGACGATCTTAGCTGAGTCATATCGGTTGCATCAAATTTCTGATAAGCCACATCAAATTTTTGCCAAAGAGGGGGGGTGCAAATACGCTCTAATGTGTTCGTGCTGCTCTGTCGAGTTCACCTTGCAACGTTGCTTCGCATGGTGACTGTACAGCCGAGATCTCGTTGCCTATACTCTCGGCACCAGCGAGGATTCCGCGCAAGTGACAGGGATGGGGAAAGCAGTCAAGACAGCGCGCAAGTCGGATGCCCACGAAACAGTGCGTCTCGTAAACTCCAGCCTCTATGATAGCCTAGTGCCTCTAAACGACTATCTTCGGAAAAGCACTTAGAAAGTTATAGAGGCTGAATCGAGCCTATGCTTCCGCCTACGTCAGCTTCGAGTGGTTTACCGTCATAGAACACCTGCGCAATCTCTGGAAACGACAGGTGCTAGAAGTACTATGAGCAGCGATTTTTTGCGGTGCCTAGCCATGCTGATTCTCCCCAAGGATATAATCGAGGCACAGAATCTCCGCCTATCTGCCCAAGATCTCACTCAACCCTGCCCTGATCTGCTGCGCGTCAGACAAGTGAGCAGAACGGTGGGAGACTCTGGGGTATAAAGTATTACGCCTAGTGGTTGCCAGTGATTAACTTACGATCTGCTACGGAATCAGTGCTACACATCTGACGGATTATTCACAGCCATGAACAAGCCATGGACCATATATAACGACCCCCCATGTCTGGAAAAGAACACAAGATGACATCTATCGCGACCTCCTCTCTTTTTCTTCTCCTCTGCGCCTTGTCCTGCTCCGGCGAGGTGCTGCCTGTGAAACGCCAGACATGCCGCAATGTACCGGGGAGCGCTGGCTACCCGACCGCTGCTGCGTGGAGCGCGTTCAACTCGTCGATTTCCGGACGGCTCGCGGTCGCGGTGCCCTCGGCGAAGTACTGCATGAGCCTGCCAGGCGGAGTGTGCACCGACGCACAGTGGACGAGTGCACTCTTTCGGAGTGCGATCCCTGGCGCGATGAACCAGGTAACTGAATTCTCTTCTGCACATTGCTGCGCGACTGAAGTTGAAGCCATCTTCAGGTCAACTTCGAACAGGTACAGAGGACTACGCGTCGTGTTTAATTGCCTAATAATATATTTCGCTAGGGTTATGATCTGACGCCTCCGTCTCTCTGTCTGAGTAATTCGACCACTAGCACTTGCGGTCAAGGGGATGTCCCGTTGTACTCGGTTGAAGCTGACACCGTCGAGGATATCCAGGTGAGGGTCCCTTCTGCCTCCCGCGTACGCCTCTAACTCATTCAACAGGCCGCAGTCAAGTTCGCCAGCGCCAACAACCTGCGTGTCGCTGTCAAAGCCTCCGGGCACGACTACCTGGGACGCTCAACCGCCCCCAACTCGCTGCTAATCCACACGGCGAAGTTCCAGAACCTCTCAGTCACCGACGCGTTCTTCGTCGGCACGCAGAACATGGGGTCGGCCGCGACGGTCGGCAGCGGCGTGCACTCGCAGATAGTGTATCAGCAGGCCAAGGCCAACGGCAAGATCGCGGTCGGCGGCACCGCTGCAACGGTGTGCGCGGCCGGTGGGTACATCCAGGGAGCGGGGCACTCTGCGGTCGCGCCGACCTTTGGTCTCGCGGCGGACAACGCCCTCGGTGCGCTTATCCTCCTCCGCCGACGTGCCGCCAGATGCTCATTCACACCCAGAGTTTCACATCGTCGTCGCGAGCGGCGAGCTGCTCCAAGTCAACAGCGAATCAAACCCAGATTGTCAGTCCCTCCGCGTCCGCTGTCCTCACCTAGCTTATCGAATGTCCCTCGCAGTATTCTACGCGCTCCGCGGTGGCGGCGCAGGCAGCTGGGGCGTGATCGTCTCCGCGACGTTCCGCACCTTCCCAACGTTCAACATCACCTTCAGCCTCATCGAGCTCGCCACGGCAAGCAACGCCGTGGCGGGCGCGCTTGCGACCGTGCACGCGCAACACATCTTCGACCTCGACGGCGTGCGCGGGAGCCAGTACTTCTACTTCGAGCGCGCGAACACGTCGTCGCCCGCAGTGTTCACACTGTCCACGTTCATTCCGCAGACGACGCCCGCGCAGGGGCAGGCGCTGCTCGCGCCGTTCCTGAGCGCGGCGATGGGCATTGCGGGCGTGTCGCTACTCACGCAGGAGTACGTCGACGTGAATATCAACGACATCCTTTATCAGCCAGACGACAGCGTCGGGATGAACTGGGCGCTCGGGTCGCGCCTAATTCCCGAGACGACGTACCGCGACTCGGCGCCGACGGTGGGGGAAGTGTATGAGGAGCTTTTGGATGGAGGCGCGTTGGGGTACGTGTTCCTTTCGTTGATGCAGGCTCTGCGATCCTGACTCCCGTGCCCTTCGATAGCATCTTGGGCCATCTCGTTGCTGGTGGTCGGTTGTCGCCATTCTCTTCACTGCAAGGCGCTCACACATGCTTACACAGGACAAGTCGCCGCAAACGCCAACATCTCGTCGGCCGTCCACCCGGCGTGGCGGACCGCCAAGACGCACGTCAGTCCCCTGCCTGCGTGTCCCCCCTCCCTCCCTTCTGATCCGCCATCTGTAGCTCATCCTGACGAACGGGTGGACAGACGCGACCCCGCTCGCGCAAATAAACGCGATCCGGCGCGAGTTTCAGACGAACCAGCTGCCGATCCTCGAGAAGATGTCCGGCGCGGACGCGGGTGCGTACTCGAACGAGGCGGACGTGCTGGAGCCCAACTTCCAGACGACGTTCTTCGGGCCCAACTACGCGAAGCTGAGCGCGATCAAGGCCATGCACGACCCGCACGACCTGTTCATCGTTCCGGCGGGTGTGGGCAGCGAGCGGTGGGACGAGTGGGGGCTGTGTAAAGTATGAGCCTTACGCGCCAAGAATTGGATGGGAACAAAAGGGTCACCCTGTGCGCATACCCGAGATATCTAGATATCGTACATGTTTATCGTAGTGGTCCATTCGTGTATCTTTCGATGACAATATTTGCAATTGCACACGTGTGATCCATCATCCTTTGCATGCCAGCTCCGAAGCAAGAGAACATCGTACAAGCCGGGGCTCGGCGGGAACCTGCGTGGAAGTTTCAATTTTATGCGGGAATGTGTTTATGGACAAGTTGAGGGCCATTTTTTTTTCGATGATTTTTATCGGGATTTGAACGAATCTAGAGCCGAGTTTTATGATATTTTGCAGGAAGGTCTTCCGCTTGGGGCGAATTTTTGTCGGGATTTCTCAAGCGATTAAAATTTGCTATTTGCCCGACGCAAATATATTGAATTAAAAAGTACGGGACGAGCCCACAATCTAAGGATTGAGCACCCCTATTCTGAGCAGGATTCTGTCGGGATTTGTATTAGGCCTTCTTGATCAAGGAACATTGCTCGTGGAACAACTGTTCTCCGCGCTGGAGTAAGCGGGGTGACAGGGATGCCCTCGCCACATCCAACGGAGAAAAACAAAAAAGTTTCTAGAGGTGTGTCTTAACAAAACATACGTGGTCGTCGCTGACGGCCTGTAGCATGTAACACATGTAGACTCAAGCGCAAGAAGGTAGCCCGCATTGTTTAATGTATTCCAATGCTCACTCGCGCAGTGCGACGGGCTCGAGCCGTGTTTCTTCTGCACCGACACTAAGGTCGAGTGTTCCTATTCGCGCGAGCCGCGCCGCCGGGGCCCGCCGTCGGGCTACCTGCGCTACACCGAGACCCGTGTCGCCCTCCTCGAGACGTTGCTTGGCGTCGTCGTCCTCTCCGCCGGCTCACAGATCGCCGCCGCACTGCTCGAGGCGGCGGGAACGCTGACGCGCGAGAGCAAGACGCAGACGCAGGATGTGTGGGATGCGTACAAGGCTGCGTGGACCGCGTCGCCTGCCGCCGCGCGCGTGCACGAGCTTGCCGCCGTCTTTGCGCCCTTTTCCCCGCTCGAGGGCCAGACCGCCAAGGCGCTCCTCCCGCTCAAGCAGCCCGAGTCCGCGCCCGGTCCTGACCTCGCCACGCCCGCGGTCGTGTTTCCGTACATCGAGTCCTTCGAGCGTACCGAGGTGCCGGAGCGCACCGCCGACCCGCCGCCCACATTCCCGCCTGAGCCTGCGTTCGCTGCGCAGCTGTCGTTCTCGCCCCCATCCCCCACCTCCGCCTTCGTCCCCTTCTCCCCCTGCGCGCACGCCCACCCCTTCTCCCCGCCTTCGCCCGTCGACTTTGCCCCCGCACACCCCCCCTTCTCCCCCCGGTCCGACGCCGGTTTCGCGCCACCCACGTCGGACGCGGACGCCGTGCCCGAGTACATCGGCGCCTACTGGCACACTGCCGCGCTCGCCTCGCCCACGCTCTCCACGCTCCCGCTCGCGCCCGACCTGCCCTTCCCAGCGCCGCCGCAGCCGGACCTCCCGCCGCCGCACGTCCGCGCCACGCTCCTCGCCGCCTACCGCACGCACGTGCACCCTGCGTTCCCGATCCTCGCGTCGGCTGCCTCTCTGTCGTCCGCTAACAGCACTAACGCGGGCGCCGCGCTTCCCCCGATGCTCCTCCTCGCTACGCTAGCGTACACCGCGCGCCTCGCGCCCGCGCCCGCGCACCGCGTCGCGGCGGACCTGTGGTACGAGCAGGCCGCCGCGCTGCTGCACGCCGCGCTCGCGTCGTCGTCCTTCGCGTCGCCCTCCTTTCCCGCCACCTCGTTTACCCCTTCCTATACCCCGGGTGGCGGTGATTCCAGCGGAAGAAGTGGTGGTGCCAGCGGCGGCCTCGCGGCGGTGCAGACGCTCCTCCTGCTCGCACTGCGTGACCACGGACGCGGACGCGACGCACACGCATGGCGCGGCGTCGGCACCGCCGTGCGCGTCGCGCAGGAGCTGGGGCTCGACCGACTAGATGACGTTGCTTCTTTCCGTCCTTCTTCGTCCTCGTCCACTACTGCGACATCCACTACCGCTCTCACCTCAGCTGCCGCTGCGGGCACTGTAGAAGAGACCAAGGACGAAATGGGGAGGGAGACGGAGCGGCAAGGGCAAGGGCAAGAACAGGAAGAACAGGAGGACAGGGAGTGGCGGCGCGGCCTGTGGGGCACCGCGGGCATGCTCGACCTGCTGCTCGCGCTGCAGCTCGGGCGTGCGCCGGGCGCCGCGGGCGCGGACGCACTCAGGGCGGGGCTGGTGCTCGATGTAGTGGGCAGCACGAATTCGTCGTCCTCGGAGGTGGGCGAGGAACGCGGGGAGGACAGACACAGGCGCGAGCCGAGCCTCCTCGCACACACGCACGCGCTCGCGCGCATCCTCGCACGCGTGCATTATTATCTGTACCTCGGGTTCGGGGCCCATTCCACATCGTCCGCCTCCGCCGTCGCTTCCTCGTCCGCCCTTGCTTCCAACGCGACCGGTGGAGCAAACAACAGGGGAAGTAACACCAACACCTCCGCGCAACACGCGAAGCTCGCGGCGCTGCGGCGAGAGCTCGACGCGTGGCTGCGCGCGCTGCCCGCCGCGTTCCGCGTCGTGCTCGGCTCCTCCTACCCTTCCTCCTCCTTTTCCCCTTACACTCCCCATTCCTCTGCCCACCCTTCCTCCGCAGCGGGGGCAGGCGGTGGTGCAGAAGGCGACAGGTGTGGGAGTGGTGGTGTAGACGGGGAAAGCGAAAGAGAGAGACAAGAGCGGGAGCGGAGCCGGGAGCGCCGGGTGTTGGAGGCGAATATGCTGTACCACGTGAGCGTGGCGCTGTTGTGGAGGCCTTTGTGCGTTTCTTCCGTGCTTCCTTTTTTCCTGCTTTTTCGTTCTTTCTCTGGTGTTTTTTTTTGTGGGTTTTTGATGTTTTTGTGGACGCGTCTCGGCGCGCGTGCACGCTTTGCAGATGCTGTGTCCCTCCCTCGCTTTGCGTAGGCCGTCGGGCCTTTGGCATAATGTTGTGTTGTACGTCGGTTATTCCTTGATCCTTCTCGCATTGCAGAGCGCGTTCCGCCTTGGGCGGATCGGAAAACGAAGTTCCTCCCTTTTTGCTCTATCAATTTTGTGTTATTTTGTTCTATACCTTGATGCTCCTCTCGTTATCATTATCTCCCCTTGCTCACCACCACACAGCGCGAAGGACCCCGCCACGCCGCACGCGGCGGACGTGTTCCTCGACGCGGCGTCGACGTTCAATATCCTGCTCGACCGCTACCGCGCGTCGGGCGCGGACGCGCTCGCGTGCGCGAACCCGAACATGATCTACCTCGTGTTCACCGCGGCCATCGCGCACCTCGCGGGCTTCAAGCTCCGGCAGCAGCAGGCCTCCGCCTTCCCGGCGTCCGCGCACCGCCAGACGACGCGCGTGCTGCAGACGCAGCTGCACCTGCTCAACTGCCTCGAGGCGCTCGCGGGCATGGGCGGCACGTGGGAGCTCGCGCGGCGCTGCGCGCGCACGCTCGACCGGCTCATGGAGGCGGAGGGCATGCGCGTCGGCGCGCCGGGCGCGGTTGACCGCCCGTTTGGGCGGCCGGGGTCGAGCGCGGGAGGGGTGCGGCCGCCGTCGAGTGGCGGGAAGCGCAAGCGCGGGTATAGCGTGGACGCGGAGGAGGACGCGCGCAAGCGGCGGGATGTGGAGCGCGAGACGGACGGCGAGGGCGATATGAGCGACGCGAGCGGGAGCACGAGCACGCTCGTGGGCCACCTCCAAACCCACCACGGACACGCACAACACCTAAACCACGCGCAGACCCCGAACCAGAACCCGTTCCTTGGGTGGCCACAGCACGACGCGCTCGAGTCGCTCGACCCTGGCGCGTGGCCGATCGCGTCAACGCGGTGGGTCGCGGACGCGGAGCCCGCGCCGGCGCTGTGGGACGTGGACCGGCTTGGGTTTGGCTTTGGTGGCGGCTGCGGGGGGTTCGGCGGCGGCGGCACCTGGGAGAGCGATTGGGACGAGGCGCTGTGGATGCGTGCGGGGCAGGGGCAAGGCCAACTGTTTGGGAGCGGCGGCGCGGGTGGGCTTGCGGGGATGGGTGGTGCAGCAGGAGGGGGAGGGGGCGGCGGTGTGTTCGGGCTGGGGATGTGGGACGCGTCGGCGCCGGGAGGATGATGCGTGGATGATAGAATGAATGGATGGATGGCTTACAGGATCGCGGTGCGCTACGCTACGTTTGCTGGGTCTTTGTCCATATTAATATTGTAAATGCCAATTGTATTGTATATTTGTATCGATGCTCTTACTTCGACGTCGTCTGAATGCGTACATGCACGAGAGCATGCTACTGAGCCATCTTGTTCCTGTCCTATCCATCCATTACTCGTAGGTGTAGCAAAGCAAGTCGTTGCGAATGTCCATAACGTCCCGTATCGCCACCATCGGCGCAAGCATCAGCATCCCCAGCTCAAAATCCAGCGTGACGTCCACATACGGCGGGTCCGCTGTCGACCGCCCCGACACATCGCGCAGCCGCGTCCCCAGGTCCTGCGCCTCCCACTCCCACCACAGCTTATCCAAGAACGCGTGGTGCAAGTAGAACAGCGGGTCTGCGAGCAAGGAGTCAAATCGATATATACAGAATATGCGAGAAAACAGACGAACCTCCTGGGCTGGAATACGAATCGGCCATCTCACCCCCGATGGCATTATGCCCCCCGTCGTGTATGCGCATCCCCGCCGTCACCGAGCCGCCCTCCAGCTCGACGCGGAACGCCTCGAACGTGCGCTGCGTCATCACCGCCGCGACGCGAGTGCTGGACACGAACCCCCGCGCGAGCGCGTCGTTCAGGGCGCGTTGCAGGCAGTGGCTCCCCAGCTGCGTGCCCGGGCCGACGCTCAGGTTGTACGCAGCGAACGGGCCGTCCAACACGCACCCGCCGCCCGATTCCGGCGGGACCCACCCCGCGGTCGCGAGGTGGCTGAGGTTCCCGAACTGCCCCGCGTAGCCTGGCACGTCGGCACCGTTCCCGCCGAAGCCGTACGTGGGGTCGAAGATCGGGGACTGGGCGAGCCTGGATATTCAGGACCGTCAGTGGGGGGATAATGAGGGACGGGGGGGCAGGGACGTACGGGACGCCGGCGTCGACGTCGCGGCGCCAGTCCCAGTAGCTGTGCATTCCCCACGTCAGCGTCGCCAATGAAAATTCAACGAAGCGCGACGCACGGAATAGCGCCGGGGTACCCACACTCCTCGCGCAGCGCCGTCTCGTATACGCCGAGCATGCGGCGGTGCCACGGCAGGAACTGACCCTGAAATCCGCGCATAATCAAAGATCAAGCGGTTCGCTGCTGAACGGAAGAAACAAGACAGCCATACCAGCAGATGCACCTCGTCCGTCCGCGCGACATGCAGCGCCTGGAAGTCGTCGAAACGTGTCTTCGCGCCCGGCAGATATGAGATACCTGGTAGGCGCTGCAGGCACTGCACGCCAGAGATGTACGCAGATTTTTGCGCGCTGCTCAGCGTGCGCCTGGCATAGATAATGTGAATAAATGTGGCGAGTACATCGATGAACCGGATACCATTCCTGGCGCACTGCTGGGCGGGGACAGAGCCCTGGCGCGGGCGTATACGAGTGGATGAATACCAGCTGGCGGAGGGTGGAAAGCGCAAGGAGGGTGCCGAGGACGGCAAGCAGAACGCAGGACACCCATGCCCGCGCCGGCGGCGTTCGAGCAACAATATCATTGTTTTCGGCGTCCGCGCTCGCGACGTATTTCTCGTACGTCGAGACCATGGTTCAGCGCTGCGAATCGCAGGGAGGGGGTGCTGTCAATGTGGCGGGCTGGTTGGGATTTATAGCTCCAGCACCCAGAATATTCTCGCAGAATTTCGTGTTTTTAATCTGGAGTCGTTCGGTTCTGGCTCGCCCAGCTTTCGGAGGGCGCGTCAGATCGGGCGCCAAGGTCGCAGAACCTCAGGGCCGCCATGTATAATAGCCCGTCTGGTCAAATGAGAAATCGGGGAATTCGGTCGGGCATGAATCGATCCCTCGGGCGGCCTGGATCGCACTTGAGCTGACACGTAGGGCATCTCGGGGAAGTAGCACGAGGATCGATTCCGCCAGCCACACAGTAGCACGTTCGCCAGTCAATCATGGAAGACGGACGACGGCAAGGGACAGAATTCGAATAAGATCTAGATTATAATTATCAGTTGTGACGTAGCGCGTAGTATAGCAGCTACCTGAATCGCACTATCGCGACGGCGGCGGGGGGTGACGTACGGGGATTTGACAGGATACGGGCGCATTGCACAGGAACGTCGCTGGTCGACGTCCAGTACAACGCGCCCACTGGCAGCTGGCACGCGAGTATAAGAAAACTTTTCGGTGTAGACGTTGAACGGTTAGCTTTCTAGCAGATCAGATCCGACACTCTCAACAGTACAACCACTTCTTTCTGTTGAGGAAGTAAAGGTATCTTGACGAGCTCGGGTTACTGGTTACCATAGCGTATTAGTCTGTGCGGCAGTTTCGCGCAGAGGGTAATAAGGGCGAAATGAAATGAAATGGAAGCTGAACGGGTCTGCGATTTGCGGTGAGCGCTTGATCGAGGCTTGAAGTGGTTGCTGCTGTGGCAAGTCCGAGGCGAATCTACGCAGATGGCGGGAATTGAGGGAAAAAATCGGCCATAACGCGGCAAGGAGTGTAAGGGGCCGAAAAGACGCTGTTTGTTCACAGGGGTGACGGCAGATTGAGAAGCTTGACCGATGTGTTGCCGTTATGGAATTTTGAACACGGTTGGGGGGAAGTGAGAAGCAGCTACTCCAACGGTAGTAGAAAAGAAGGATAGAAATGATCCATCCATGCCCAGGTGTATCACGAGTGTCCCAGGCTGGTTGGTTGGTCCCCGGTTCTCTGCTCTGGGGTATCATAAGTTAGGACCAGTAAAGAGATGCGTGGGCGTTGGATTGTAATAAGAGGTCAAGCTTAAGCAAGTCTGATCGAGAACGATCACGTGCCCTCGCGGATCCTTTGCTGACCGACTTAGTGAGCGGCCGCCTGCGTATACTCGAGAGCCATCCGTCAGTGCCAGTCTATTCTAGTCCGGCTGGTCCCAGGTAGGTAGGTAGGTAGGTAGGTAGGTAGGATTACACGGCCGGTCCCGCTGAGGAACGCCGGGGCCCAGGAGGTAATGAAATGTACATGCGCTAGTGTACATTATTGCCCCTGGACTCCTTCACAACTCCAAAAGCCGAGCTCACGGACGCAATCTCACAGATTCGCCGCGGTAGAACCAAGGAACTGCAAATAAGTAGAAAGAATTAGCACAGAACAAGGGGGCCCTGACAGATCAAGCACGAAACACGGGGATGGCATAGAATACTGTACTATTTCGACCATAGGTTCAGGTGACGGGTGACGGAGGGTCGTGAACTGAACCTATTTGGTACCAGTGACGGTGACAGTCGAGTTTTCAGGCCCAAATAGGCTCAAAAACACCAAAAATTTATCTCCGGCATTCGCCGGACTGCCTTTTATGGGAATTTTGATGTGATTGCCGAGGAATGAACTTGAGAAAAATGAACTTGGTAGGTGACGGGTGACATGGCGTGAACCTATGGTCGAAATAGTACAGTAGTTGAAGGACATCATGAGCAAATTTAGCTACGAGTGCAATACTAGGTCGGGAGTTGATTATGACTTCAAGGAACTCTGTGTTGGAGTCCTCTGTCAAGCGGCATTCTAGATTAGGACATTTTAGGAAGAGTTGCTCCATGAACACGCGGCGAAGTGCAGGTGATCAGCGTGTGTTCTGGAGTTTCTATCTCTGTCTTGCAAAATCTACACAGCCTATTTTCCCAGGGCACCTGCTGATGTTCATGATCCACGTAACGCAAAATTTCTATGACTAGTTGGTGAGTTGACAGCAATATTGAGGTAAGTGCCTCTCGATGCATCTGTGTTTTCACCATTGTCAGGTAGTGCCACATTGTAGAAATAATTTGCGTCGGCAGTTTGGATTTATCCTTCTGTGGTTTGAGCCTTCCGCATAGTAAGTAGAGCTTGTCTGAAGAGTCGATCTGGGCTTGTAACCATTCCATCATCAGGATGTCCACCACTTTAGCATATTTCTGTATGTCTTCGATGGTAGAAGTCGCATTTAGAACTAGCTGGGGACATTGGAATGGAAGTCGTGAAGCAGCGGTAATCAAGTCCTTGGCCCAGCATCTTTTCCCTTTGGCGGACAGCTCTATTGAACTATTGAGAGCCGCTCGAGCGTAATGCTTTTTATTGAGTCCAAGCCAATAAACCAGATGCGTCAGGACAAGCAGAAGCCGTCGGACTCGTAGTGGAATTATCCCAGTTTCCGTGAACAAAGGCACAATCATTGAGCGAGGATGTAAATTCAACATGTTACGGATAAATCTAATTTGAACTTGGCCTAGCTGTTTGAGATGGATATCTTCGCTATCTGGCATGATTTCGCAACCATGAGTGAGGTGACAGTCGATGCGCGCCATGTATAGCTCTTTGTGCTCCTTAGGCGTCAATCTTCCTGTCATATCCTCCACTGCCATGATGCGATGACCGCAATAGTGCCCCGTGCGAGCTTTGGCTTTGTAATGAGGCGCGAACATATTTTGCAAGTCTGTTCTAAGCGTCACTCCTACGTATTTCTCTTCAATTACAATCTTCAGCTGAATGGTTCCTAGCATGAAGACCAGAGGCGGATGCAGCAACGGAGTTCTCCCATATTTGAAGATCAGAATCACTGTCTTGATCAAGTTAATGAGAATGAAGTTGCATGCACACCATTCCTCAAGAGTGCAGAGTTTGCTCCTCAGTCCCCGTGCGGACAAAGATACGAGTAACATATCGTCCACTTGTGCGAGCAGGGAGATGTGAACAGCAGCCAGGAAAACATTGTCCATGTCGGGCATCATTTTCAGGTCAGCCAGAAACAGGTTCCACAGGATGGGCGAGGCCAGATCTCCTGTCAGGAGTCCAATAAGAGCCTTGAATTCCTTGGATTCCATGTCTCCATGATGCACATAATAGGCCATTCGTGTGTACAGCATTCTGAGCCAGTCAAAGATGGTGCCACCCATGCCCAAGCAGAACAACTTCAACCATAATGTTGGTTGGTCCGTTGAAGGGAAAGCATTCGAGGCATCAATTGCAGCAATGTAGAGATCGAGCCCATGAGCTTGTGCCCAGTCTCTCAGGCAGCGGAGAATGAAGGGATTATTATTGGTACGATATCCCGGCCTAAATCTGTTTTGCCAGTCGGGGATCAGTCCTCGAGCATCCGCCCAATCGTGAATTCTCCAGTGAATGAGCCTTGTCAGCCCTTTCAAGAAACAGCTTTCGAGTGCTATTAGCCTATAGCTGTCTGGGTTATCCAGCGGCTTCATTCTTTTCAAGATCCCAATCATGGCCGACATGAACCAGACTGTAGGAGCATCATTTTGGGCGACACATTCATTGGCCAGGTGCGCTAGATCCTCATTCGGGATTTCCAGGAGTTCAACATATGATGCAGCATCCTCTCCAGCCCTGCTATCAATTGAGTGCTTCCGTATATGATCCTTCAGTCGACCCATGTCGTCCTCTGTCCACCTTTCAGTCCGGAGTTGGGTCTTCGGTCCTGTCGGGTAGTAGACCAGCCAAGATTTTGTTTATCTTGTGTTGGGCTGAGTCGAATTGCGGGGGAAGGACCTCCGGTGGGTTCAGTCTCTTCTCGAATACATCTTTGAGACTGTCTGCGGTCACAGATATCGGTGCAGGCTTCGGATCAGCGAGCCATTTGATCTCTTTCCAGAACACCGCTCTCGACGGAGCCTCCATGATTCTTTTTCGGTTGGCATCCCTCATAGCAGCCAATTTGTGCCGTCCTCGATGAGGAAGGGGGAAAACTGTTCTCGTTGGCTTCTTGCTGGTCTCGTCTGGTCCAGAATTGTCTGGGACTTCCGTGGTGACTTTGGGAACATTCAAGAGATTATCTCGCTGTTCTGACTCGGAATTCATAGCTTGGAGATCCACAATGGGTTGCTGAACGTGGGGAAAATTACACGTGTTGCGAGCACCTTCAGTTGCTTGGAAAAGATGTCCATTCTCAAGTTTGGGTGGCAGATGACATAGGTGCAGTGGCGCCGTTCGCACTTTGATGAGTGCAAGAATCATTTTCAGCAGGTCTCCGTTCGTGCACCTTCAGCCACATGCATCGTTGCGTGCTGCGTAGTGGACTATCAAGCGAATCACGTACTCGGAGCGTGTGGATATCTCCAACGACTTGTACAAGGGCGCACTTTTCAGGGCAAGAATTACAGATAGCAGTTCAGCTCGTGGGCTTGTCTGTGCTCCCCGTACTCTCCCTGAACTGTTGAGGCATGCATTTGGGCCCCAGTATGACGCAGCGCCCGCCGCAGCCGATATCTTGCCTCCATTGCGACAAGAACCGTGCACCGTCACTTTTATCGGGATGGTGATTTGGGTCATCGGGCCATATAGTGCGAGAAGTTTTTTGTCTTTATCTTTTCCCGCGGCTAAAGTCAATATCAGCAGCTTGTCGAGTTCTGTCTTGTCCGGGAGCTCCACTTCTATTTTACGCTTCTTGCGTGGGCTTGCAAAGGTCATATTCTGAAGGTCGAGAGTGACTTTCAAGTTGAGCGTAAGCACCGCATGATCATAATCTTCGACTCTGTCATCTACCCAGAATGAATCGATTTTTGGGAAGAGGTCCTTTGAGCACATGGCATAGTCAATAACCATATGGCGGTTCCCTTGAAATGAAGTGTATTTAGTTTGCCATCACCATCCTCCTTGAGTCCTTTTTGCTCCTTCTGCGTGATCTCCGATTTTGATCGTTTACTAAAGCATGTCATGGGCAGCGTCTGCATCAGACTTTTGACAAATCTGTTTTGGGGTTTTTTGGGTTGTCGAACCCCAAAAAACCTCAAAACACAGTGCCAAATCTCAAAACCCCGCCAAAAAACCTCGCAACCTGACAACTTCGCAACTTGGCCGACATTTTTGAAAACCTCCAAAACTTGGGGGTAGAGGGCCGTGGCTGCGCCCGGCAGGATCTCGTACTTATCTTTTTTCCCATCATGCCGATTATGCCGCTTAGTAAGCTGGTCATCCCAAATCCACCCGGACATACACGGCAAACCCAGAAGTCATCGGAATCCAACGATCTGCCAAACCGTTGGAATCCAATGTAAATTGATTGCCAAAAATATTGTTTTTTTTAAGCAAGCCCACTTCTTGCATTCAAAAAATATGAAATAGAGTGTATTTGCACCGCCCATTTTCTTTTCACCATCACTCATCATTTTTAACCAACCCAAATGATTGATGTGATTTCGATGAGGCCCAGGCAGACCAGGCCGTGTATTTACTTTGGCAGGTCCAGGGCAATATTGAAAATTTGCTGGGGGACTTGGGAGGTATATACTAGACTTATTAATGTTTGTACCCTCTGAATGAGCCTACGGGTAGTAGTGTTGCGGGAAATAGGCCGGAGACCTGCTTGACCAGGGTAATTTACCTCCGAGCTTCGGAGCGGTCCTATTTGACCTAATTTACCGTGTAAAATACACCCTATTTGACCGGTTCCTGAAAAAAAATCTTTCAGGTTCCTGAGGTGTCCTTGAGCTCCAGAGGTGGCTGGCATTGGTGTCCTGGGTTGTTTTACTGTATGAAAACAGTCCACTGAGAAAGAATGGTCAAAAGTGGGACCAGAGTTATTTTTTTGCGAATCGCACCCCAGCATCTGCTGGCTACCGCGTGAGGATTGAAATTGACGGTCAAATATATTTCTATCCTTAAAAGGGCGGATTCTCATTTGCTGAGGGATGCCCTGGTCGGATTATATCTCTAAACCTTCGTGAATTCACAGCTAATTTTTCCTCAAGGCTGGGGTCAATTTGACCCTAATTTACACCCTTTTTTTGACCGCTCCAGCACTACGGTAAATTAGCCGGTAATTTACCTTGTTAATTTGCAGGTGTAAATTTCGGAAGGCTATTTCCCGCAACACTAACGGGCAGGCATGATCTTAGCCGAGTCACGCCTGCCATATTTGGTTACACCAGGGAAAAGAGACAGAAGTAAATAAAAACAGCACAGCCCTAGGCCACAGAGAAAAAGTGAACGAAGTATAGGGACAGCCACTAAAGAAGTCAGACACAGCCACTAAGGAGACTATCTTAAAAAATTGGAGACAAGCAAAATAGGGAGACTTTTAGCCCCTCGGAGGAATGAAAGGAACGAGTATTATGTAAACATAAGTACTCGTAAAAAAGTTTTTTTCCATCATTTGCACTATGGAAGATCTCACATTTCAGACCAGTTTCGTTTTGGAAAAAAACCTAACAACCCCAATAAACTCAAAAACTCCACAACAGATTTGTCAAATGGCTGATGTGGCGGCTTCTGTGGTCGGAACCAGTGTTGCGAAGGTCAGGTCAGGTACTTGACCTGACCCCTGGGTCAAGTAGTCAGGTCAGGTCAGTCAACTCGGGCTCGGGGGGTCAAGGTGGGTCAAGCCCCAATTAGCTAGTAGCACGTGTTCCATCCATCAATCAAATCTTTTTACGTCCATCTACGCGTCAATGCCGCCGCCGTCCGGTACCAAGAAGAAACCTGGAGTGGAGGACTGGCGTTGGGGGGCTTTCTGGAAAGGCAAATTCTATGGGAACAACAAGACTCACAAAGAAGCTTGATGCCACGGGGACTCATCGTCCAGCGTGACATCGTGGAAAATTTCCCGTCCTCAAAGCAGCGCTGCCGCCGCCACATTCCATTCGTCCAGCTCAGGGCCGACGTTGAATCGGGCGCCGACAACCTCATTCCAGACGACGAAGATGAGCCCGCTAATGGCAACGTCGCGGAGCTCACCTGTCATCTGAACGAGCTCCCGGACGACGGCGACGCAAGGGAAGACGATCTCCCCGAGCCCGAAATTGCGGAGGTCATCCGACGTCCAGCGATTCAACTCCACTTTGGCACCGAGGAGCTGTATGAGTTCGACAAGATCTTTACCGAGGCTTCGATCAACGCATTTCAACGTGGGGCGGGTCCTACCAGGTGGATGGAACGTCGGATTTGAACAACATCATGGCGGACTTCGAGGAGGATGGCCCAGGGAACCGTGGGCCCGATGAAATTATCATAGACGATGATTAATCTGCACTAGCGTATATACTACATTATGCAAATGAAAAATTCGCTCCCAGGACCTGACCCCCGGGGTGACCCTGGGTCAAGTCAGGTCAGCTCGAGGGGAACCGACCCTTGTCTCTTGACCAGGGGTCATGACCCGGGGTCACCGCAACACTGGTCGGAACGGACACCAGTTCATGGGTACTTTCTAAACTTGAATCAACGACCTGCTGCGCCTGTCCAGGATACCGCGATGGTTTCTAACAGGTGAGCCGTTGCATTCTGCTTGATTTCGACCTCTTATGCGATTCGAAAGGCCTGAGAGGCTTGACCATCTGAAATGGCGTATAAATACCCCTCTTACTAGCATTAGCACTGCAGGCGGCCACCGCCAAGGACCTTTCTGACCCGAATCTCTTCGAGGAAATACAATCGTAGTACAGCGTTGCTCTAGCTCCTCACAAGAAGCTCCCCTCCGAAGTACTCTCCATGATATTCTTGCACTGTGTTCAGCCACCCGTCATCCTTCCTCCGCTTCCACGTGATCCTGCGCTGCTTTTAGCGGGGTATGTTTAGCCTGGCGAAACCTACTATTGCACATTCCAGATCTCTGGTGCAACATCATCGTCGGTTTCCTGGTCTGCATGAAAAAGTCAGAGATGTCGCAGCTGCTCGAATTCGTCAAACTCTGGCTCTCGCGCAGCCCGAACTCACTCATAACTAGTGTTGCCCAGGGCCCGGCCTGGCCTGAAGCCCCCGGCTTGGGCCCGGCCTGGCAGGGCTTGGGCTTACTATTTTCAAAGCCCAAGCCCAAGCCCTGTAGGAGGGCTTCAAGCCCTGGCCTCAGGCCTAGGCCGGGGCTTCCACGGTAATTTTACAGGTCCTGCTTGTGCATTTTTTTTCGGCGCCGCCAATGGAATTAGACCCAATATGAGTGTTGTTTAGCATCCTAACACCTCTTGAAGTCGGGATTTACCTCCTGTGTCGAGGTTCCTGGCGGCCGACTGCTTGTTTGGGCCACGAGCAGGTATGTGCGTGTTTGTGCGGCGTGCCGAACTGATCCGGTAGTCGCGTTAAACCTTAGCGAAACGATTTCTGCAAGCGGAAATGTAGCAGAAAAAGTCCTCCAGCAGCCATTCCATCGCAGAAAACCGGACTTTGAAGACGTTTGGGTAGGCGGCCAGGCCCGGGCCTACTGGGCCCGGCCTGGGCTTCAGATTTTGAAGCCCAAGCCTTGGGCCGGCTCAAGCCTGCTGTAGGGCCCGGCCCGGCTTGGGCTTCGCAGGGCCTGGCCTGGCGGGCCTAGGGCTTGAAGCCGGGCCTTGGGCAACACTACTCATAACTCTGCGGATCAGTTCAAATTGGTGGTCGGAGCAATTCTTTAACAAGATGGCCAATGCTATCACCTCCCTCGTCGCCCCATATTCTACACGGCGCCGCAAGATTGACATGCGGTTCAGAGAAGTCCTCGAAATTTCTTTACTTTGCCCCAGGGCTCTATTAGGAATCTCGAAGTCTCGTACCTAGAGACTCTTGCTTTCATTATGCCCCCTGCCAACAGCCCTGTGGAGCTGCTCGACGCATTGCGCTCTGCTCCCCGTCTGCGGCACGTTCACCTCTGTTCGAACCTATATAGTCTCGATCCGCACGTCCTCGGCCTGCCCTGGGCACAACTGACTAGCCTGCACTTCCTTGCGATGCACATCCCCTTTTGCCATCCACGCTATTCTGCGCGAGAGCCGCTCCTTGCTCGAATGCAGCCTCGCGATTATCGTGTTCGACAACGCATTGTCCGCCGCCATAGACCAGCTCCCCGACTTCGTCCTCCCGTCGCTCCGCTCACTCATGGTCGAGTTCGACCCGCAGACCGTGGATTACACCCCCACTCGTCCTCCCGGCGCTGCAAGCCCTTGAGCTGCGGCCCCACGCGACAGGCCCGCTGCTCGAGTGCCTGTGGTCGCAGTGCGCATACGCGGGGCTCCTCGAGCGTTCTGCATTCACGCTGCATCGGTTCACCATCTGGCACTACGCCATCACACATGCGGACCTCGGGGCCGTCCTTCGGGGCACGCCGTCTCTTACAGAACTCCATCTGTGCCTCTACAAAACGGCTACATGTTACACGGCGACCATGCGGACGCTCGCTGCTCCCCAAGCTGCAGGTCCTAGCTTTCAGTATGAATCTGTTTGATGATCTGATGCAGGTGCTGGGAACGCGCATAGGAAGGGGGATGTTGCGCCGCTGAAGGCGCTATGTATGGAGATCAAGTCGTTACCTACGGTCAATCAAGATACAAGAGACCATTTCTTCGGACTAGGAGGAGGCGGCGGACCATCTTGCCGCATGTTACAGTTCATGCGCACTTGGGCCTATCCTCACGATCCAGTGGAGCCATATGAATTTCTCAGTCGCACAGCAATGTCCCGACAATGAGCTTTATGTGCTTGTACGCAGGTCCATTCCCAATGTGCTCCAGGGGTACAGGACGAGATACTACTCCACAGGTGCGCAGGAAACAAGAATGAATGAATTGAAGTATGTCAGAGATGCCAGATGACGCCGTCTCGTATACATATTTGACACTTATATAAAGATAGTGGGAGGTGTCCTTCCGCAGGGGATTGACCACAGAATCGGGGATATCAACATCGCTGCAGTGTCTAGATCTGGTCTCCTCGCTTGATGCCAGTACTTAATGATGATTGTCCGCCGAGATCCCCGTCTGTCCATTTACTGTCCATCATCAGTGGGCTGCTGTGCGAGCATGGG
Organism: Mycena sp. CBHHK59/15; assembly: GCA_029204085.1. NCBI lineage: Eukaryota > Fungi > Basidiomycota > Agaricomycetes > Agaricales > Mycenaceae > Mycena > Mycena sp. CBHHK59/15. The sequence goes on from JARGXW010000076.1 coordinate 119,753, forward strand.
CTTGACGGTGAGCGGTGAGAAAAGATGCACAGGAGTAGCAGCAGCATCTCTGATGTTGGGGCGGTAGATGAATATTAATGTTATGGGGGCAGAGCTGGCAGATATCTGACAGCGCATTTACGGAAAGTCCAATTAATGGAGTCGAGATCTTTTGTGAATGCCGAACGGAGTAGCGAATAACACGTAAATCAGAGACTCGGGAGCCGGAAGTGGACAACCGTCTCAGTTAACTGTCGTTCAGGTGATGTTACCGAGACAGCCGAGACAGGAAGTTTCTGAGTTGAGGACTCCGTCGAGGCGTGATAAAGTTAGATCTCCGCTCGAAAGCCTTGTTCGTAGTGACAGAACGACGAGTTCAAGCCTCAGCTACTAGTCCCAGCTCACTCGGACTTGACTTGAATCGGTTTCTGTTTATTCCGTGAAGATTGTCTTAGGCCTGGACGGGAATATAGGCGTTGGACCGGGGTTGTAACAATGGGTCGCTCTATGTCTTTGGGCTGTGTACTAGCAACTGCTTACTAATAGCGCTTACTGCTCAGTTCCCCTCAGGCTCTCTAAACCGCCAAGCCCGCGACCATCAAGATCGCCAGCTCAGATGCCGCCCGATCCATCGAGGCCCAATGGGTCCCTTTAGCGCCGTGTGTGCTGTGTTGGTTCTAGTTCTCAGGTCCTGGATCCCCGAGCTGTGCTCATCTCACTTTCTTGTTACTTCACCTCGCAGTCTTTTTAAAGGCCCAGTGTCCGTTACTTTCTCCACGTTCCCTTGATACGACACCAATTCCACCATGGTCAACTTCACGATCCTCGCCGGTGGCTTCGCGAGTTTTATCGCCACTTATGTCTTTGACTCAGACGCGGGCACCCTCTCGTTGACGCAGCAGACGGAAACCGGCACGAATCCTTCCTGGATCGCGTCGCATCCCCAAAATCTCAGTATCCTTTAGTGGGTCATGCTTCCCGCGTTCTTTCCGCAATCTGAGGTGACTCCATGCAGCGCGGTGAACGAGCTGAACCCCGGCGGCAACCTCCAGTCCTTCACGGTCGATCCCACCGGCGGCCTGCTGAACGTGGACAACGTCACCACTGGTGGCAATGGGCCCACCTTCACCGTCATGCTCTCCACGGGGGAGGTGACGGCGATGAACGTACGTGCCAATACCACCCCGCGTAGCGCGCCGCTGACGCCCCCGCTACAGTTCGGCTCGCCAAACTGCTCCTTTGTTGCGACGGTCCCCGACGACCCGCTGCACTTTGAGCGCGACTCGCCCGTGATCTCGTTCCCTGTGCCCGCAGGCGCGCCGTCAAACCCGCACATGTCGCTTGAGTTCAACGACGAGGTGCTTGTGCCCGACCTCGGCGGCGACAAGATCTGGCGCATTGTGCGCGACGGCCCCCCCGGGAACTTCGCCGTGCAAGGCCAGATCGACGTCGACAAGGGCACCGGACCGCGGCACATCGCCATCCACGACAACATTCTCTTCACGGTGCACGAGACGGCGTCAACGCTGACCGCACAGCGCATCCCCGCCGCACCGAACGGCACCGCGCTCCCGCTGCTCGCGAACGTCACGACAATCCCCGCGGACGCGCTCGTTGGCTCCAAGTTCGCCGCCGCGGAGATCCTCATCTCGACGCCGACCGCTGCGTTCCCGTCCCCGCTCATCTACGTCAGCAACCGCAACATCAACCCGAACGTCACTGACCCGCGCGGGGACACGATTGCGATCTTCGAGTTCGTCAACGGCACTGACGCGGGGGGCAACGCCACCGACTCGAGCAGTGCTGCCAGGCGGCGCTCGCTGATGCGCCACGTGCGGCGGCAGGACGCGGACGCGTGCGCCGCGCTGCGGCTCGTCGCGCAGATTCCGACGGGGCTGCAGCAGATCCGGAGCATGGCGCTGGGCCGCGTGGACGACGGGGGCGACGAGTTCATCATCGCGGGCGCGAACACTGAGGGCGGTGTTGCGGTGTTCCAGCGCGTCGACGGGGGGCGCAACCTCACGCTCGCCGCGCGCAACCTCGAGCTGGGGAACAGAACGAGCTTCGTGTTTGTCGAGGGCTCTGCATAGCCGACGATGGCGACGAGGGTGTGATATCAATGTAATCGATGGACATTAATATCGCTCTGGGAGCGTACTTACTATAGGACGGTACTCAACAGTGGGCGTTAATCTATTGACTGTGAAACATCTGCGCTTGTTCGCCAGAATCTCTTCGTGGCTTTTGATACGATGGATGCGTATCCGAGTCTTCGCATCAGCTTCTTCAATGGGCTGTGCTGGTAAATCGTCCCCTTCCTTGGTCTGTAATATTCTCCCTGTCTTGCTTGCTCTCGCAGTTCGTGACATTTTTATCATCATCTTCATCTTGCTGCAGGTGCAGGCTGAGGTCACGGTCAACCGGAGATTTCTGAGAAAGTTGTCGACATAAATATCCCTGTATCTTCCATTGATCATGTCTATGACGGCGCACTTTCTGTGCTTTCTGCCACATGTCAGATATGAATGATTCTTGACAGATGGATGAAGAACATATAACTAGATTCTAACCGGGGGATCTGCTTGCACCCCATACACAATGCATGTTTCAACTCAAGATCTCATCCAGTACACCACTCTTGCAGCTTCGACTGCCCAACAAATTGCAGAACTAACAAATATCCCATTCCTACTCTGTACTGCAACATTGACTTTGGCATTTTGGACGCACTTGGGGTGAGTCTAATCTGTTCATCTCCTGAGACCTTAGGTTGATGTAGAGTAGACTGCAAGGTCAAACAAGGAGGAATGCAGTGGAATGGTTGAGCAATTCACGAGATTCTGTGTGCCATCATCCACCTCAATTCAACATTGGATCTAGAAACAGACAGAGCACTCCCTCCAGACTTGCTGTCTGACATTGCAAATTCACAGAGTATGTCGGAGATTGTCTCTGAATTGTTGCCATTGTGAAACTCATGCTTCATGCAGAACACTCCAAAAGATCTACACATTCATGAAAGCCCAGCAGGGAATAGGAGATCAGACAATTTTTCAAGCAACTTGACAATGCTTCCAGGCTGGAAGCATGCAAAACTGGACTTCAGTATTCTCTCGATACATTCAGGGTAAATGCATCTAAATATTAAAACACTTTGTATTCAACCAGCAACAGGTTCGAACTGGGGTTTCAACAATGTCTGAAATAGCCAAGATGCAGAGAAATGTAACAAAGCAGCATGAAGAGCTGATGGCCTTGCTTGCTGCCCATCCTGAGCTGACTAACTCTGACCACACATCTTCAGTAAGTGAATTGATCTATTAGATCACAGAAAATTCATGTTGGCTAGGTCACTGGAACTTTATCAAGCCTGAGTAACAGGTTTGTTTGACCATAAATAGGGGGTCACTTGTTGCTCATCATTATTTGTTGTAGCTCTGGATCCTTTTTAATGCTACCACCATCTCCCCAGATCTTCTATGGCCGTGAATCTGAACTTCAAGATATTGTGAATATCCTCAAGCAGGAATCTGCAAGAATTGCCATCCTTGGACCTGGTGGGATGGGCAAAACAAGTTTGGCCACAGCAGCTCTCCATCACCCTGATGTTGAAGCCAAATATTCCTACCGATATTTTATCTCATGTCACTCAACTGCAACTTGTGGAGATCTGGCTTCAAGCATTGCATCTCACATTGGACTAGAGAAGGGTTCAAATCTGTCCAGGAAAATTGTCCACCACTTCTCTTACAGTCCACCGTCACTTCTGGTATTGGATAATTTTGAAACACCTTGGGAATCACCTGCCTCACGCCTGGAAGTTGAAAATTTTCTGTCTCTTTTGGCAGACATTTCTCATTTGGCAATTCTTGTAAGTTGTATGATACCACTTTGCTTTGTTTTTTCATATCCAAATACCAGATCACAATGAGAGGAGCAGAGCGACCAGACAAAGTCAAATGGACTCGCCCTTTTCTTGTTCCACTGCAACCACTTGCAATGATGCTGCATTGCAGACATTCATTGATATTGCAGATGACAACCATGAGGAGAGCAGTGTCAGACAGCTTCTCAATCTGACTGGGAATGTGCCTCTTGCAATCAATCTGATGGCTAGTGTTGCTGCCTATGAAGGTTGTGACAGCACACTGGCTCGTTGGAAAACACAGAGCACTCTCATCCTTTCTGATGGATATGACAAGAAGTCAAGCCTTGACATCTCCATCATGCTATCATTCTCTAGTGCTGGTATGACATTGGAGGCTCAAAGGCTATTACAGATTCTGTCAATGCTACCAGATGGGCTCACAGACACAGATCTAATCCAAATGCAACTCCCTATCCCAAACATCTTGGCTGCCAAAACCACCCTTTTAAGGACTGCTCTAGCTTATGTTGGCAAAGATCAACGATTGAAGGCCTTAGTCCCTATCAGAGAACACATCTACAATAGCCATCCACCATCTGCTGAGCTGAAACTCTCTTTGTGCCAGCACTTTCACAAACTCCTTGATCTTTGGAAGAGCTACAACAGTTTCTTGACAGGAGATATTGTTGACCATATCTCAGTGAACCTTGGGAATCTGAAGACTGTTCTGCTGGATGCAATATCTTTTGAGAACCCAGACACTGTCACCAATCTGCAAAGTATCATCACTCTTGATGATTTCTGCTACAAGACTAATCATGCATCATCTCTTATGCTCAATCTGTCTGAGCAAATGATGCATTGGCAAAAGCACCCAATCTATGGCAACTATATCATTCAGACATTTGAAAGGTCATTCTACTTGGATCTTCTGGATGCAGATAAACAAATTGTGCTTGGAAACCAATATTTCAATTCCAGAAGTGAGCTGGAGCAAGGTAAGAGACAATTCTCTGACAGTATGAGGATACAGCCTCACTTCTGCACAGCCAAATGGTACTATGCTCTTGCATTCCACTATCGGTCAAAGAGAAATGACCAAGTGAAAGCTCTTGAGTTTTATGAGCAAGCATTATGGCTGACAGCACTGGAAGTCCAACCACAGTGGGTAGAATGATCTTATGTGGCATGGCTGCTACAACAGCAATAACTGGAAACCTCTTACATGCTCAGGCATATGCAGAGAAAGCCCTGCAATATGCTGAGCATCTTGGCAATCTTGTGGGCCAGGCATGGGCCTTGTATGCACAGGCCTCCTGCACAAGAGCTCTGGGCAACTTCAAGGATGCCAGGAGGCTATGCACACATGCTAGAGATCTTCTGGCCACATGTGGCCTGCAAGGAGGCACACTGGATTTGCAGCTCCAGAATGAAGAGGCAGAGATACATCTTCTTAAAACAGAATATCTGGATGCACAGAATATTTTTGCATCCACTGCATGCAATGCAGCTGAAGGGCAGCCACCAACATACACCACAACTCTATCTATGCTCAATCTTGCTGTCATTGGTCTTGCCACTGGGGCAGACACAGAAGTAGTACATCACAACTTGAATATGTGCAGACATCTCTTCAGTACATCTGTGGCACTTCCACTAGGGGTGCTGTACTGTGACATCACAATGGCTGGCCTCCACCTCCAAAAAGGCAACCTTGCTCTTGCAAATCAGATGTTCCAAGACTGTTTCTTATCTGTCCAGAATATGACAGAGGAAGGCACCATCTTCTGTTTGGAGCAGCTTGCAGATCTCACTACCCACATGAATAGCCCTCAAGTCACATTACAGTGGGCAGCCATATTCCTTGCATCAGCACAAAGGACTAGAAACAAGCTAGCTGTGATGAAGGCACTCTACTGCCTTGGTACCATTTTTGCAGGCCAGGGTGAAAACAGTGCAGCCCTCAGTCTCTTTCAGGTGGCATTGGATGGGTTCACCTTTATGGATGTGCACAAGGGGAGGGCCAACTGCATGGTGCATGTGGCAAGCATCATTGAACAGCAGGGTGATATTGCAAAGGCCATGGAATTGTGGAGAGCTGCAAAGCCATTATTCCAAAGATCTTCACAGGCACAGGAGGTTGCATGGCTGGACACCAAGATCACAGCTGTTGATTCAGGTGTTATTGGACAAAAATTAGCCTGAAGGACTGGGGGTGTCTACATTGATTACATTATGTGTAAGGTTACAAGTACTTATGTTTACATAATACTTGTTCTTTTCATAACGACAAAGGGCCAAATCAGTCTTTTTTTTCACTTGTTACCGAAATTTCTGATTACTTGTTTAGTGGCTATGTTGAAGCCTTTTAGTGGCTGTCCCTAGATTCAATTCATTTTTCCCTTACCTTATAGTGGCTGTACAATGTACTTGTTTGTTTTTCCATCAAACCTTATTTTTTTCCCCAAGTCACAACTTTTTTCTTCCTGCTCCCTTTGTCTTTACTGTTGCTGTCTACAGGCATCTCAGTTCAACATACATCATCTCTATCGGCTGTGCTCCTTGGCATTCCTGATCACTCGTAATTCAACACATGTTATCCCCATTGGCGATGTCCAGTCTGCTGCATGGCACGCTCGCTCCTAATAGTGTCTTTTAATGTGACTCGATCATGCCTCCTCGTTTTTCCCATTATATCCAACTCTCTCCTACCTGTCCTCCAAACTTACAATGGTGCTCAGTGCACACACATCGACAGTGCTGCCTCCACCCAACTAAGACGTGCTGATTTCAATGTCTGGAATATGTGTCATGATGTGCTGATCTCAAGCAGGAGCGTTGCAGCAGACCACACCAGGATGGAGATGTATGTGGGGGTGGGTTGGAGGGCAGGGGACGCACTCAGATGCAGTAGTTGGTCAATCTGTGAGAGGTTGGGGAGCCAAAAGGAGATGGAGGTGAGGTGTGTGTTGCATCTAAGAGTATAGCATCTTCTGAAATCACATCATTCATTTGTCAACTGTGGCACATTCAAGTATCTATAACAAGTGCAGTGCTAGTTATCATCATCTGTCAACATTTTCTGTAACTTTTCCCTTGTAGAACCCACCTCCTCATCCTTGCTATCTTCGTCGACAAATAAGACTTGCCTCTTGGATCTGGCCATGCTTCCTTTGCTGTATTTTATCTCATAAGCACCTTTCATCTCCTCAAGCCTCTGTGCCATTCTCACATTCTGTTCCAGTCTGTTTTAAGAGACGTTCAAGTGAGCAAAATAACCACTAACCTTCATGTGCATCCCCCTTCAGTTATGTACTATCCTGCCTTTTCTAACCACTTCATCAATTGACACTTTCTTGTTACTACCTGACTCTTGCTGTATTCTCCTTTACCATGTTCTCAGAGATTATGTACCAATTCCTCAATGCCTTCCGCTTACTTCTGCACACCATTGTAATAGATGGGTATGTAATAGTACAGTAATTGTACCACCTCCCAATTCAGCAGTGTGCTGACAAATCCTGGGAAAATCTCGTGGGTTGTCAGCCATCAAACCCCAACAACCAATAGTCAATTTTGATTACAGCCACCTTGCATATATTTTTCTCGCAGATTGAGGATGTCTATCGTTTGAAGATATTCATTTTTGAAGATTTCTATCTCATGCGTAATAATATTGTACACCTGAAAGTGTCCTGCTCGACTGGTTCCCACACATCATTATTCGTGAATATATATGTTGTATTTTGGTCATACCTGCTTTGTTGACAACTCAATTTCTTGCACCAAGTCTACCTCGGCTAGCAAGAATGCATGGCAAGGAAAATGTATTGCAGTCAACTTGTGGATGAACAAGTTTCCTTGGGTCTTGCTTCGGTTTGCATCAGCCTTTTGACATTTTGATTGCGCCTTGTTCCGGCTTGTGGGCTTGGCAACGCTAAGCAACAGGCTGGCAAGCTCAAACAAGGCCGCAAGTCAAAAAATAACCCCCCTCCAAGGTGAGGGATTGACCTGCAATACAACAACTAAGCTCTACAATTGTTAGCACATGCCCCAGCACATGCAGCAGCACGCAAAAGCCCTTGTAGCATTCAGAAAACTTACCATTTTTGGACGAGATCTCCGAGCTTGTGAAATTCGGACATAGGTTTGTCACTTTGTGAGCTTGCCGGCTTTTCGGGCCTTTTTCGGGCTTGTTTGGCCTTGTACAAGGTCACAAGTCAAATGTCAAAAGTCTGATGTGGGGATATGGTGAAGTTGACATTGGAATCAGCAATACTCAGCAAAGATGTGGCATCCCTTTCTGATTCGTTCTTGAATGACGAAGCATTGCACATTGCAAACATCACTAATACGGTATCCATTTTTTGACATGGAGGGGGGATATACCTAAATCAAAAATGAAAAGCACACATATATATGGCCAGGTAATGGCCGTGGTAACAGTACCACTTAAATATGTGGTTACATCCACTAGCCCTGGATGTAGCACCGGGGGCAGGATGATGGTGCTTTCTGGTGGTATCATGCCCAGACAGTTGTCTGTGTGAACTACAGCAACAACTTATTACTTTATGTTACATCTGCTTTGTCTGGAGCCCCTTCATCATGAGTCGCCACCTGTGTGGATGAGTCCTGTACAAAGTTTGTCACCATTTGGCAAGCTCATCTGAACTTGGGGGTAGAGGGCCGTGGCTGCGCCTGGCAGGATCTCGTACTTATCTTTTTTCCCATCATGCCAATTACGCCGCTTAGTAAGCTGGTCATCCCAAATCCACCCGGACATACAGTGATACAAGACAAACCCGGAAGACCCAAATGATTGATGTGATTTCGGTGTGGCCCAGGCAGACCAGGCCATGCATTTACTTTGGCAGGTCCAGGGCAATATTGAAAATTTGCTGGGGGACTTGGAAGCAGGTATATACTACAGTTGATTATCTCATAATGCATATGATTGGTACCCGCCCGAAACCAATGCATTATCAGATTTATGCACGAACAGAAATGTAATGTTCTGTGACATCCTGTGACCTCAGCCAAAGTGTGACATCAATTTTGTCGAAAGAAAAAAATATCTATGCTCCGTCTACGCCTGGCTTTCCACCCCAGTAATGGGACAAGTCCAACTGCTTCGCATTCAACAACTCGGCGCGCCTCAACTGTCCACGAAGCTTACAAAGATTAGTTGCCACAGCGAGTGATGTTTCGGCATCACCCTTCCCGATACACACCGACTCGAGCTTTTCGCACATCCCCATGATCTCCAAGTTCGACGTGTCTGGGACGTTCTCGTCCTCTGAATCCGAGTCATCCACCTCGATCAATTCCCCACGTTCGAACGCCAACTCCATCTGGACCATCATAATGATCTCGTCCTCACCTCCCTCGAATTGGAACTGTGATTCCCCAATTTCGCGCTCCTCAACTGGATTGAGAAGCTCCTCAAGAGTCGGAGCAGTCCCAATGATTCGGTGCCTAGCCTTGAGCTCGGTAACTTTGACCATCAAATCAGCTTCAACAGCTGTCGCCTCGGGTGTGCTGGCAACGTTGGCATGCTTCCGATTGCGGCGCTTGGGCTGGGGTGGCTGAGTAGATGCCATGATCATGGCGTCGAGTTTTTGGAGGGCAGCTGGGATGTTGCTGTCGCACCGGAGAATAATGTCGAGGGGACCCTTCCAGTAAGCACGATCATATTCGGCCCCGAGTGCCTTTTTCAAGCTCGGCTTCGGCCTCTGGAAGGGTCATCGCGTCGGTGGCCGTATAGCGGCACACAATTTCCCACCCCTTCTCATTTGTGGGGGCTGGCTGGACGGTTTTAGGCTGTGCTTCCGAGTCGTCACTACCATGGAAATCAGCACCGGAAACAAGAGACTCTTGCGTTGACTTACAGCTGAATACCAGAATGCTCCCAGCAGTTTGCAATTGTCTTCTCCGAAACATCTGCCCACGCCCGTTTGGCCATTAACATCGCTTCGAGCAGCTTCATCTTGAAAATGTCCGCCTCGCCGGCCTCGTCCAAATCGAGCGCGCAGGAGCACATGGCACACCGGTAAAGTGCTTTGAAACAGCAGATAATCCCAGTGTCGCACGGCTGCATGTAGGAGGTGAGGTTTGGCTCAAAGAACTCGAGCTGAATATTGGTCGGTTTGTAGGATATCCCGTGACCCACGAAGTGATCGGCCGTCAGAACGATGAAGTGGTTCTCGCGTCTCATTTTCCTGTCAAGAATTTTGACCCATCTGTTGCCCAGAACGGTAAGCCAACTTGATATGATTTGCACCGGAATCACTCACTCTTCAAAGAACTCGGATGTCATCCACGCTTTCTTGTTGTTCCAGTAATAGAAGCCATGGGCTTCTGGCTTTTTCTTCTGGAAACAGCGTGGCTGTTTTGATTTGCTGATGAAGAACAACTCGAGTTTCTCATCGCCGGTGGAATTGCACGCAACCATGATCGTGATGTGAAACTTGTCCTTCTTCTTGCCGCTCATCTGCTTTGTTGCAAGTCCCCAGTCTGGTGGCACAAACGCGAAGAACCCGGTCTCGTCGGCATTGAATCTGTTGCAGGGGGCAAACTTCTTCAGAATTTTTTGGATTCGGGCTCGCTCCTTCACCACATCATCGAGATTGACAGATCCCGCCTCCCCGTGGCACCGGATCTCCCGAAGATTGTATCTGGGGGAAATGAGACAGTGAGGGCAATCTAGGGACACGGCAACGCACGTTGCGCAAAAATTTGCGACCCATCCGGCTCCCTTAAGCCTCTCCTCCTCTGGGACTCTGAGCTTTTCCTCAAAACGGGCCCGCTTCTCATGCAGCATCGGCCCGCTGACCATCTCCCCCTCCATGTGTTGCACCCACTTGACAAGCAACCTCTCGATGTCGGGCCTGGTTACGACACGCACGCGCTTCGACAACAGAGCCGTTGGCGTCGATTCGGCACGGGATTCCATGTCGGCTCTTTTCTTGACATTGCGCAAGAGAGTTGATTGGGTGAATGTGAGAGCACCCTTTTTCAACTGAAGTGCTTAACCACGTCTGCCTGATTCAACATAGGGTGTTCATCCATCCACTCAAAAATGGTGAGCCAGTCCAAGAGGGTCAGGTTCTCTTGGCCATGGGCTTCATCCTTGCCGGAGGTTTTTGGAGGAGGGGGAGCACCCTTTGGTTCTTTGGTTTGGAGGCTTTTGGCTTGTGATCATACGGTTTCGGACTGCCGCGTGGCTTGCGCTTGTGGTCGGCGGGCATCTGAGCGAGTGAAGTGGGCGGAATAAATTTTTCGTTGGCAATTTTGGGCACAGAATTCCGTCAAATCACTTAATCAAAACGGAGAAATTACCAAAAAGGGTACCTCCAAAAGTGCATAAATGGGTCCGCCAGCCATGCATTATGCAATATGCATTATTTGGCATTTTTTCCGCCTCCCAATGTGGTTCCCACCAAAATCCGATGCAAAATGAGATTTATGCATTATTAAATAATGCATTATGAGATAATTAACTGTAGACTTATTAATGTTCGTACCCTCTGAATGAGCGGCATGGGACGCGACAATCTTAGCCAAGTCATGCCTGCCATATTCGGTTACACCAGGGAAAAGAGACAGAAGTAAATAAAAACAGCACAGCCCTAGGCCACACACCCACTAAAAGGGTAAGGAAAAAGTGAACGAAGTATAGGGACAGCCACTAAAGAAGTCAGACACAGCCACTAAGGAGACTATCTTAAAAAATCGGAGACAAGGAAAATAGGGAGACTCAGAGGAATAAAAGGAACAAGTATTATGTAAACATAAGTACTCGTAACAAGCAGCCGCCTGCTACTCACAATCCTAAATGTTTGGAAAAAAATCAAGGAGCTGTCTGAGAGCTACAAAAGCCACAGAAAATTGGTGGGCAAAGAAAATATGGTATCTAATGTTGTCAAAAACATGTGAATGGCCATACCACATGACCTGTTGGCTGGCGCATGTCCAGATTTATGACTCCCACTTGTGGCAGGTAAAAATCTGAAAATATTGGGAGGAGTTGTTTGAGAAGACTTGAGATAAGGATAACCCCCCCCCCCCAGTGCATGGGTCTGGTACATATTAGGCAATTGCGAGATCCCATTTTTCCAACTCTGTTGCACAGCCACGCAGCCAACAACTTGGTTGTTTGTGCTGTTACACAGTGCAAGAGTACTGTACTATTTTGATCACTTCTCTCTCTTCATAAAACTAAGTCTGTTTGAAGCCTTTGAAGTCCACAATGCAATCACCAACACAGTGCAACGTGTGCAGGACATGAAAATACTGGCAAGCTTCGTGCTCCAGCCTCCAGCAATCACTTGTATTTCATTACATATAAGAATGTCTCCTCTGCAACAACTACAGGTAAGCATGTGTGAATCTCATGCACCACAAATCATCTGTGTCCTTGGTAAATGATATGGCTCAGGGAACCTGTTAAAAATGTGCAAAGCTACAGTACATAAGTGTCCATCAATATACACTTCCACTTCAAACTCCAATGCCCCCATCAATAATAACTGGTAAGCACCGCATTGAGCTTGCCCCCCTATCCAGAATTCCTACATAAAAGACACACTCATTTCTTAAGGTTGCAGCCTTCTTGTTTTGTTTCCTAGGTGGAGAAATGGCAGGATGTTGTGTAACCAAATCAAGGATACAGGGCTCCTGCTACCCCTTCACTGCAACTGTTTACCTGTTTATTAATCCTAGATAGCTCAGTGGTTTGTGCATCTGCTGCCCAGAATGAAGAAGGGCCTCTGGTCTTGGGTTTGAACCTCATGGTTAGTCACCTTTTTATGGCCAGTTTAAGCACGGTTTAAGCATGGTTTAATCACCATGATTAATCTCTCCTTATTGGCCTCATTTAATCTTTATTGAACACACAGCCCCTCTTCTCCCCAGGCCAACCTGATTAATTGATCCACGGATTAATCTGGATTTTCTGTCTCAATGGCCTGTGATTAAGCAAATCTCCTAGGGCTTCATCCCTGGTCCCAGACAAGAATGAGAAGTGGGTGGTCATCTTTTGCTTGGACATCTCCATGATTGGTTCGTCTTGATTGCATGTCCTGATCGCAACTTTCTTGGGGACCTTATTCTTGTTCTTGTTCTGCAGCTCTGTTTTGTCTATTCTTGCTTTCCTGAATACCCATCTCCTCTGCAGGGGCAACTGTTGACTCATTAATTGTTATCTGCTGATGGGGTTCGTCTTACCTTCTGATAGCCTGGGCAACCTCGAAAAACCACAACAGTGAATTATCAGAGTTGCTGAGCATGTAAATGAGCAGGTCTGTTTGTGCATTCGAGTTGGATCCCTGCATTCCAGGAAAGAGCAACAGAGAAGCAGCCAACCCAGTTATGATTGCTCTGCACTGGAATAAAGCAAATCATAATTCATCCAGAGACAGATCATATTTCACAAAGAATTTCTTGAAGCCCAAGTCAATGTATGCATTAATTGCTAGATTGCAGGTCTTGCAAGTGGCTGCCGGTGTTCTCAGATCCTTTAAATGCAGGCTCCTTGTGATTTCCACAAACATTTCATCAGGCAGCTTCAACAACGATGTCGCAGAGCTGCCTGTGTTCTGAGTGAGCATCGTGAATTAAACCAAAAATATATAAGACAGACAGAATATGGATTCCTCGCTGCTCAGCAAAGGACTTTTGTCCTGTGTATTTCCTCAAGTACCACACCACATGTTCCCAATTTTTCTTGGAAAACATAGCCATAGTGAACAGTTTGTTGTCTTTGCTCTGTATCAGGTGATAGTGCACATGGATGTTGCTGTCTCGGAGGGTGTCCAGTCTTTCTGCAGATTCTTTGTGCAGACACGCATACATGTTGGTATTACCTGTGTTTTGTATCATCAGTCCGCATTGCCTGAGTTATTTGCTTGCTTATGCATTTCTGGTTGACAATGGGTTGTCTCTGACTGCCTTCTCCTGAAAGTGCCCTGCTTTATCAATGTTCCTAATTCCTGTGCACTTGTGTCTCACTTTCTTTGCATCGTCGGTGGAATTTACCCGTGCCAATTGTTCTTGTCTTATCTTCCTGTCAGGAGTTTGTAGTGCACCGCCTTATTGCCCTTGTCTCCATTCTTAACCTATCTTAATCATTTAACCGCTGGCCCTTTGTCGATCCCAAGGAGCTGCTTACAAGGTAAGTGCACTGATTAAACCTTGTCTGTGCGGGATGATCATGCTTCTTCAATTGCGCAGGTCGCACCTTCAGATTAATTTGTGTTTCAATTCTATTGAGTAGCATTCTCACCTCTTACCTACATATTTATCGATCGCCACAAGGCTGGTGAGCCCGCAGGCTTCCATTTTTGTGGATACCAACTTCAAATTATGTCTCTCTTTTGGTCGTACCCATATCGATCGCGCTGTTGGATTAAAAAGATAAAGTACGAGTTCCCTGCCGGGCCTCGCCACGGCCCACACCCCCCAAGTTGCAAAACGACGGAATTGAACCATCAAATTGCATGTGTCTTAACCGCATCGAGTCTCGGAAGTCTTCAGTTTGTTTTACGAGATCCAATTTTACAAGCATTCAAGGTTATATATCTGTATAAGTTCGGCAACAAGGATAAAGTATAAGCTACAGTGTCCATCGACAAATCATCTCTCAAGCTCGCACGCAGACATCCGAATCACGCCGCCTCACACCGCGGTAGCCGTCCAAAAGTCGAACGTCTGCGCGACAACACCGCTGCACGGATTCAGGCCAATGAACTCCGAGCCCATCTCCAGCTGCACGCAAAGGCCGCTCGGCGCAGACTTGATGGCGCAGCCGACGGCGAATTTGCCGCCGCCGGGAGTTGACGACGCGCCCGAGAAGCACTGTTTGCAGTCGATCTCCCAGATTTGCGTCCTGCGCAGGAAGGGATTAGGACTTGGGGTGATGGTATGGGAATGCACATACGGGCTTGCGGAGTTTATTTGCTCCAAAGTGAGCTGTCGGTCGACTACGTCCACAACCAGTTCGTTGTTGCTGATCGCCCTGCGATATTACCCGTGTCAATTTTATCCGGCTCACGAACACCGAGCGAGAAGTCGTACTTGACGATGTACGTCGGGATCGCTGACCCGGTCTGCTCGACGTGCCACTCCGCGGTCGCGTTGAGCGGGAAGGTGCCGAGATCGCGCTTCAGGGGCGTGCCCGCCGCAACGGGGGACACGCCCCACTCCGTCTGCCCGGCAATGATGGACACTCCAGCGCCCTCGAAGTTAGGGCTGCACGTCGCGGACTGACGGTCGGCAAGAGGAGTGGCGGAGACCGCGCCGAGAGCGGTGAGGATGCAGGTAGCGGTGAGGGAGGCAAAGGAGAACATTAGTGAGACGAGAACCTGGACTGAAGTCACGGTGAGGGCTACGAACGGCTTTTATACGCGCCTTGGAGGCGATGAGCATCCTTCCGCGGAAATCGCCATTCAATTGGCGCAATTATTATTGGCGCGGCAGCAGCGGCACTGGCCAGGTGGGCGCGGCACGTTCGATGAAACAGCGGGCAAGGAGCCGCAGACCGAACGACAGATGGAGCCATTGCCGCACTGCTAGCAAAGACCCAAAATGGAGGACACCGCCCCGCCAAAAATCTAGAGCTGCCGTTGAACGGCTAATTCAATGTGCACGGCGTCGGGCATTAGGTCGCCGCCGACCAGAACGGTACTTCGTCATATTACTTGCTTCCAGGGGAGGCTGGATACTCTACTTACTCCACCCTCCCAGGACTGCTCTCCATTCCAGACTCGGTGCCGGGGACCTCGTGGGGCAGTGAAATAGCACGGGCAGCGTGTTAAGTGTGGAGAGAGAGAGCGTCGTTCATTCCAAGTGATGGTCGGGTGTCTGGGCTGTCAGCCGATCGGCCAATTGTTGCCGACACCGCTCTCTTTCAACCACCACCTCGCGGACCATTCTAATGGTATTGGATACTCAGGAAAGCGGTGGGACGCATGGCTCTGACCTCAAATATTCCTGCATAGACGGTACACGATGCTCAACGATATCATGATAGTCTCTAGCGAAACTGGCGCCGAAAACTTCAACAGCTCGCCGGGTTAGCTTGAACTCCCGGTGGGCGGACCGTCATAAAACCTTGTCCCTTTGCCCACTTTGCGGTGTCCTGCTCAATACCTCCATCATCGTCCGTCCGACCCAGCTACACACGCCATAGCTGACATTGTACACAGCCGTGCGGGGCCAACTGGCAAAGATCTCTCTATCCCCAATTGCAAGGCATACGCGGGTCGATTATCAATCCTATAGCACATTCCTTATTATTGCTCTGCCAGTGGCACACTATACTTGGCCTTTCTGCGCCCGCTTCCCTAGAGCTCTTTCCCGATACCGCTAAGTATCGCATCTCGGCGTCTTGCACTACAAACCCACGGCTACTCGAACGTTGCTTTCACACGGACGGGACAGTCTTAAAACCTGCCTCTTTGCACACTCTGCGTGGTCCCTCCCAATCCTGCTCAATATCTCCATTATCGTCCGTTCGATTTAGTTACACACCCCGGCGCTGACATGTACACAGCCGCGCGGGCCCACTGGTAAAGATCTCTCCATCCCCAAGGCATACGCGGGTCGAGTCTTAGTCCTACATTCCGCATCGTTATGCCGGCCACAGCGTGGGTCCACGACCCATCGCCCGCTTCCCCGCTCTTCCCCGATACCATCATCGCATCTCCGCGTCTCGCGCTATAAAACCATGGCTACTCGAATGGCGTTTCAAAAATTACAACCACCGCCACGTTCGCGCGCTCACTGGCAGTGCCCACGCTGCGATGCGTTCTCCGCTCTCGCCTCGCTCGCATGCGCACCGCGTTTCCGGACTTCTCGCCGAACTCTCGCGCAGCAGTCCTGAGCCATCTCAAAATCTGGCAGGCGACGTGACGTGCTCGACACTACGAGGGCCGGTATTCCAGATCCCGAATCCGTGCGGGATAAGCAAGTCCTCTGCTGGCATTCCAATCCTCACCTCTGCAGTAATTCGCTCCGAGACCTTCGGCTCCACCCACGCGAGGCCATGACGCTACCCAACAGAGTATCGGCGCACTTGCCGCGAACCGTCCCGATACCGCCACCGACGCTACGTCTCTGCTTGTCTGCACTGCGGAAGTCAGCGTCGGTGCTGAGTCGGCCAAGTGCTCGCAACAAGACAACCGCTACGACAGGCTCGCGCCAAATGGTCGTCGGTTCGCTCTGGTCTCGAGTGATATACTGCTGCGGGACGATTACAATTTACTACTGGACAAAACGCCTTGCTGGTCACAGCGGTATCCTGGATCCGTTTGACACCCAGTACACTAGCATATGCATACCCTCACGAGCTTCATGTGCGTACTCTTGCTTGCCTTTTGCTTCGATGCTTGGTCGATGGAGTTTGTACGTGCGTGTACACACAACACCGTTGTCATTTCGCTTTAAATACCTCTCCTACATTAATACCTGCGCCGCCGGCGACAGCGCGTACGAAGGAGGGGAGCCGTCGTCATAGCCTTTCGAAGCTGGCGCATTGGCAAGACACGGCGTTCATTTCCTGTCTCTATACTTAACACTACGCACTTTACTTTCTTCCGCCTCTCGCAAGCTCGATCGTAAGACGCACGGACGAACCGTCTGGACAGTACATATCCCTCAAGTTTTTTTCATGTGGGAGTCTTAGGGGACCATACTATTGGAGACCCCCTACCTGGCCACCCCACCTAGTTGGCCACTAGGGAGCTAGAAGGCCAGGGCTTGATAATTATGACTGGCCATGATATCCGAACAGAGTACGACCTCCAACGAAGGTCCAGACCAAATTTCAGCCGAAAGTGATGGGTTGATCGAAAGTCACGGCATCGCGGATCGGAATCCGAGGCGTGGGGACATCAATTTCTTGCGATCGGACCACTCGCCTCACTTGCCGTGGCTATTTCTCCACCATTTCTTCGTCGATCCACGACTTTTGGGGCTCGTTCTGATCCCCCAATGTTAGGCTTCTGTCTTTGATGCTACTGGATGGCAATGGCCTCCACTACTCTCTTTACGCACTCAGGGAAGCACGCAACTGCTTTTTTTAGTCAGCCATGCTGGCCACCATCGCGGTACACGATACCACCATGCTATCAGTCTGGAACCTTACAGAGTACTTCTCACTATCCAATCCTTCATTCTGAGAGGTATTTCGAAATTTTATGCATTCACCTCTGATGGCTCTGCAGGTCATTATCTCAAACCACCCAATTTCGGTCTCGCCAATAGTCAGATTTTTTGGAGGAGCTACCAGCATCTTGGAATGGAGTTGGGTGCTCAGGTACGTCCCAATACCTTCCATTAAGCAACCTGGATCTTAATTTGGCCCATCTAGGTGTTTCTTCTACTTGTAGGATGCTCGTTCATTTCATGACCCCGATTTTGGGCTTTTGCATCCATCGGACCCAGATTTTCTGGCCTTTCGTATGCCTCATATATACACCACAACTGTGTGAGATAGTTAATATGATCTCCCTCTATGGTTTAGAGCGCAAGTGGCGGGCATTTGAGACCTCAGGCCATTATATAGCGGGGTGGCCAACTAGCCTGTTATTTGGCCATGTTGTACTGCCGCACAAAATAAATTCACTGCGAACTCAACTGTTGGGATATTTGGGAACTTATGGTCTTTAATCCTTCATAGGAAGCATGCCTTCGTTCTGACACAGTTGGGTGCGCGGAGGGTCAGCGGACAGATTGAGATTGAGGCATGGATGCTTAGGTGGCCAGGTGAGGGGTCAAATATAGTACGCACACCGCAAAAGGCAACTTTTAGATGTGGCTGAATATGACAAATCTGATTATCACTTAGATATCACAAAAATTCAGCCGAAACAATTAGTTTCCGCATAGCTGACATCAGCTGAAATCATAATAGACCTGATTTGATTGGCTGATGATGGGATTTAGTCAGCACTGAAACTAATTGATTCATATCTATTGGATACCTAAATTAAAAGTTTGATAATTAGTTTCCTCATAGCCAGACTTAAAAGTTGCCTTTTGCGGTGTGATGGGAGTCTTAGGCGACGGTTAAAGCCATGACATTCCTAATTCGGGTTCCTATTGCCACGTCAAGTAAAGCGACGGCGAGTCGGGGACTGGTGGCGCCGATGTCGATCCACCACCCAACAAAGATAGGAGTAGCTTATACATGTACTCCTACCATACTCGCGAGCTGTACGACGGAAAAAAACGAAACCAGAACCAAAAATATAAATCAAGTCACTAGTAGCTACTTACTTACTGTATGAATGGCTATTACACGCAATACACATACAATACATTTTTCCAGGGGCTGTCCGTGGCCGCACACAAGTAGGGAGGCAGCTGTATTCGTAGGGGGTTGTAGGTTTTAGGTCGTGACTAAGTAGGAGTAGGAGGCGCAAAAAGAGTAGGAGGAGGGAAGAGAGGGAGCATGATGATGGAAAGAGGAGGGTGGAAAGAGGATGATGAGAAGCGGGAGTCATCTAGATCTACGCGGCGTATTGAATACCGAGGGGGGTATACCAGTGGGGAGATGCGAGGAGATGGTAGAGATGCGAGAGACCGAGATGATGTGCAGGCGCGAGACCGAAACCGAGACGATGTACGAGCAGAGGCAGAAAAAGAGGGTGGGTATGCGTCGTGGCGAGCGTCGTATGTACATACGTGCGTATATGTACCGGGGTGTCCATGATTGGCGTGATTGACGGGGGGTGCGGCTAGCACGCCGCCTCTGCGATGGTGCTGCACGCCGCGCCAGTCATGTGCGGGCGCGATGACACGGACGCAGACGGAGCCGAGGCACCCGAGGCACCCATCGTCTGCGCACGGCCGCGCAGGATGCCCGTCCCCGCGCGCACGACCTCGCTCAGGCGCGCGTGCTTGCGCGCCTCCGCGAAGAACAGGCCCGTGCCGAGGATGTACGGCTGCTCTGGGCTGCCTGTGCCCGCGCTATATCCTTTCACACCGCACCCTCTCGCGCCCCCCTCGCGGTCGCTCGGCTCGCCGCCGAGGCAGATGCGCTGGAGCGTGGGGTTGTCCGCGATCTGGCAGAGGGCAGGCGCCCAGAGCGCGGGGAGTGGCGTGCGGAGGGTGTGCAGTGCGGGCGCCGCGGTGAGCGCCGCGGCGAGGGGCGCGAGTGCGGGGTCGGCGGAGAGCGGGAAGGAGGTGGTGGTGGATTCCTGCGTGGTGTCAGCTATTTGCACAAGGAGGTGGGGAAAAACTCACAAGGAGCGGGGCGCCGGGGAGGGCTGCGGCGAGCGCGGTGAGGAGCGCACGGGGAGCGGGCTGCGAGAGGTACGTGCCCGGCGCTTTGCGCAGGGCGAGGTGACGCAGCCGCGGAAGGGGCTGCGCCGCGAGCGCACGGGCGAACGCGCCGTCGGCGTCGGCCGGGGGCAGCGTGATGTCGAGCAGGCGGAGGCCTGTGCACAGTGCCAGGACCTCGGGGGCTGGGGCGAGGAGGACGAGGCGGCGCACGCTGGCGGCGAACGCGGGGTTTGCGGTCAGCGTTGGGAGAAGAGTCGCGGCCTGGGCGTGGGTGTGCACGACAAGTGTGTGGTAGAAGAGCGGGACAGCGATGCGGTAGAAGGCACGGGAGACGAGGAGGGGCGCGGTGCGGGTGCGGGGGCTGAGACTCGTGGCGGGGCTGGGGTGCCACGGGGCGTGGGGGTGCGGCGACGGTGGGGCGACGACACATTCGGCGAGGATGCGCTCGAGGAGCTCTTCGGGGAAGCAGGCGAGGGTGGTTGACATTGTGGTTGGTTTGGTAGGAGGAAGGAAGGAGGATGCAAGGGGCTTGCTTTTGAGATATGTATACAGGAGAAGTTCGGCGGAGAAGCAGACTTGAGACAACGTAAACTGAGGCTAGAGCCTAAACTCCGATTGCCCGATTCCGTCTGTTGGACCCGCAGCAACGGACAAGCTGTGCCCTGACACTTGAAGGCGTCTGCAATGGTCCACGGTCGGCCAGGGACTCCAGGGCAGCTACTAATAGTTCTATGAGTCCACCAGGTACAGGAGAGGAGAACAGACAGTTTTTTTTATTTGTTTGTCCGACTCGGACGTATGCGGGGATTGCCCCTTTAGCGCTTTGCCCGCTTTGGCTTTCACCAACAGCACCGCCGTGACGCTGTGCCGCGCGGTCCCGGCGCTGCAAACCACAACCTTGCTCGCAACCTTGCTCTACTTCCTCCCCTGGTCCTCGCTCTTCCGAATAATCTGCATGCGTACTTCATCACATTATCAGTAATCAATCTGCATTTCCGCGAAACGTTAACGTTTAACCACCATATATGTGCACCAGACACATAGGGATGACTATGGATCCAACTTGTTGCTAAGCAGCCATGTCTCGAGTACCCGCTTGCGTACTCAACCGCCCACACATCATTCAAATCAGTTCGCCACATTGCCGCCACACGCGTTTGCCTCACAACAAAGCCATCTCCGCCGTTCTGCGTACTGCTTCTTTTTCTTTTCGTCTCTTCTCTAAGCTACTGCCCACCCTGCATCTACATATGTAAATACTTACGCGCTACCACTGACATACATCGAAGCACTCGGGCCTACCCGGGCCCTTGTCAAGGCGCCCATCTCCATTTGGCAACTATGTACACGAAGCACGGAATGAGGATTGAAGCTGAAGCGCCACAGCGCAGGACCCCGGATTATAGGTGAGAGGGTCTGATATGATTTCCGGGATTTTGTCAGGATTCGCTTTGGCAAATTTGTCAGGATTGGAACAGGGCTACCACCCAAAATTGGCCCAAAATCGCCAGGATCTCGGTCCAGACCAAAATTTTCGCCCTCAAGATTCAGAGGTAATTTGAAATTTTTTCTTGCCGCTGGCACGACTTATGTCAGGATTGGACCAGGCCTAAACGTCGTTTTGACCGAAATTGTCAGGATTTGGACCGCCCGTAGGGGCCCAAAATTCCAAAATTTTGTCAGGATTTGTATCAGGGATCCTGACCTATTTCCTCACACCGCTATGTCCATCGTAATCGTGGGCGGAAACGGAATGGATAAAACAGGTCAGGCATGCTACCATTTTTTTTGTTATGTACTGGCAGTGACCACTGATTTATTGCTAGTTACACAGTGTTATTACTGGCCACTTGAGCAACGCAGACAAAAACCCATCCTGCCGTTTATTCAAACTTCCAACCATCGAGAATTGAAACTCGGCGGCCCAAACACTCGCTCGATCAGCACGTTCGCGAGTCGTATTGGACAGCAATACATATACGTGTAATTGTTCTTCCATCACAGGAACTTGGCATGGAATCAAATGTCTGATTGAATTCCAAGTAGTCTAGTCGATGAGGAAGCTCACTTCGAATCGTACCACATCTATTTTTGCCCGTCCTAGAATTCTACGAGTCCTCGAATTTTCAACAGGCTGCAGTCTATGGAGCTTAGTCCAGCATCGGAGCCCGTGTCATGGCACGACACCACGCAGGAAGAGTCGCGCACCCACCGTGCGGCTGCACCCGTGTACGCCACAGATCCTCACCCCCAACCGGCGACTCCTACGCGCGCGTCAACTTGAAGCTTAAACGATGAGCTCTGCGTGCGCCTGCCGCGCGTAAAGTTTAAACACAGAACGCTGGATTGGCTCAAGTTCTTGCCTCGAGTATAGGCAGTATCCCGCCCACGCATCACGCCCTGTGGATAGATACACGGAATCGAGTCGTACCGCTAGGATGTAGAACAGGTACTAGTAGCCGAGGTTTGCGCTGGTGACGGTGGTGAATATATTTTGCTTCGTCGTGCAAACACCTGGCGGTTGACAGACCAGAGTAGAAGCGGAAGAAAATGCGACTCCGAAACTCACTGACCAGACGGACTTGAAGAAAGGCGATTTGAGCAGAGACCTCCACCTCACCATCCTTGCCAGAAATGAGGGGCCGCCGCGCCGTCGTGGAAGTTGCGCCGGCGCGTCCCACTTGTGTTCCAAGCACGACCAGGTGTCTGCCAACCCGCAGCCTAAGACGAGTCTCTATCTAGCTCAAGATGGACACCTAGTGCGGCCGCAAGGAGGTGAGGCGTGTTGTAGTGCTGGCCGAGTTTGTGGGTGCGCGGGACTGGCTGGACATCACCAGACGGAGCTTCAGTATCCGGATCGGTCGTCGTACCCTGGTCTCGCAGAATCCGGTCCGCAACTTACGGATATAGTGCGAATGGGAGAATCATCGAACGCAACCGGTGATTGACACGCCGCACGCACCGATAGCTTCGGACATGCAATGCAATATCGTACCTCAAGAGTCAAGTGGGTTTGCCGTCGGCGAGTTATTCGCCAGTCGGTGAGTTATTCGAGATGGGTGCAATTAAATGTCGAGCGGTGCCTGCGCCACACGCCCAATGGGCGTCGCTAAATAGGCTACACAGCAGACGATAAGTGTTGAGCGATGATGTCGGGAAAGCGCTCACAGGGGGGTCATGAATCCGAGAGCGATGCGGAATGTAGGCTAAGGACGAAGAATGGAATGAACAATCGTTGTAGGCCCAGATAGAGAGACGCGTGGCGGTGTGCGATGTCGACATCGTGTAGCCTAACTGCATCGGGCGGACAATAATGGGGACACCGTAAATGGGCAAAGAGACAAGGTTTTAACGGTCTTGCCCGTCACGAGGTCAAGCTAACATGGCCAGCTGATCATGAAGTTTTCGGTGACCCAGTTTTTTTCCGCTGGAGGCTTCAAGTTTCTAGAGTTGTTCTAGAGGTTGACGCTGAGAAACAAGGTTTTTCCATCGCCATGGCGATATATTTGAGCGTCGTGCCCTCTAGGAAAGAATATTGAGGTCAGAGCCATGCGTTCCACCCAAGTTCCACCGCCAAGTTCCTGAGCAATGGTTTCAAACTTGAAGGTCGTGGTGATCATGGTTATCGGAAAGATCCGGGGACAAGCGGCCGAAACAAGCCGTTTTGACTTATGTAATCAAGTTCAACTTGATCATAGCACCCGACTTGGCACCCGACGTTTCGCTCTCAGAGAGGCCCCGTGAAGCTCCAGCCAAGGGTTGTCCGGAAAATAAGCTTTTTGAGAGCGAAATTTGGGGATTTCCTTGTCCGGATATAAGCTTTTCGAGGCCAAAATCCGCGAACCCTTGTCCGGAATCAAGCTTTTTGAGGCGACTTTTTGAGATTTTGGATGGCGGAAGGCTCCGGGAGGTGCCGAAAATTTGGTACAATTGTGTGGATGTAAGCATCGGCATCTCGGCACTCCAAGACCCTTGTCCGATATAAGCTTTTTCAGGCCAGAAACTGCGCAAAACATAAGCTTTTTGAGGCCAAAATTGAAGGTTTTACCCGGACAACCCTTGGCTGGAGCTTCACGGGGCCTTCTCAGAGGCTGAGCGAGATCTCTCCATAACCGCTGCTCCACAAGCGACTGGTGCCCTTTCACGCCCGATGGCCTCGACCCGGAACGGAGAAGAGACCCTGGATGGTGTAAGTGATATGACGATGACTACTTACCAGTCGGCGCCGTTGAATTAGCTATTCAAAGCGTGCGCAGCTCTTACCATATTTTTAGCCGCGGTGGGGGCGGTGTCCTCCATTCTCCCCCCTCCATTTTGGAATGTGGAATGGATCTTTGCTAGCTGTGTGCTCTCTGTGCTAGACAACTTACCTCCACGACGCGCATCCACCTGTGCACGTGTGTGCCACTGGCCGCCGACGATTGTACGACCAAACGATTCAGTGTGAACATGATTCGCCCAGCAAAGCTGATGTCTCCAATGCGCGTATGAAAGTCCGGTCGCCTCCTCTGTCCCGCGTTCGCTGTCCTTCCATCTGCTTCGAGTCTCCCGCGACAATGTTCTCCTTCGCTTCCCTACCTGAATACTTGCCTCTCCCGGAGCCGCCTCCACTACCCACCTTCGCCGCCCGCCAGTCCACGACGTGTAGCCCTACATTCGGCACCTTCCCGCTTGACTCGATGGCGAAGTGGCATGTTGGGCAGAGTCTGACATACACCGTCGTCAGGTATAGTTCTTCCCAAGGTGGTGAACTGGCGGAGACTGACGCAATATTGCAGAGCGATCATCAACAGTACTAGATGTTAGAGCCAACGGACCCTGGGAGGGTATAGACCCCGCAAGCCTGACGTATGTACCGAACTTCTCCTGCACAGGACGCAAATCTGGAAAGTGGCTGCATGCAGTGCGCCTCGGGCGTTCAAACCCCAGCGGCGGCGAGGGCCCATGAAGTTTGCGCCAAACGGCGGGCTCAACGTGAAGCTCGAGATGGTTTCGCGCGGAGCGAGCCCGTGCGGCAGCGCCGTCGCGCGGACGTTCGTCTGACTGACAGAAGGCCACGGCGTGCTTGATTATTGTACACACATGCATTGAAAACAAGACGTCATCGCGGAAGGATCCTTAACATGTGCCAGCTATCCACAACCGCCAAGCTTCGATTTATGAAACCGCATCGATACTCACGAAAATAGACCTCATACCACGGACTGTTCTACTACTCCTCGCGATGCTCAGCAACGGTTAGCAAAAGAAAAACACATTTTTTTCGTCTTTTCTTGCAATTTTCTTGGAGTTATCTTCCGGAAATATAAACAATCGCGCATCACATAAATTTGGCAGATCCCCCTAAACACCCTCAAGCGGATGTTGCAGGTTTCGTTTTCTTCGCAGCACCCTGCTGCGAGTCGCCATCTGCAGCATCCCCGTCCAGTGAACGTTTGGGCTGAGGAACTGAACGACCATGCTCTGAAGATCCCGAGATAAGTGGATGTGCTGAATAGCAGGCTAGCCATACCTTGAACGCCTACGACATCGGACGCTTGGTGGTGGATCGGAAAACACTCTGTGCATCCCTTGTTCGTGCATTTGCCTTCATCAGCATCTGCATCGGGGTGATCGATCAGGATGATGCGACAACTATGAGTAAGTGACGTGGTACAGACCGTTACTAAATATTATGCGCTCGATGTCGGCGACTGATGGCAATAGAGGATGATCCTGTAAAGACCGCCGAAACTTCGAGCTATATTTCTCATCCCAATCCGCCGAGAATTGACTTCTTTGCAGCTGAATTACAGGACCGATTAATTGCTCGACGATTTGAGTAGCGGTGGGTCGCTCATCGGGCTTCTCTTTCCAGCAGTCCTGTAATAGACTCCAGACACCATCATATTGCGTTGTTCTTGGCCAGTTTGGCTGAGGAGGCCGTTCACCCTGAAGAACCTTGAACATTACAGCTGTGTCCATGTGGACGTCGGAGAACGGAGCCTTTCCAGGGAATATCTGTCGGGCAATAGGTACTACTAACAGTCAGTAATTAAGAACAGGATTTGCACAAACCTCGTAGCAAACACAAGCGAAAGCATACACATCCGAGGGAAAGTGATTAAGACTTTTTCCCATTAGCAATTCCGGTGCTTGCCATCTTGTTGTACCACCACGGGTACTTGCGGTCGAATGGGTAAATCGCAAAGTCATCGCATTGACGACCGAAGACAGACCGAAGTCCGCTATGCAGGCCCTACGTGAAGGAGTAACCAGTATGTTGATCTACATCACATTCGAGAAATTATTCGGACCATTGCCAATTAAAGAGGTTGGAAGACACACCGCCTTCAGGTCTCCATGAACTACATGCTTTTCGTGCAGATATTCAAGGCCTGTAGCTATATCCAACATCTGAATTTGAAACCTCTGAATCAAATATGTTCCACACGGATGAGACTCACGAGCGAAAGGCGGTCTGTTTCTGACGGCACTTTTTTCAAGAACTCCAGTATATTTCCATTTTTCATCCATGGAGAAACTAGACAAAGTCGTTTGTCCAGGTAATACACACCAAAGAACGGAAGTAGGTTTGGGTGAGAGAGTTGGCGCCAGATGAGGGCCTCGCGACTAAATTCCTATTAGGGCATGTTTGAGTCAAAACACATCTTAGGCAGCCTTTAAATAAAAACAACCTTCAGTACGGCTTTCACATCGTCCTCCTGGAATACTCTCATTATCTTGACTGACACACTTTGGCCTCGAACCAGGCCTTTCCAGATGTCACCAAATGCCCCGCCTGCTACCTGTTGCCCAACTTTCTGCAGCCCCGATACAGCAAAACACCTAGGGTGAAGGCCAGAAGCTCGCGACAGTCGGATGAGAGCTTTGAAGAGCAAATTTCTATGTCCTAAGGATGGCTCAAGATCCAGCAACTGGTGCACTATGGTTAAAAATGATAATGGTTAATTACATGACTTGAAATGACGTACATCTTGTATGAGATCCAATAGCTGTTGAGCCAGAGTTCCACGGGTAGCCAGAAAAGATTTATAACTCTCCGACTCCCCCAAAATAGCAGCCAATTGCTCCGAAATCCTTGCAATGTCGCGAGATAGGAGCTGCTGTATATTCACCAAAACATTGTGGCTGACCCCTGGACTCTGTTTGGGGGCTTGTTGAACAGTGTCAATGAATACTTGAATGGTCTCACCCATCCCATATGCTTGAGGAAACCAAAGATTATCCCCACAATGGAGTGGTAGTTTGCAAGATTTGTTAGCATATCCTGTTTGTTCCAGTCTTCTATCAATTCTCGGAAGTCATTCATAGAGCTTAGAGACTAGTTTAGTAATGCAGTTCCTGGAGGTCCAAATCACAAATGTACCTACCTCTCAGCTGCAAGTTGTCGAAACATCAAAAAAAAGCTGTAGATAATCAAGTTCTAGGCACTTGCATTGACTTTTGGCTGACACATCGACAAAATTGGCAGACTCACCTGTGGAATCTTGAGCCGTACCAGCTTCATGCATTCAACAATGTTCAACACAACATGCCACAGTGGGCCAGCATGGGTCCAGAACTCTGCCGGTGATGGCAGAATGCCATCTGATTTTACCCACAGATGACCGTAGGCTGTGTGAAATTCATCCAGTGGATTGAAACCAAGTGGTGCCAGAACATTATGTTGCAATGACGTCTCATATTTCAATGGGTTGGCAATGCAGAAAAGGGCAGCCAGTCGAAGTTCTGCATCATATGCTGGGGAAAGCCGACGATGACGGGACTTGACCCAAGTCATCTTACGGACCACCTCCCATGTTGTAGGCTTGAGCTCTGCCATGTGCTTGCGCCAAAGGTCAGGGTACAAATCAAGAGACTGGTGTACATAACTAAGATCATGTCTGTCAATAATCAACGATCTGGAGGCCAATCGCAGAGACAGCGAGGAATCATCTGCATCATCCCAAGCAACGAGAGCAGCATTTGATTCACACTGAAGAATGCCCAGGAAGACTTGAAAGGAGCGTGTTGGTTGGGTAAGCCGAAAAGTCACCCAAAGGATGAGTGGCCAAGGGGATACCAATATATTATTGGGCACACAAAGCACCAAGGAACCTGGGTCTAGGATCCCTAGAGGCTCTGAATATGCTGTCAGGCTAGCTAGCGTGGCCCTTATATCCAGTTTCCTACAGAGTAGGTATGAATATGGAAGTATTATGATCTTTAAAGCTCGCACCTGTCCAAGCACTTACAACCACAGAGCCAGGGAATTGACCTCAAATCACCAACAGAGTACACCTTGAGCATGGTGTCAATCCAGAGGTCCAGCAAGTGTGATATTCCGCAAGTCTCGCAATCACTGAATCCCACTGGCCGAAAATCATGGGCTTTAAAAACAGCGGAGAGCGACTTCCGCCAAGCTCCGATTAATATGGCGAGGTTTTGATATTCTCCATTTCGCAACTGAGTGTGTTGAACTGGTCCTGCTACAAGGAGCCATGCTATGATTTGCAGTCGCACTTTGAAACTATAACGCGCAAGCAACGGTAAAGGCATCAGAGTCTTGCGTCGGTCAAGTGCCTGACACGCCATTGCCCATTCGGCCTCCGATAAATCTGGCTCCGTAGGGTCCAGATCTCCGAGGAGTGTTTCGTCCATGTCCTCCCACAGCCACAGGTTCCACTTCGTATTCGCTCTTCCTATTATCCCCACCCACAGTTCGACAACAGATTCCCTAGATTTTTTCGGATAGCTAGAGTTCCACACCATGTTCCAAGTGACTGTCAACCTGTACTTGAAGTCCAGGTACCGCTGATCATAATACTTGTTTGCCACTGGTAGTTTGTGTGTCTCGGGGAGGATCGAGGGATTATTCTCGTGTCCGTACGAAGCCGCATGCGTCTGATGGATCTCTGCGTCAGAGGCAGGTGGGGTGCTTGAATCCATGGTGAGTAGTCGAGTTGGCAAGTTATCGGAGAATAAGGTGGCTCTTGCACAGCTTCCATAACGCCGTCACACAACTCATGGGAAAAAGAAGATCCATGACTTCTTGAATGGAAAAAAATTGTGCCCCAATTTTCTACACCAATAATCCTACATGATCAAGTTGGACAGGTGTTCACCTTCTAATGACTGGCGCCGAACAACTCTCAGCCTTCAGAAATACGGGTTATGCACACAGCACTGTTATACAAGATACAGTACTACAGTATAATCCTCCGAAAAAAGAAAACCAACAGTAATACCTCTCACCGTTTACGAGTGGTTAGGAAATGGTGAATTCATTAAACATCCATGTAAAGGTAATCAAGGAGACTCGGGTGCGGCATCTTCCCAGACAGTGACGAGTGATGCAGGAATAGGCGCCAGCGTAGGTGTCAATGCGTTGATACTCTCCCAAAACTGGAAAGTTACAGCTTTTGAACAATTGATGTCGACAGTTTGGGCGCCAACTGACCAGTCAATTCGCATTCCAGAGCCTTGGTATTCTGATGGGTAATGTTCCCCGAGCCAGAGCGACTACACCAGGCAGATAATGCACCTTTACGAAGGCAGGTTCGGATAGGTAGTAGCCCCATTTTATGACAAGCAGAATAAGTTCGTATCCTGAGCCATATCATCTCCTAGTGGGCGACTCTAGTCTACTCGTCAAAGTTGCAACGAGCATTGAACTGATGGTAGAGCTCCGAGTCAAGGACAAAAGCCTAAGTGCATTTCTGGGAGCCATCCGGATTCGATAGTCTTGGGCCCGAGTCAAGTCCAAGTTGGCGACGGTCGCCGCTGCCGTCGTGGCACATCAACTCAGTGGAATGGCATCGTGACAAGCCGGCCCAGTGTAAATGAAAGACAAAAAAAAGGGAAAAAGTGCTTTAGAGGATGTAAGTCTTTGACTTTCCGCCCTTGCATTCGTGACTAAGCATCTCCTTATTGGGAAGGTGGATTTCGGCTACCTTTCGGCAACAGACTCTTTTCAGTCCCCGCTGTGTGACGCGTTACGTTTGCGTTTCCTCCTTCATAGTATCATACCACCACCAATAGTACCGTCGCGACCGTGCCACCCAACCACTCGACTGCACTCACCATCCCTCTGACATCTGGCCCTTCTGTGGATTGCCTGGCCTATTGTACAATACCTCACGACATGGAACCGCGCCGTACTGATACATAACACTGAGCACGCCGCTGTCGGCTGACCACTGGCGTTCGCTGTCTGACTGCGGGTGCTTACTCGCGTATTATATACTGACATATTTGCCACCCCCGCCGTTCTACCTTCTGTACACCCAGTGTCACTCTACCGTGTCGTATACCTCATACCAGTAGATGGTTTTCTGAATATATATACTCTTTGTGTGCCACCTTAAAATTGCAAGGAAAAAAATTGGGACATATCTTCATCCTTCACTGCCTGAGATTATTATAGCTCTCCGACTTCAAATATTCAACTCATTGCTGGAGTGACACCGCTAGCTCTGTTGCTGTGAGCGGGGTCTGAAAACTTCTCCAATGCCGCATGTGCCGCGTTGCACGTGCATCTCCTTAAAAGGAAACACAAGGGCGGAAAAACGACAACTGAGGATGTATGCTTGTCGCAGTGGTTGAAAGCGGTGGGCGAGGTTGGTCTTGCTTGCTGTTGTTTGGCGGTAGCTTGGTCCTGACCACCACTCGAATTCAAGTCAGTGATCCACAGACGGCTCACCTTAAATCTAGGAACGGTGACTGAAGCCACGTTCGGACGGCCCTGAAGAGCTCCAACCATGGACGAGATATTTTCCCGAAGTATTTGAACTCACCGTGCCTACTGTCACTGCCGCATCCTCGCTGCCAGGTTCAAGCCAGAATACTTGAAATCACACATGAGAAATCTCAAGTTCTACTTTCTTCACCGAACCGTCGCCGCTTCATCTTCCTGTGCTTCTCTGGCCCAACCATGAATAATACTTTACTCGTGATCTTTTGCGTGATTCACGATGGACTCTCTCGGACTAATTTCGGGGCACTGGCAGCTCTGAGTCGCCATCTCCCAGATCCCATTCCAACCCACGTTCGTTTGT
The DNA here is from genome assembly GCA_029204085.1 of Mycena sp. CBHHK59/15. Classification (NCBI taxonomy): domain Eukaryota; kingdom Fungi; phylum Basidiomycota; class Agaricomycetes; order Agaricales; family Mycenaceae; genus Mycena; species Mycena sp. CBHHK59/15. The sequence goes on from JARGXW010000076.1 coordinate 150,926, forward strand.
CCTTCGTATCTGTCCGAAGAATCTCTGTCAAGTCTCACCGCTCTGCGATTCGACGACTCGGATTCATTTATAGGCGATATACCTCAAGTTTCGCCGGCAATAAACCACTCCGCGCCGAGGGCTGTCTCACGGATCATGCATTAACGCTAATGTATCAAATTTCCCATAGGCCTCGGAAATTTCCGTCGCGCGACGTACCGAACCGCCAGGGACCTGCGGTGTTCGAATCCCAAAGCCCTTTTCCTCGATCCGACGGATGCTCTCCGCAGGCTCTCAGAGGGTATTTTCAAGCATACGAAGTTGTCTTTACGAAGGATTCGCGAGTTGCGGCATCTTGCTGGTCGAGACCTAGCTTGTTCTGCTTCTTCTGGCTGGCAGCGCTTCCTCGACTGGCAATCGCCCTTGTTAGACCCATCGAGCGAGTAGGAAACTAGGATCGCCGGGGCCCTTCTCATGCGATTGATATCGATTGACTGTGTACCCAATGACAGATTGCCGAACGAGTCGGACAACGAGAGGTGCATTTGCGGAGATATAGGTCTTTTCTTTCCAAAAGCAATGCGACGCATCGCGGGGAGTCCGCGGTGCCGCCAATGTGGACCTTGGAAGATTATTAACTCCGTTGACAGTGTGCAGGGTTCCTGGGCGAGGAGATCGATAACTCTCGTTTGTGTATTTATTGGATTGTGAGGTGGGTTCCTATTCTCCACTATCCATTCTCCGCTGCTAAATCGCTTCTGCAGTCATGGCAGCCACGACAAAAGACATTGGTTCGTAACGAATATTTTTTCGGCTTCTTTTTGACTCTGACATGGTACTAGACAATGGTCGGAAACTCCAACTGGCGGCTGCAGATATCGATAGCATACTGGGCTTTGCGTTCATCCAAGATGCGATTGACCACGAGCTGCGCGTATTCTGGGACTTCACCTGGCGCGACTGGTCAGCGAGTCTCATCCCCGGGATGATGTACACCACCGCTGCGCTCCACTCGCTCACCCCCGCGCCATCGGGCTCTTTCATTCTCCGCGCTCTCACACGTTCATCCGTCTACTTCCTCCTCTATATCTACTCGTTCGACATCGCGAACCAGATCAACGGCGTCGCCGAGGACCGCGCGAACAAGCCCGACCGCCCGCTGTCCTCCGGGCGCGTCTCGCTGCGCGGCGCGTACGTCCGGTGGTACCTCGCGACCGCCGCGCAGCTCGCCGCCGGCGTCGCGTGGGGCGTGCTGCCGTGGAGCGCGCTGTGGGTGCTGATCACCGTGTACACGAGCTTCTGCGGCGGCGACAAGCACTGGCTCACGAAGAACCTGCTATTCATGTCCGTCGGGTCGCTGTGCCTTCTGCACGCCGCGTGGGGGCTCGCGGCACCGATCACGCCGCGCGAGTGGCGCTGGGCGCTCACGCTGAGCGGGGTATTTGGGATTGTTGCGAGCGTGCAGGACATGCGCGATGTGGCGGGCGATCGCATTGCTGGGCGGCGCACGCTACCGATTGTGCTCGGTGAAGACAACTTCCGGTGCGCTATGGCCGCTGTTATCGTCGCGGCGCCGTTTGTGTGTTGGCGGCTCGAGTTTCTGCGATATTCCCATCCGCTCGTGGGCTATTGTGGTGTTCTGTTGGCTGTCGCGATGTTCCACATGGCATACCGCGTGTTTCGAGGTTGTACTAAAAAGTACGACCATAAAACATACATGGTCAGTTGCCAGCTTACTACCTATCCCAAGATTAGTTGCTCATATTCACACAGATCCTCACATACATTTACTGCGGGTGTATCGCTGTGGCCATGATATTCCCGTGAGAAACTCGACTCGGTCCCAAGTATCGTCCTTGATAGTATTAGAACATGCTCTAGCTTAATTTCAACCCCCTAGTGAATTCCGAATAAATGTCGTGATACCTCTTTGCTGTGATGTGAATAAAGCGTGGGTTTGCTTTTTCCCGCGACCACTCTGGGTCGCTGTCGAGACTGTTCTGGCACTGTCCCAAAATGGGGTGTGACAATTGCAACAGCCAATGAGAGGTGCGGGAAATCAAAAAGAAGCACACCGAAAGGCACGGACGGATATCCGGTCATTTTGCGACTTGCGCACGGATCAACTGATCTCCGAAAAAATGCATAAAATGATAAGTACTGGTTGGCTACCCCGCGCCCCCACAATGCATCCCGCCCTCCTCGTCGTCCTCCCACTCCTCCTCGCCATCGCCGCCCATAAAGAGGCGACCACCCCGGCGGAAAAGGAGATGCAGCGCAGTCTCCGGAACGCGGCGTATCATGTCGGTCACTCGGATCTTGTGTGGGTACGCTAGGCTGACATATCATCGCAGTGCACACCCGCCGTCGCAGACTTTACCGCAGCGCGAAAGCGCGCATGGGCGCAGAAGGCGATGGGTTCCGCGGGCATGCCGAGTCTGCCTGGCTACGACGAGCTGTTCGCGCAAGAACCCTTACAGGGCATCGACGGGCCTGATGGCGATTTCCTGAGCTGCTCGCCCGTCCAAGATACCCAAATTGAGAATAACACTTGTGTCCTTGGTGAGTTTGTCTTACAAGTCGCGTCTTTCAAGTATTTACCATTCATTCTAGCACCAGAAGTGACGGAAGGGCCATATTATCATAACGTAGGGCACCCCATTCGCCAGAATATAGCTGAATACCAGGACGGGCTGCTCCTTGTGCGTGATTTCTTTGGTTCATTTCACCGTCTCTTAGCCTCGGGTTTAGCTTTTGGACATCGGCGTCATTGATGTCGAGACATGTAAACCTGTTCCCAACGTCCTTGTCGACATCTGGCTAGCCAATGCAACCGGGCACTATGCCGGTGTGTTCCGTGTTATCTTTGTCTTTACATATACTCAATCTTTATCTGAAGGCCACCCCGGCCCCGCACCCCACCTGATCAACGAGCAACCCCAAGTAGGCGGCAGGCGAAGCGGTCTGCTTTCCGCCTTCCCTCGCACCAACGACCACGAGACCTTCCTCCGCGGCGCCTGGTCAACAGACCGCAATGGCGTCGCGCAATTTACGTGTGCGTTCCGCATGTGCTGTTGCATTGCCCTCGCTCATAGCCTCGTGTGCGTGAAGCTATATTCCCCGGGTACTACACTGGCCGCGCAACGCACATCCACGCGAAAGTATTCCCCGAGTGGACCGTGCACCCCGAGAACAACACGTTCACGCCGGGGCGCCTCGCGCACGTCGGGCAGTTCTTCTTCGAGGACGACATCAACATGGCCGTCGACAAGGTGTGTTTCCCCTTCTTTTTGCTAGCCCGCGAAGGTACAGAGTTTAACCAGTGATAAATTCTTTCCAGATGTTCCCGTACACGGAAAACCCGATCCGGCGCATACGCGGCCGCACGCGCAATTGGCGCGACTCGCTCAACATCTTCGAGGACTCGCATCTGAACGGGTATAATCCCGTGTTCAAGACGCACCTCCTGGGCGGCGTCGTGTCGCAGGGCGTCATTGCGTACATCACGATGGTGCGTCGTACTTTTGGCCTTGTGCATGCGGATGGCACTAAACGCACTTTTTCCTCGTTCCAGGGCGTGAATATGAGCGCGTCGTACGACAGCTTCTGGAAGGGCTAACTAACCTCGAGAGTTGCATTACAGGTTTAAATTTATTTTAATGTGGGGGGAGGGGTAACTTATTGCTGAGCTGTAAGAGCGAACAGATTTAAATCGTGCTCTCTGTACGTAGCACTTACTTATATGCATTGAATCATGAATTATTATGAGTTCAACGGTGTGAACATTTTAAGGTTTTAGCCTTCCAATGGTGATCTTCATATCCGCGATATGACCTGACATAACTCATTTACGGCGTTTCTGTTAGTCTTGGCGCTGGGCAGTAGTAATTATACATTGACGTGGAAATCTTCGCGGAGCCGAACTTTGAACATTCATCTGAGCGGAGTTTGAACGTTTCTTTCTATGGGACCGCACCTGACGGTACGTCCTTCTCTTTTGAGCACTTCTGCAGAGCACAGATCTGTTGCACCGTGGCCTAAGTCATTTGGATCCTGTACTCTCTAGACCACCCACGGCTCACTGGCATTTGTCGAAATTCTGGCCTGTGGAAGAAAAATGGGAGCTAGTTCCGTGTGCCCATCCTCAAAATCGAGAGCGCAAGTGCTTTCCATCCCTCCTGGGAGAGAATAACAGCCCTAGGTCCCTAGTCGCCCGCTCTAATAACGAATCAAAATTCCTCTGTTCGGGCGTATCCCTTTCACATAAACTCTATATATTCATTATCGGAACTTACATAGGTTGAATATAATCCCTGTCTACACAGTCCACCCACAAGAGGCGCGAAGTCTACAGACAAACCATCAAATTGGAGGCGCGTGCGTGTCTATGTAAGCTGGAAATTTTGCAGCCCTCACAATTACGCGGTTGCAGTCCAAAAGTCGAACGTTTGGGCGACGACGGGGGCACGCGGGTTGAGGCCAAAGAACTCCGAGCCCATCTCCAGTTGAACGGGGAGGCCGCTCGGGGGAGGAACGATGGCACAACCAACGGCGAATTCTCCGCCTTTGGGATGGCAAGAGGCACCTGAGAAACACTGTTTGCATTTGATCTCCCAGGATTGCGTCCTCCGCAAAAGGTGGTCAGATCCTTGAAGGATGATATCAAAGGGCACATACGTGGTCGTGGATTTTACGCTCTCCAAGGTCAGGAATCCATTGGCCGCGTCCACAGCGAGACCAGTTTTGGTGATCGCCCTGCGTTGTATTAATTTTTCCCGCCTCAAGAATGGTCAGGTAAGAACATTACTTAGTACTTGACGGTGTACATCGGGCTAGATGAGCCGGTTTGCGCGACAGTTGGCCGTCTAGTTGGGCGGGAAGGTGCCCATATCGCTCTTGAGACGCGTTGCGGCAACAACTGGGGATACCCCCCACTCCATGTCGCCGGCAATGATACATACGCCGGCATCCACGAAGTTCGGGCTGCATGTCGCTGACTGACGAGTTGTAACGGGGTTAGCTGAGACAACTCCGATAGCCGCGAGCATGCAGGTCGTAGTGAGGAAAACAAAGCGGGACATTGTGGCGAGGAGAGATGTGAAGAACAGCGAACTGACGAACGACATGGCGAGGAGCGGGCCGTTATGCACGACACGATTTTTATTTTTATTTTCCTGCAGCGGCTATAAATGTCCGTTTTATTCACTTCCTCGGTTGGAACTATTATTGACCATGGGCGCGCGCGACACTGGCCTCGGGTAAGCTGAGTGATGAAACAGCCAAGTAGTAGTAGGGTCGGGCGGCGAATATAAACCTGGCCGTGGAGCAGCTCAGGCTATCGTGAATACGCCGTAAAGAGGACACTGCCTCGTTTAAAATCTAAAAGCTGCCAATTGAATGTGCACGGGCCAAGGCACGGGCGGGGCCCGACCAGAGCGGTGTTTGGTCAGATTACTCCATGGTCCAAGCTCTGGACCTCTCCGTTCTCGCGTCCATGCGATCTGGAATGCAAAGCCGCTGGCCGCCTGGTATTGCTTGCGGAGAGAGAGCGTCGTCCCAATTGATTGTCGCGGTCGAGTGTCAAGTTGAACTTGATTGCGTCAGTCATGACAGCACTGATCGGCGGATTGTCGGCGAATCATTACTCTCTTCCTCGCTCAGCGAACCATTCAATCGGATACCCAAACAACGACGGGGGAAAGCGGTGGGCCACACTTACCTCAAAATTACGTTGAAATCCACACGTATCCCGCAAAGACATGAGAAAGCCGTTTGGGCGTGGGTTAGGGGTTTCACAATTTGGGCTGAGCTCTCTCTCACAAATCTCTAGCTGCTTGCTGCTTGGCGTCCCTTCACTTTAGTCTCTCCGCCATTGAACGCTCGATTCAGACATTCCCCTACGCTGCCAGGCTGGTTGTGTAGATCATTGCGCTGCAACCACAGACATGCATTTTCAACTACATGATCGCCGCCGGTGTCCGCTCTGGGTCCACCCTGGGTCGTCCTGAATTCCGTATCGTTCCATTGCGTATGCCGCGAGAATGAATTGGAACCCACTTCTCCATGGGCTCTTTTCCGATACCGCGTCTGCCCGCATCTCCGGTTGGACACTGGCGCCCCGGACTATAAAAGCTGCTCGATTCCATCCACACAAGTTGTCAACAAGTTCGCTTGTTCAACACCCGCGCTAAAATGCTCTCAGTCTTCTCTATCGTTGCTTCTCTCGCTCTCGCCAGCACCGCGGCTGCGAACCCTGTTGCTGCTCGCGCCGCCTGCAACCCGACTCTCGCGGGAAGCGGGATCAGTATCGCCAGCGGCGGTCTTGAGCTCGGTTATGCCAGTTCTGTCGCCGGCGCGCCGTTGATCTCGCAGCCACTCTCAGCTACAGCTGCAGAATTCATCGCAGTGACATCGAGTGTTTCCAATGGCGGGTTCATCCTCAAGTATTCTCGACATCTCCTAGATTTTGTCTCGCAGCGCTGACGCAGCTCTCATATCTAGGGATGTTAACCAGGACAATCACGCGGCTGGCCTCTACCCGAGCTACGTGAATGGTGCACTTGAGCTCGAAACCCTTGTGACTCCTCAGGACGGGTATGGACACTTTACTTATTTATTCTGATGCTAAAACCACCCAAATTTACAGGAAACAGGGCTGGGGATTCGTTTGCTCTACATGTAACGACCCGACGACCGTCGGCGCTGGTGGAGTTGTCGGTGCTTCCTGCAACGTTGTAAACGGTTGGACTGGCCAGTGCCTGCAGATTGGGAGCGCTTCCGGGGATCCTGTAACAATTGTCAACTGCGCTGACTTGGGATCCGGGTCGCAGTACTTTGACGTGTATTTGGCTTGATTATCAAGTCGACAAACGAGAGATATACACGTTCTTTCGCCGTGTATAGCACTCAAAGTGTCGCCGGTCGTGAATCCAAGGACTTTGTTTTATCATTGAAACTTCAAGTTTCCTTCTTAAGTCCTTGGAAATACTCGTAGATCGTAAGCAATTGAATTTCTTTTACGCTCTTCCTTTTTCGTTCGATAGCGGCGCCAACAGCATGTCCTGAACAAAAAACTCTCAAGCCGCAACTTACTCTCGAGTTGACTGACACCTGCTTATGGCTGATATTCTACTCTTCATAAAATAACGTTGTCTGAAGCCTTTAAACTCCGCAGGGAATCACCGAGTACTTTGCATGGGAACGTGGCTCCTTACATGGTGCCACGACAGCTCTGAGTTGGACGCGTATTTAAAAGGGTCAAATTCTTAGACTGCACATTTAACGTCTCTGGCCCCACCACCCAGGCTTAAAGGGCATTTTTTGTTAGAAGCTTTTCACGCGAGATAAGCGTCTCGAATAGGCCTCGCATGATCGGGAATCAGGCTAACAGTTCAATGTTCAACGTTCAACTTGGATCAAAAAAGGGGGCTGCTGGAGCGCGCAGCGCTCCAGCAATCGCTTGTTTCTCTTATACTTACCGTGACTTGGCTTCTATGATGCGATGATTGGTTGCACGTGATGGTCTCCTAACAATGCTCAACACTTAGGCTCGTGACCAACCGCGTTCGCCAAGCACGTGGCTGCGCTTATCACGGTGGGCGAAGCGGCTGGGATATCATGCTGCGATTTTGGCTGATGCCGCCAAACGAGGTTTTGGACTTCGTATTTTCGACCTCCCGTACCTTCAGAAAAATTGTAAAAAGTTGTATAGTCAAAGATTGACAGTTTTCAATTCTGAGTTGAATGAGACCAACTTGTTTCGGATTTTGCCCAAAAATAAGTGGTGCTCCATCAATTCAAAATGAAAAATGAAGTAACTTTCTCTATATAACTTGGGCCTGGAGCTCCTTCATTCTGAAAGTACGGGAGGGCAGGGGAAGGGCTGAAATTCCCAAGTCCGAAATCACGATTGGCGCCATCTGCCAAAATCATGACATGATATCCCAGTCGTTTCACAGCACTGATCTTCTTGCCCTCGTGATCAGTGCTGGAAACGAACTGGTCGCGAGTCTACTCAACACTCCAGACCAAGGGGCGATCAGTACCAGGCCCCCGGTCACTACCATGTAACATTGTCCGGGATAGAGTAAAACTAGGGCTCCTAACCTAGTCCGGGATATAGAGTAAAACAACGGCTGAGCTGGGTAACCTAGTCCGGCATAGAGTAAATCCCACGGAGTGTGGATTTTTTGCGGGCATTCAGGCGGACCGGGCCGCAGAAAGCAGCACTTTCAGTAGCCTCATGCAAGTTTTTTGAAGCTTTCTAGATGTTGGAACTGCTTGGATGCAATGGAACTTGACCAGAACAGACTATTTCCACTAGAATTGAGCCAAAAATTGAGCAGGGGGTTTTTGGATAATTCTAATGGGAAACCCGGCTTCCCAGAGAAACCCTTCCAAAAAGATTGTGTTATTAGGAAGCCCGGTTTCTCGGGGTTTCCCTTGCCGGCGCCGAGCCGAAGAGTTCCTCGAAAAGGAAATGTTTACTTGATGAAAACTCAACCTCTTGATTGTGTGTTCGATTATTAGGGTGATTTAAATGAAATACATGACCTGGAAGTAGTGCAAGGTCCGCTTGGATGTTTAATTGAGTGCGAAAGCCCTCATGAGGTGCAGGTACTGACCAACATCATTTTCTAATGGCAAGGGCTGCCCGAGTTGAATACCGAGCTAGACGTCCTCGGCATGATATCTTATGCTCAAATATGTTTTAGCTACTATCGTGCCCAACGGGTCTGAATTTGCACAATGGGTCTGAATTTATTTTCTCTCTTTTTTTCCCTTTGGCCTTTTGCCCCGGTTTTTTCGGGATGTTTTCTTTTACATCTTGCGAATGCAAATATAATTTAGTTAGCCAATACGAGGACGGAAATGCACTCCGAGAGATGTGCAAAGGTGACGATGTGTTTTGATGGGGCATCACTGTGATCATTTTGGGTCGGATTTCGGCGAATCTCTCGCAATGCCTTCCCATTGCTGGATCCCTTCGACAATTTACAGGTACATGGGGAAGAAGTACTAGAAACTATCCCAAAAGAAACCGGGGCAATAGAGCCCAAGGAAAAAATGTGAAAAAGGAAATTTAGACCCATTGTGCAAATTCAGACCCGTTGAGCACAATAGTATCGTCCAGAGAGACATCATATTTTTTGGACCAGCCTACAGAGAGGTGTAAGTGTTCGGACATTGAACCCAGCACACTTTGATGCCATCAAATTGAACTTTCGCTCCTTAGGTACGTCCAACGGCTCGAAGCCCAAGAAGAAACATAAGGAACTCCTACGAAAATACTAATAGACTCATACAATTTATTTCAGATCAATCGGTGAAGAATTGGGACCACCATGGGCTATATGAATCTTTTTAAACTCCGAAGGCTGCGCCGAAAGTTCGGAAGGCTTCTCGTTAGACTTTGCAAAGATTTCCCTGATCTGTGGGGTTTCTCTGAGAAACCGGGTTGCCCATTACACGGCTATCCCGGGAGTCTTCGGAATTCGATGGGTTTGATGACCATCGGATTCCAATGGGCCGCTAGCGGATTCTATTGATTTAGCGCCTCATTGGATTCCAATGGTCCACACCTTGGTAATTCAACAAGTTTCTCTTCGAATGCCAACAGTGTGCTCGTTGGCTGCAGATTGTTTCGGATGACCCGAAAAAGGAAATAGATTTATTATGTACTTTTCAGCGTATCGACAGGGACAGTGAACTGAGTGAACTGAGTGAGTCCCACAAGTGTGATACAACGGCGGTATTAGGGAACAACAGGTCTACGATATACGAGGGTCTACGGCCGTCTAACTACAGACCCCTGAGTGAGGGCAGCCAGGTCGCCGAGGCTATCCAGATTCGCGTCGCGATCCTCTGTGCCATCGTCCTCTTCCTCGTCAGCTGCTGGGGTAGTAGTACCGGAGGACGTTGCTGCATCAATCTCCGCTTGAGTCCGCTCGCTTGTCTCGGCCCCGATGCGATCATATCTGCTGTTGTCGTCCTCGATGATCTGCTGCTCCCATCTACGAGACAAGCATCAGTAACAGACACTCAGGGTGTACAGGGGACTTACTGGACCCACGCGGGACTACCGCGATTATTACCATTCGTCTCGAACAGGTTGTCGAGCTCGCTCTCGACTTTGGCCCAAAATCCGGAATCCCCACCGCGCGCAAACTTCTTGTGGGCCAACGGGCGAGCAACCTCACACTATTGTTCACACCCTTGTCAACGGCATGAATATAGATAAGAAAGATTGCATACATACCATCAACGCCAAGCAGGCCATGATATCCTGCGGTGGCTTTTCCGGAGTCGTTGGCAAGTGGTATTTTTTGATGGTTTTCTTGCTGAATGTCGTCAATGGTGTCTTCTCTTTCACCGACGTGAATATCTGGCCGTGATATCTAAATGTGCATGCAATAAATAAAGTAGTGGAGACTGACCAGTTTGCGCATCGCGCTCCTGACGTGGCCGTTCTTGACCATGAGCAGGTCGTGAATGACTGATTTGACAGTCGGATCGTGCTTATACAGCTCGAGACGGAGCCGCTTCGCGTGGTCGTGAATGTGGCTCTGCAACGACTTGAGCCCCAACACAGATCACAGGGTAAAAACGATAACTTACCTCCACGATGGTGACCAAAGTCGAGTAGGAGGTTATGGGCCGAATGATATAATGGCGGAGGAGGGACTTGAGCAATTTCTGGAAGATTTATTAGTGACGAGGATGCAGAGCATGGATGACACTCACGACTTGCGTCCCCGACGGTTTCCAATTCACCACACAGAACACGTTGATGGCCTCCAGATGGGATTGAAGGGCAGTAATTTTGTTTTGGAGCTCTCCATTTTGTTGTTCCGTGCGCTGGAGGTGGAGGAATATCATCGCCAGGCGATCGTCGGTGCAGAGCTGCGAAATAAAAGGACATTAGCGTCGATCACAAGTCAGATAGCGTGTACCCACCTTGCTAAAGCCATGCACGGCTTTGCGCTGCGTGTTATCAAGGCTGTACTCGGTGCTGAGCTCGTCAATATTGACGGTCGTAAGAGCCGGAATCCTCCTCGAAACATCGTGGTTTTGGAGGCTGGAGAACGGCGCCGGGGTCCGGTCATAGCCCACACTGAAGCTACTGTTATACACAGGATACTGCGACGCAAAATCGCCTGGCTGGCTTGGGCCGACAGTATTGTAATTCTCGCCATTGGAACGGCGATGGCGACCCCCTGAGTAGTCGTAGGGCGAGTGCCGAACAGGCGAGCGATGAGTGCGTTGCGGACCAGGGGAGCTGCTCTGCGACATGGATGAAGGGGGAGAGCGACAAAAAGTGAAAAACAAAAGAGAGCCAAACAAACCCGATTTGTCCACCGCCCATGGCCTCACCCGAGGCGCGCATGCCCAGGCACAGGAAAAGCAAGGTCCTGGCTGAAGCCAGGTCGGCATTGTAAGTTAGAGACAATCCCACAGAAAATTGGCTGAGATATGCTTGCAGCGCCGTGAATCCCGACTTTGGCTATCTCAATTCGCAAGCCCCCGACAAGAATACTTTCAGGCATTTCATGGGTGGTCTGGCCGGGGACGAGACACAGCTAGAGCTGCAAGAATTGTCGCAGCCCACAGCTGCGCCGTGGATCGGTGTTTTCGGGACCGACACATTGCTCGCATACACAAAACCTGCAAGCATCAAAATAGAGAAAGAAAATGTGCTGCCCATGGGTAATTTCCGACTCACCTTTCCTAAATATATTGCTGAGCTATACACTGCAGTGCCAACCGTCTCGCCCGCTGCCCCAGGACGACTCAAACGACCTCGGGTCGACGTAGACGCTGTCAAGAGCGAGGACAGCGTCCCTATACCAAACAGGAAGCGACCGATAAATTCATCCAAGGGCTCCAGCGCGACTGGGACGATCTGCGGCGGACTTGTCTAAGCTTCCAGACTCGAGTTGGAGGGCTTGGGGTTCGCTTGAATCGAGTGGAGGGCCACATCGACGAAGTCGTTGAGCATTTGCCAAGTCTCTATGGTTGGAAATCCGAAATTGGATCAGACTACAATCCGGACGCGACTCTTGACGTCGAGGATGGTTCTCAGCCAGTGGTTGTGCCTTGGTGGTCGGAGGAGGGATCTGACGTGGAAGTAAAGAAGGAGACCGGGTTCTTCCCAGGCTGATGCCGTCCATTGTTCTCGACGTCGGATACTTTGTACACACAATTGGTACATGGGGTTAAATTGCTATCGACAAACATCTACTCCTGTGGTGCCCGGGATCTTGAGGGACACGGGATATACTGTAGTTCTTCTCCACCCTCAGCAAAGTCGCGATCGACTTCTTTATCCTGCTTGCGTTTCTTCCCGCGAACTTGATCTCCCGCTGGCTTGGCTGCTGTTTTCTGGCTCTGCGCTGGACCGTGCTCACTCTCGGTTGCCCTAGCCTGCTTTCCTGCTGCCCTTTCCTGCTGTTCAGCCTCCTTGGCTGCCTCAGCCAGCTTGACTTCCCGTTCCAGCCGTTCCTTGTTCTCAATCGATTGCTCAATAGCCTCGACAAGTGAAAGTCCTGGGAATCGAAGAGCACTGCGAAACTGTTGCACGTCCGTCGCGCTTCTGAGTTGTGCTAAATTGAGGAAGCAGTCGTTCGGCTCTGTTGTGTGGGTAACTTCATTCTCGAAGTGATCTGTTTGGCGACGCTCTTGAACGACCCGACGCGTAAGCGTTGTCTTGCACGCATGAGCTGCACAATTGTGGTTCACGTTGACTGCACAAATAAGCTCCTGTGCGCAGTAAGTTGATAATATTCCAAGCAGTTCACAAGCACGGACCTTGAATGCAATCATGAGACGTTGATCTGCGTGCACTCTGCACGACGGCAGTCTGTATGGCAAAATATCTTCCCCGATTTTGCAGGGAGAAACTATTGCTCCAACGACAGTGTCAGTATCTGGTTCCACGAGAATTTCTTCTACGCGCCCAATGCAAGATGCGCCATCTTTGCGGTAAATGACATATTTTGATATCTCGATCTTGTCTTCATTGGCAAGAATGAGGCTTTGGCATCGCTGTACCTTCTCTCCTTGATGGAGAAGGCTTGTGATGCGAAGCATGCCAGCCATGGTATCGCGCCATGGACATGGCACAACTCCTACCAATGGCATGTAAAAACCTGGATGGTAATTATATCTCTGACCGCACGACTCAAATCAAGGAAGAACTCACCACTCCTTGATCTATCTGTCAGTCCTTCCATTGACATAAACCAGAGAAACTCCTCGTCTTCTGACATCGCAAGGACTTCCGGACCGGCCTGGCGCGGAGCGACGCTCCGGCCATCCTCGTCTGCGAGGACATAGCCACCACTGACCAAATGTCGAATGGCATGTAACTGACTGAATGCGGATGCGATGTCGACGCTGGGAGCATGTTTGCTGGAGTGAATGCTGCGAAGGCGAATCACCAGATTAAAGGACTCGAAACTTTCAGTTGCATAGAGGATTAACGGCCCGAACCGAGGAATGTGGTCGATGAGATGAACAAATAGATGGAATTTCGGTTTGTTGAACCACTGTGTGTTCCACAGGGCAGTCGCAGCGAGAAAATCAAAGACGGCATTCTTCAATCTCTCCTATAAATTAATTAGAGATCAGAACGAATGGATAGAACAACGCATACAATATATGTAGGCAGGTGCTCGATCACGGGTTGGAACATCAACGGCGCGAGCTTGCAAAGTGTTGCCCATCCGTCGTAGTGAGTTTGGGGAATAAGTCCATGGAGAACCACAAGTGCAACTTGAAGGATAACCCGGAAGTCACGACCAACAAGGGATCCCGCGTACTGAACATAAGTGTTGCCACGGATTGGTGGGGTATTTAATCCGGCAACATTGACGCTGGATAGACGAGCCTTGAGTTCCTCCTTGCCCTTAGAGTTTTGCCTCGAGACGGCATCCCTCCACCAGTATTTGACGACACCGAGAAGGACTACATGCAAAATTTCGACTGGCGTATCGCAGTTTGCATCAAAGCCCATTATTTTTGCATCAGTATTTCAATGAAAGCTTTTGAAACAAATAGCAGACCATCAATAGAAAGTACGGGGTTGAATATGTTGGCGGGCATTTCGGTGCGCAGCTGAGCAAGAAGATTTTTGACTTGCTGTCTTTTTGAAACACCAGAATCGGAAGGGGCAGGACCTCCTTCCTTGTGCTCTTCATGCAGTTTTGAAGCCGCGGTTTGCAGTTTATCGACGAAATGTTGAAAATACTTATCTTTTGACCCACTTTCAGTGGCCATGTCGTCAACAGCGCTTGGAGCCCCATCGACTGCACGTTCAAGCTGGGCGGTGAGATCGGCAATTGTTTGTTCTTTTGTTCTAGGAGTCCCGGCCTAAAAATATTTAAAGCTGTTGCAAATGAGCGAGGCAACACTCACCGTCATAAATTCTTTCAGACGTTCAATTTCTCCGGCATGCCCCGGTGCGCGATTGCTCTTGTCAGATTTTGCCTTACAAACCCGACAATAATATTTGCCTTTCATGCCGACATGGGATGCAATTTCACTTGCCATGGGATTGTCTCCCTGGAAAGCTAGAAACCAGGGGATGATCAGGATCCACTCCTGGTACACGCAGTCCCAAACTTTGATTCCAGTTTTTTGCGCCTCCCTATCAAAGATATAAGTGATAAAAACACATCGGAAGCATCACGAAAAATACTTGAGCGTAGCAACAACAGCCTCCATCATTTCAAGCGGTGGGGCCAGATTTGAAGTGGCGATGAAATGTATGTTGTATAACATTTGTGTCAATGCACGTGGCAGACCGGCAAGAGTGAATAGGATCGAGTTATGCTTGTTCCACTTCTTCGACACGTTTCCGGAGGTATCATCACAGTAGGTCCAAAGCGGAGCCGAATGACATTGCAGGCCGTCAGCTTTGAGACACCATTCATTGATGTAGGGCTGATTCCAGTCCTCCAAGGGAAGCGCCGGACCACGAGATATTCCTGCACACTCGATTAGCGCCAGACAGGATTCAATAAAAGACACACCTGCGATCTTTGATGGTGGTGGAATGTCATACCGAGCTTGACACTCCGAATCCTCAAGATCCAGAACATTGAGGAAATAATTTGAAAGCGGGATCTCAAGGCAGGCAGCCGCACTCCCATCAATAACGAATGCGGACCTTGACGCGGTGAGATGTAAGGGATGGGCAACAGAGATCAGTTCCCCATTGCGCGTGAACCAGCGCATCGGCATCACGGGGCCAACCGCACTTGCGCCATCCAATCTGGCAAAGCAAACCTCCTCAACATAATAATCCTTGCCGCCATTACCGCGAGCCATAGGCCCAGAGATATTGCCATCGACTTCCTGTTTCCATTTGGCGGCCTGGCGGCCTTCCTCGAGTCTGTCTCCACTGTCCTCGGGATACAAATGTAGCTTAGGACGAACAAGCGGGTTGGCGAACTCCTATTGAAATTGTTAGCTCAGTTTCTGAAAAATCTAGAAGGTCATACATGCTCAAGAATTCTGAGCCAGTCATTAACGGCGAAACAATTACCGAGTTTTCCGTCTACTAATTGGGTCGCAAGACCGGCGACATTTGAGATATCCTGCCGATGATTTTTAACTTGTTTGATAGATGGTTGTGCAGATACACCATTTTTCGCAGCATACCACTGCGTGGCATTGAGTTCCTTCTCAGAGAAACATGCCCGTGGAAATCCGGACATGAGATCAAGAAGGCCTTCCTGGAAGTAAAGTATTTGCATCAGCCAGACTTGATTAAATATATGAATCAGCTTAACTACCTGCTTACTGCGCCAAGGCCACCAGTCGTCGTCCTGCGAGGCTACCAGTGCGGTATGCGGAGCGAAGACTGCCTCACGTTGTCAGATGAATATGAGATATGTATCGGAGGGTGGACTTACGCCTCTGTTCGTCTGCCAATTGGCCATCGTATGCGTTGAAGACTCCGTCTGATTCGGACTGGTCCCAGTGCACAGTCCCATCGCTCGGAGGATCCCGACCATCAAAATAATTGTCATAGTCGTCAGAGTCGCTAGGATTCGAGCCATCAAAAGACTCGGGAAGCGGTCGGTTGCGTCCAACTTGACCGGCAAAATCATTGTATATCTGGTCGGGGTCATCGGTTGGGAGGGCCGGGCCATGCACAGTTGGTCTACTGCCAAAAAGGTCTTCCGTAGGTTCGCGAAATGGAGAGGGAGGAGTTCCAGATGGGGAAGAAGCAGTCGAGGAATGATCTTCTGCTTCTGAAAAAGCACGCAGTGGACTGGAAATTGGAGCCGGAACCCGGTCAAGTTGTCGAACGCGACTAACATGGCCCTTGAAGTCTTCGTGCTTCACCGCTTTTGACAAAATTGCGTAGTCACTATCCGGGCATATGATGCACTTCCACTTGTTTGCTCGGTCTTTAATGAAGACTGGTATGCCTTCAGCAACTGAAATATCTTGAAAAAAAGGCTGAAAACAGACATTGTGGGTTGACCAGCTGAGGCGGCATCTGATGAGAGAAAAGCAGTAGAGGATGAAGCAACACAAGTAAAAGTGTGGACACGAGCAATATGAGAGCCCGCATCCGTGAGTGATTCCGCAACGTCGTGCGGCAGGCGGTTTGGACGGCGGGCGGGAGCGCAGGCGGCGGTGACGCGTACCGACGGTGAGGTAATAGTCACGTGCTATATCTACTGAATTCCGAGAGGCGAACCCAAGTGCGGTGGTTAGATCAGGCGAATTTGATGAGCTAGCCCATAGAATTTCACTAATCAGACTATTCAATGAATGGCGGTAATATTTTCTTCAAACGTCAAAAGAAAAATCATTGGATTTCAACGGTCATCAAATCCTATCAAATTCCGAAGACTCCCGGGTTAGCCGTGTAGAATTATCCGGGGTTTTTTTTTTGCGATTTTACCTCCAAGAACCTTGTCTGGAATAGAGTAAATCAGCTTCCAAACGGCCAAATTTCGTAGAGTAAAACAACGGAAATTTTGGATGTAAGGCGGACAATGTTACACGGTAGTGACCGGGGGCCTTCAGTACCGCTGCCGAGGAAATCAACTAGGTGCTGTATGTTGGTGTTTGCAGTACAGTATGTTGGTGTTTGTTCTCGCCAGCAATCCGCGTGCCGCGTCGCGTTGCGTCGTGTGTCCCGCGCTAATTAGACACACCAAAGACATGAGGCTTGCCGCTTGCACATATCTTCTCAGTACGACGATGCCACCTACGACTCAGAAGCTGACTACTATGGCTTACTACATTGGGCTTGAAACGGACATAGAGTTTGAAACACCGCTGCTTGAGCTCATTTCTCAACCGATTCCTTCAAGATATCGCGGAAACTCAACTTACATATATTCCTCTTAGGAATCTCAAAAGAAATCAAGCTGAGAGAGAGATACCATGAAGGTGGCCATCAGCCCAGTCAATCAACTTATAAAATATGGTATTGCTCTGTTCCCTCTTCACCGATTCCGTCCGGCTTTCGTATTCAGACTCTTTACATATAATAAAATGCCAGAAAAAGAATCCGAAGTGAAACGGGCAGGACGCATCGGTGCCGTGTAGAAATGGATTTGATCGTGATATTTCTAAACTCCGACTCCTACTGAGTGACGAACGATCACATCAATCAGAGTATAGACCAGTCTCCTACCCAGCCGCGGTTATGAGGTTCATCGATCTCAGTAGCGGTATTTTAATTGAATACAGAGAAAAATGACTGACCGGGAATTTCGGACCGTGTGATGTGACCGCGTGATAGTAACAGAAGTTGGGATGAACCTCTCCACAGCGGCTGGAAGAAAATATTAGTAAACAACATAGCCACAACTTCCCAGAATTCCTTGTAATTGTTACTCTTAGCCACCACACGTGGAAATAAAATAGCTTGAGGCACTAGAGTGCTATATTATGCATTTGTAAGTATTATTTAGCTTGTGTAAGGTTAAATTCTCTTCCCCTCTCACCCAACAGGCTAGTTTAGCTGATTTTCAGCACTTTCATGGCACACAAGTCCTAGGAGATCCGATTAATTGCTACAAAGCATTTCAGGAGCTTTTCATTAAGCATATATGTCCTACAAACCCTGCATATTATTTTATTTCCACGTGTGGTGGCCAAAAGTAACAATTACAAGGAATTCTGGGAAGTTGTGGCTATGTTGTTTACTAATATTTTCTTCCAGCCGCTGTGGAGAGGTTCATCCCAACTTCTGTTACTATCACGCGGTCACATCACACGGTCCGAAATTCCCGGTCATTTTTCTCTGTATTCAATTAAAATACCGCTACTGAGATCGATGAACCTCATAACCGCGGCTGGGTAGGAGACTGAGTATAGACCGTGGCTCGGCGAGTCGGACTTTGAAATGGGTTTTCAGAAGATTGCCAGCGAGAACAAACACCAACATACTGTACTGCAAACACCAACATACAGTACCTAGTTGATTTCCTCGGCAGCGGTACTGATCGCCCCTTGCTCCAGACTCGCCCAGACTCGACCTCATGAAAGACGAGACTAGATAAGACAAGAGGCTCAGAGCTTCCTTAAGTATGTAAAGCGTTGTCTTGACGGCATCTGGGCCAATCGAGCCTGATTGAGTGTTCCCTTCTCTGATGGTGAGTTTTCTTGCATTCTCTGACCCGAGAACTTCATGTCTGACTGACGATGAATAGTCTAATACTACAAATGAATACGTTACAAAATGCGCCTATGCGTGATAAATACAATGCAAGTGGTCGAACGCTGGTCTATTATGGTGGTAGTATACATGTGGTAAATTTTCGATGAAAAAGAGAATCTCTCTGGCTCACGTCGAATATCCAGAGCCTTGGAGTCTGCATCTCAGAGTCAAGTCGATCAGATTTAACCCGATGTCACGTTCGCTTGGCATACTGCCAACGCTGCTCAACCTCGCCTTCAGCTCGTTTGCTTGAGTCAAGGATCTCGTTGCCGCGCAAGCCTTGCCCCTCTGTGTATACAGCTTGGCCAAGCTCTGTAACCCATAGGCTTCGCCTGGAAGACTTCGGGCCTGCCGATGTAGCTCTACAGCACTGCTCAGGGCTTTTTCGGCCTCGTCAAGCTCCCCCGTCGAAACGTACAACTCCCCGATTTTCTGCATGTCCTTCGCCTCTCCCATGACATCTTGTGACTGCCTGTGGAGCTTTACCGCCTTGGTGAGGCACAACTCAGCCTCGGCAAGGCGGTTTCTGCGGATGTAGAGCTCCCCCAAATTCTGCATATCGTTCGCCTCACCAAGCACGTTCTGAGTCTGTCTGTGAAGGCGTAGCGCGTGATTGAAGAATGATTCGGCCTCAAAGAGCTGGCCTCGCTCCATGTGCAGCTCCCCCATGTTGAGCATGTCGTTGGCCTCCCCGAGGATATCATGGGACTTCTTGTGCAACTCCGCAGCTTTTGTAAAGGAGATCTCGGCCTCCTCGAGTTGGTGGCGCCACATGTACAGCCCGCCCAACCGTCGCATGTCGTGCGCTTCCCCCAGGACGCTCTTGGTCTGTCTATGAAGCTTCACGGCCTCGTAGAACGACTGCTCAGCTTCGTCCAGCCTGTCCTGTCGGATATACACTCCCCCGAGGCGCCGCATCGCGTGCGCCTGCCCAACCACGTTTTGCGCTTCCCTTAGTAGCTCGAGAGCGCAGCTCGTCGATTCTTCAGCATCTTCGAGCTGGCCGCGGCGCATGAGCAACTTGCCCAAATCAAGCAAGTCGTATGCCTCGCCGAGGACATCCCGTCTTTGCCTGTGGAGCTCGAGCGCCCGATTGAAGTACCCCTCAGCTTCTTCAAGTTTCCCCCACCATATATACAGGCTTCCCAGCTCATACAGATCATATGCTTCGCCGGAAATGTCCTGCGCCTGTATATGTAGCTCGATGGCTCGCGAGAACGCGCGGTGCGCTTCCTGGACGTCGTTTCGTCGCATGCATAGCTTCCCTAACCAGTAGAAGCACGATGCGAGCAGCTCGTCAGAGTCGGGCGTGCTCTGGATTGCGAGGTGGATGATCTCTGCAGACCCAGAACCCATATACACGAGCCACTCCGTGTATGTTATAGAAGCTTTCACCAGCGCCTCCCGCCGATCGCCATTCTCGTAGGCCTCTGCAAAGACACTGCGGATGTTGAGGAACTCGGGTGGGAGGAACGTATGCGTGCTTGGATCCGAGTAGTCTCGGCCATCTTCAAGCATCTGGATATACATATCGACGAGGGCAGTGCGGAACTCAGGCGGGATATGAAGGTTCGCTTTGCTGAAATGGCGGACTGGAGAGAGCAAGCGGAGTCGAGGGGTATTCCATAGGGTTTCGCCGTGGACCAGTGCCACCCTCCGCAGAGTGCTGATCGCCTTTTGAAGGTGGATTCCTTGTGGCAGATAGGTTTGTAGCCTATCGAGCATGCCTTCACGGTTCGGGAACCCATCTGGAAGGATCGACAAGAGGGCAAGAATGTCTGTCGCGGAGCTGTCTGCGAGCATCCGTGGGGAGGAAATCGAGCATTGGATAGATGTGTCTAACTTCGACAATCTATCTTCGCCGCCGTTCTCTATCAAGGCCGTGCGCTCCTTGACCCATCTCTTCGCAAGTGACACCGTCGTCTCGTTCTCCTCTTGCGCTAGATGCCCAAGGAGCGTCACGGCCAACGGAATGCAGTCCACCTCCTTAATCATCTGCTCCGCAAATTCGTCCATCTTCCCCGAAATTTGAAGAAAGACATCGGCGGCATCGGCGAAATGAAGGGAGTGGAGAGGCGGAAGAAAGGGCATGGACCACCCTGCACTCGGAGCGGGGCGCTGGGTGCCACGCATCGTGACGAGCACTGCGAGATTCGGGATGTCTGTGAACTCCATGAGCAGCTCTTCGACTGCGCGGCGGCCGTCGGGATTATCCCAAGCAGTCTCCAGATTGTCGAAGCAAATTACAACCTTGTCGCGGCGGAATGACGCCAGTACCAAATCGTGCATGTTTTCGTCGAGCTGGTCTCGTGGGAGCCGTAGAACGTTTGCGAGCTCTGTCAAAAGCAGCTCTGCCGACGTCACTCCGTCGCAGGCGACGAAATATCGTGACTCGTACCTGCCAACGACTTGGGGATCGTATAGGACTGACATCGCGAGTGTCGTTTTTCCGATACCCCCCGCACCAAGGATCGCCACCCGCGCTGGAGATGAGCCCATGAGCGTTGCGATAATTGCCGCCTTCTCGCGGTCTCTACCAAACACTAAACGTGGTTCAGGGGGCAGTACGGGACGATACACACTTCTTCTGTGTATTGGAAGTCAGTAATCGGCTTGTCGTTGAGGGTCTGCGGTACTAACCCATTGCTAGGTCCTCTGCGCAAAAGGGTGTTCATATGAATCTCGATCTGGACCAGCCGATTATCCTGTAGACGGACGTGTCAGTCCGACGAGCGAAACAGCAGTTATGAGCAACACATACGCTGAAGTTGACGCGGAAATCATCCAATAGACGCTCGAGTTTTAGCATGTCGTCCAGAAGCTGCCCTCTGTTCAGCCACCGGTCGACTCGGTCAGATATCTTCCGCGATGTGCATTGCATCAGAGCCGCGTATACGTCGTTCAGAAGCCTAATACTTTTCGTCAGCGGGGAGAATGACGATCGGGATGAAACAAACATCGTATATGCAACGAGGTCATGCTCGAGATCTTTCAGACCATCCCTGCCCGGCGACTGTGCAATTTTTTTGAGGCCGGAGAAAATCGTCTCCGACCGACGTACGACCTTGTCAATGAGTTCTTGACAGCGCCATTTGTTGTCCGTTAGTTCCTGAATCGACATTCAGACCTGTTGTCGTGTTGAGACGACACCAGGCCCTCACCTCCTTTATCTTGATTATTTGGAGGATAACCCCCGAGATGGCTTTGACATACGGCACACCGCGGAGCATCTCCCCGACCTCTTTCACGATGGCTAGGATCGTTGTGGCCGTTTCAAACACTGGAGCCTTGACTGCCAGTCGAGCTGCTGATTTCGATGGCCCAGCTATACTCAGCAGTGCAGGCCTCTGGCGAACAGTGAAGATGGGGGGCACACTTAATCTGCGGCATCCGTTCCCGGGATTTCTGGCTGAGCGACTCATAGCTGGGAAAGAGAAAGTGGAACAACGAATCGCATCCCATATAAATGCTGCGGATCTCCAAAGCCATGGGCTGGATGGACCCAATGCGCATGAAAGTCAAGGTGCTGTTGCTGTTATGGCCGGAACTTGGCACAGCTCTTGCACTAAATTAGACCCTAAAAGCGGGGGCCATCATAAATCAGTTGTCGAGTTGTGGCGTTCGTTGGCGGGAGCAGAGAGGAGCAGAGTCATTCTCATTTGATGGAAAAGCTGGCGCGTGCCCCATAAGGTAAGTTGCTTCATTCAGCCATGTCGCGTGTACTGTCGCCTACTGTCGTTGGTCGTTATCAGGTGGCCGTGTCTTATCCGATGTCTTGTCACGGTGCAAGTTGACACTAAACCGTTGGTACATATTGTGTGCTGTGCTGTGCTCTTCGTGCCACGTACCCTGCGCGTTGCTAGTGGTTACCGTACTGTTCAAAGAATACGTTCAACAGCCTTGTGGGTCAGCTGCAGCCTGAGAACCCTTATGTATATTTTCCTATTTCAAGTCGCGGCCAATTGTTGTGCGAATGTATACCAAGACTACACGGTTGAGGTATTAAGTCGGAGATGGGCGTTGAAAGTTACAATATTAGATTTACAGGAAGGTTAACATGCTAAGCTGAGGCGCCGAGATCTATCGAATGTATCAGACTCAGTTCAGCGTCGGCAAAGAGCGACATGATATCAAATTCACTCCGCACGGAGTCCCATTCCACTTTAACCCGCTGGAGACAGACGTACGGCAAGGTCCAGGACAAAGCAACAGTCGAAACAAAACTGACACGGGTGGGTGTCTTTGTCACGTACCGCGCCCGTGAACCGCCATAAGTACCCGTTTTCCGTACCGTCACGCTCGATTACAGCACACGTCCACCTGTGTCTGAATCCTCCCATGCATCCAGCTCCGACCAGTCACCGCACACCACCCGCGCCCAACTCGATCAACCGCTCGCCTGCGAACAGGCGCTCGACTCTGTGCCCAACTGCCGCGCGCCGCCTGAGTGCGTCCTGACGCGCGCCTCCGGGGCCATTGCCCACGATGCGCTCCGGTCGGGAGGTATACAGCGCGGAAATCGCCATCGCGCACGCGACGACGCCTGCGAACACGTAACGCCTGCCTCACGCTCGCGTGGAGTCATCCCCGCCTTGCGCATAGGAGTCGCCCTGCGCATGAGAGTCGCCTAACGAAGGCCCTCATCTCGGTGCGAAGCGCCGCGGGGGTGGTATGCTAGTGAAGACGAACGGCAGACGGTTTCCCGACGTCGGGACAGCGGGGGCGGGCGAGCGACACGATGCTCACTCTCTCCCACCCGCTCCGCCCGCGATGAGCAGACACGTCCCGATATTCGCGCTCGAGGCGGCGCGCAGGACGTGAGGTTGGGATCGCGCGCTCTTCTGCCCTCTGCAGTCGGAGCGCGGGCCGCCTCCATGCGCGTTGGCGGGCGAATGATAGCGGCGGACGAGGGGGTGGGTGCAAGCGTAGACAGCGGTGGGGTGCGGGTCGAGCATCATCGCTTGCGTGGCGAGGGTAAGTGGGACGAACGAGAAAGTAACGAGCGACTCACTCACGGCGAGCTTTACTTCGACTAGCACTTGACCGCTGACATTGACCGTGCACTTATGGATCCCAACGCTCTGGATCTCCACCTCACTTTCGAGGCTGATACTTTGACTGCGAGCATATCACGCCCGACCTTCTCCCATGCGGCCCTCCCTCCCCAGTCGAACGCACCGGGGCCATTGCCCCGATGGCGCGACTCGGGAGGCACTCCGGCAGCGAGTCGGCCGAGCGGGGTGGCCACCCTCGCGTCCGCGTCCGAGCGGCCCCCGGGTCAGGATCGTCAAGGCTTGCTCAAGCAGAAGGAAGACTAGGGTTAGGGTTAGAGTATCTGTGGGCAAGGCGTCGGTCGAGTCTGGCGCAATCGGGTCAGTGTGCTGGCGGCGGGACGAGGTTGAAGGGTTGCGCGATCGGGCACGAAGCCGACTCGAGCTCGGACGAGTGGACACGAACGTGAGTCCTCCGATAGATACGATTCATTGCTGGCGGCGTCCGGGCGCTGGCAAGGGCGGGCGTGGAATAGACGTCATGCGACGGCGAACATGGGAGGCGTCGAGCGCAGGTCGAGGGACTCTGGGAGTCGGCGGCTTGGGGCCGTCTTGCATCGGAGTGCCGTGCTTGGCTCTCTGAGTCGCAGTGAGCCAGTCAGCGAGCGCGAATATAGATAGTGTAGAAAACGTACCAGCGCAGTCTGCGCGGTGCATCCCTGACGATTCGCCTTCGCCTGTCGCGACTGCATGGCGTGGGCGGCTCGTTGTTGCGGATCGCAGCCGGAGCCGCGGACGGCGACGGCGCCGTATGCATTTTTCGATACGCAATGGTGCCTGAAGGAGATGTGCGCAGCTGAAATACGTTCGAATCGCCTGAGGAGCGTCGCGGGGCGGAGGCCGTCGAGTACGCGATGGAAGAGAAGATTCGTGGCTCCCTATTGAGTCGGGTGAACGCGGACGCAAGGCGACTGGTCTGCGCCGTTCACATTGTTCCATGTGCGAGTCGAAGTCGGGGTCGTCCAGCCCAGGTCGGGGTCGTCGATGTCGTGGTCTGTGCTATGTACCATGTAAGGAGACTGATCTGATGATGGTGGATGTTGAAATCAGTTGGTTGGTGTTTTGGTCTGTCGACGCGTCGAGCTAGCACACAAACACCGAGCGTCACCGAGAATGAAATTGGCCGTTCAAAGCCGCAGCTGACCTCAGCCTCAGCTGCAACGTCGCGAGACAGGACAGCCCACCATACTTCTCTCAGCACGCTCAAGTTGTCGGGTCCTTGCGTACAAACCATTCCGAGTCTCAGGCTTCTACCGTTCCAGCTCCAGTGCTTCGCTAACTCGGCTCTCGCGCCCCATGGCCATGGCTACAAAATACGACGCAATCGTGATCGGTGCAGGTCAGGCTGGAGTCCCTCTCGCAGCTGCAATGGCAAAGGCCGGAAAGAGGACCGCTGTCATTGAGCAGGCGCACATAGGAGGGACATGCGTAAACGAAGGCTGTACCCCGACGAAGACGATGATCGCCAGCGGACGCGTCGCGCACATCACTCGGCGTGGCCCGGACTACGGCGTTCATGTCGAGGGCGCTTCCACGGATGGCGCGCCCGCCGTAACGGTCGACATGAAGCGCGTCCGTCAGCGCAAGCGCGACATCGTCGCCAGCTTCCGCGCCGGCAATGAGAGTAGGCTCAAGCAGGCTGGCGTCGAATGCATCATGGGCGAGGCGCGATTCACCGGCTCCAAGACACTCGCTATAAAGATGCTGAATGGGAGCGCCGAACAAACGGTTTCTGCGGACTTGATCTTCATCAATACCGGCGAGCGTCCGATGCTCCCCAAGCTGCCGGGCATCGACTCTGTTAATGTCCTCACCTCCACGACCATCATGGAGCTCGACGTAGTCCCCAGTCACCTCCTCATCCTCGGCGGTGGTTACATTGGCCTGGAATTTGGACAACTCTTCCGTCGTTTAGGCGCAGCCGTCACGATAATTCAGCGTGGAACTCAACTCCTCCCTCGGGAGGACTCGGATGTCGCCGCAGAAGTTCTAAAAATTGTCCAGGAGGACGGCATCACCGTCATGTTGGAGACGCACCCAACCGACGTTTCCAAATCCAACGACGGTCTGATCACTCTCACTGTCACTGGGCCTGCCGGCCAAACCGTCTTAACCGGCTCGCACCTACTCGCCGCGGCTGGAAGACAGCCCAATTCCGACATGCTAAACCTCTCCGCAGCTGGGATCGACTACAACGCAGCCACCGGCCACATCGCGGTCTCGAGCACCCTCGAAACAAGCGTTCCCGGAATCTTCGCCCTCGGCGACGTCAAAGGTCCCCCGGCCTTCACGCACATATCGTACGACGACTTCCGCATCATCCAGGGCAACCTCCTCGACGCGCGCGTGCCGCCGCTCACCACAACCGACCGCCTCGTCCCGTACACGGTCTTCATGGACCCGCAGCTCGCGCACGTTGGACTCCATGAAAGAGAAGCTCTCGCGCTCGGTAAAAAAATCATGGTCGCGCGCATGCCCATGGCGTGGGTCGCGCGCGCGCTGGAGGTGGACGAGACGCGCGGGATGATGAAGGCGGTGGTGGACGCCGAGACGGATTTGATCGTCGGGTTCACGGTGCTCGGGCTGGAAGGGGGGGAGATTATGGCTGCGGCGCAGATGGCGATGATGGGCGGGCTCAAGTGGATGCAGCTGCGCGATGCCGTGTTCGCGCATCCGACGTTGGCGGAGAGTTTGAACACGATCTGGGGAACTTTGAAGGATGTCGAATGAAGACCTCGTTGGCATGTGTAAGATAATGAAATTGTGTACTGTGTACGTTAACTTCTGCACCGCGCCTTTTGCTGGCGTCACCGGGAGTATTCGCGAACTTGGCGCGACAGTAACCGTCTTTTGTACATGTATGCAAGGAAACATTCAAACTTCACAAGTCCAGGGGAATTTGGTGCTCGAACCAAAGATCAACAGCGGCCTAGCCTCTTACAATAATCCTAACCGGACAAGTTACAAAGAGTAATACTGGGCTGAAGCTCATTCCGCCAGTCAGCACTGTATGCAAGCGGACTCGTAAAATGAGCCCAGCGGAGCCTGAGGGAATGACTGATATGAGCAGGTATGTGATCAAATGGTCTCCCAAAAAGCGACAGTTTTCTGCACGCTCGTCGCTGAGGTTCGTGTGATGTTCCACGAAAACCATGACCCGTTGAATGCCCAGGGAGACGCTGTAGAGTGTTCATCGCATAATTTTGACGGGCCGTGACGATATAGTAGTTCTAGATGCAACCCATCGAAGATCGTTTCTTCTCACCTTTTCTCGTAAATGACTCGCTGTCGAAGTTCGGGTTCAGCACCGTACGTGGTGCTTTCTAGGTATGTGGATATAGAAGAAGGATTGCCCGACAGCAGGTCAAGATTCAGATACCGAAAAGTAATCGCGAAAGCAACCTGAAGCGGCAAAAAAAAACTTGAAGGGCGGTTCAAAAGTCGCTCGGTCGAAGCTTGCGCTCTCACTGAGCCGCAGTGTGGACGACAATCTGATCAACGCTTGCGATGATTGATGGCATCAGAGACTGGCTTCTACTTGGATCGAAGCATCTTCTTGGGGGCCCAATATAAAGAGCAGGATGCACATCCATAGCTTCTTCAGATCCGTTATCGTCCTCCCTTTATTCCCTCACCTTCAATTGCTTTTTTTTTTTGAATCCAACATCGTCCATTCTTCTTTCATTACATCCATTCCCACTCGACAAAGATGCGCTTCAACCTCTCAATATTTTCCCTGGCTTTGACCCTCGTGGTCTCTGTCATAGCTGCCCCAGTGGTGCGTTGGACTCCTCCATAGCGTGGGCTCCTCTGAATGTCTTTTCACTAACTTAACGAGGGTCGTGCGGGTGCCGGGTCCTTATTCAAGGCTATCCGTGTAGCTTTGGCCAAACTTCTCGGGAAGAAGGCCTAGGAGATGGATGCATCGAACGACCCGGAGAAATTTGATGACAATGCTATTTGATTCCATTGACTGTCGATCGTAGTGAAGATGCATATGAGCCATGTCAGATTCACGGTGGGGGAAGAATCATATCACGGTGGATACAGATATCATCAAGAGTCGGAAAGTTCGTTGCGCCGGCATAAATTGATGTCGTACATGTCCTACACCATGATGCGCTGAGACCGCCACTGTCACAGATGTTGATACCCAATCTCACCCTTGAAGCAGCTTCGGAAAAAGGCCACCGTTTCACCAGCGCGCCATCAGATTCGTACGCAGAGGCATATAACCTCGCACACGGTCCTTGTGCATAACGGGTCGTAATTTATAGCCGCTGCGTAAAAAGGACCTGCCTGTGAAGTCACTTCGGTGAAGGGAAAACCTGCGATCGCGTAGAGGGATGAGTAGACAGAGGCTGAAGATCTTTTCTTCCATGTGTCATATTTTTGGTGAAAGATCCGTGCGGCGATGGCCAGTAGACAGTGTGTCCATATGTCGTCGAGCCGTTGAGCATAGAGAGCCGAAGACTTGACAGTTCAGTGCTAAAGATTTACGATTTGGGCTCCAGAAAATACTGCGTGAGAGGTTTGACAGTTGGTTTGGCCACCGCGATAATCTACTACTCGGAATTGACTCGGCATATGGATTTTCGCAATAGACAAAGCGTCCGATTGTGCAGACTTCGTGGGAGCCTAAGGATGTCCTTACAGCATTTCAAAGTCACGACATGGCCAGAAAAGAAAGGGCGGCTTTAGTCGACACAGAAACAGCACGCAGCATGGCATGCTTAAGTACTTACAAGCGGAGGTGGGACGAGGAAGAAGGGGTTTCCGAATTCGGAAATGTGTCACGTGGAGCTTAGGCCTCTATACAAACGTCGCGTCGTTTGAAACGACGCGTCCTAACCTCTCGAAAGCCCCTAAATTACCACCAAAGCGACGGCGCATAAAAGGAAATGGCAACTCCCTTGTGCTCTCTCTTGTCCCTCAGGCCGCAAATGACGAGGAGGGTGGCATTTACCCCTATTGACTGGGGAGTGGGAAATATGTTTTTCCGCCATTACCAACAATCTCAACTGTACCACCAATGCCCCTTGGATTCCTTCTGGTCATCTCCGAGCCTGGGGCTCAGGTCACTCTCGAAGAGTTTCAAGGTCCGGAACCTTCAAGCTTACCTCGATCCTTCTAACGGCGAGACCAGATTGGTACAACAACGAACATGTCCCGCTGCGTCTAAATCACCTCCCGTCCTTCCTCACCGGCGCCAGATTCAGCGCCGCGGACGCCCTAACGCCGTCTTGGCTCGCCGTGTACGACATCGACGATACCGCAACGTTCAAGCACGAAAGCTACACCCGCCTCCGCGCGAACCGCAGTGCGCGGGAGGCTAATCTTGTGCAGCGCCTCGAGGTTCTGGACCGCCGCACATACGAGGTCGTCTCCGATTCCGGGGAATCCGGCCTGACGTCCTCGTACAAACCAACGAACCCGACCACGGTTCTGGTCACGCATTTCCTGAATCTCTCGGGTGACGACGCAGACGCGGCGTTCCGATCGTGGTCGGATGCCGTCTCGCAGTCGCTGAAGGGCGTCGAGGGGTGGGTCCGGACCAGGACGTACAAGTGCATCGACAATCTGAAGACTGGGACCAGTATCCCCACGGGCCCGGAGGCACAGATTGTGCCAGAGTATCTCGCCGTGCACGGTAAATCCTATCTAGTTTTTGGCTTTTCGGGCTCGCTGATTAGCTCCTCATACAGAGCTTCTATCTTCCTCCGTTTCCGAGTCGCCAGCGTTTACGGGTGCTGCTAATCCTGGATCGAAGGCCGATATTGTGGAGATTAGAAAGTGGGACCTATACCGAGCATATCCGAGCGCCGCCCAGGGGAACGTCCAAGCGCCCTCTACGTGATTATCCAACAGTGTGTACCAAATTTATAAATATGTATTCCTGAGTTATCTATGGCATTCCTGAATCCCGCGCGTCTCTGATGCGCAGAGCTGCGTTTCTATCGTGCCAGTCGATGCTGCCCTGCAACGCCACTATCTCAGGATCGTGCACGATCTAGCCGACGCTTAGGCTGCGGATCCTCGCCTCTGCAAGTGTACTTGTGCATGCGACCTCTGATAACGCGGCATATTTCTTTACCCCCCACCCGCACGCGACCTCTGATAACGCAGCATGTTTATTTACTACGGGCCTTTTCCCTGCCTGCCTCGTCCGCTCCACTCCCCGTCCGGCCTTCCGCTCTAGATCTCGCACTCACGCTTGCCAGCGACCGCGATAACAAAATGACTCAGACTCGAGTTCCACGCGTGTTTGCTTACAGCTGCGGGCGGCTAGGCTGCACACGCGCACTCCCACTCCTCGCCGTTCCCGCGCGGCAGCGATCTCGATAACGGCGTCCCACAACCGCACTCACGTATGCGTGCAGCGATAGGCACGATTCCGATTCCGACTCCGATTCCAAATTCTGCATTCATTCATTCATTATACGGTGTTTTGTATTGTACTTTCTTTGTAGTATGCAAAAAAAAGCGTCCGCGACGGGGGCGGGAAGAGGAAATTGTATGTAAATGCTACAGCAGGGGAGCGTCCGTTATGGGAGCGCGATCACGAGTAGTAGAAGCGAACGAGGCGGGCTCGATAAAAAGGGAGTAAAAGGCTGGTAGGTAGGTATGTACGTGCGAGGTATAGGGAACTTGGCTTGAGGCTGGCTACAAGGATGAGTGAGATCCGAGAAGGGAAGGGGGGAACGCGGCGGAACGAAAAGTACGTAGTTAAGGAGTATCTAGGTAGGTAGGTATGTACAGATCTGCGGCGGCGCAGGGAAAACATCACAGGGACCGACTCGGGTGCGGTGTGTGCGCGACAGAAAAACAGAATCGCAGAAGGGAAACCAGTGGGGAGACTGGTGGCTATAGTATATCGTGCGTGGGGTAGTGCGTGAGAGAGCAGTTGAATGTCTGTCAGTCCATGCTTGGGTGGCGCGGGCGGAGCGCGGCGCGCTCAATCCTCCTCGGGCTCCAGCCGGTACCGGTAGGTATAGTTCTGCGACGCGCGCGACGGCGAGCGCGTCGACGAGACGAACTTGGTCGGCTTGCCGCCCGGCGCGTCCGCATCGCCGCCGCCCGACGCGAACATGTTCGGGAACCAGCGCTGGTGCTGCGCCTGCGCCTGCGCCTCGTGCTTCTCCTCCGAGAGCGTGCGCATCGCGAGCTTCGGCGGCGACGGGTGCGAGAGGCGCCGCGCGCGCGGCGCGGCCTGCGGCGGCGCGGGCGTGCGCGCGCGCGCGAGCGGCGCGGCCGCCGCGGACATGGAGAGGTGGCGCGTGCCGGGCGTGGGCGTCGCGGCGCCCGCGCGCGGGGGCGGCGCGGGCGGCGCCTGCGCGCGCGTGGGGGACGTGTGCGCGCTGAGGCTGATGCTGTTCGAGCGCGTGGGCCCGGGCGTCTGCGCGCGCGCGGGCGTGGGGGTCTGCGCGCGGGCGGACGACGACATGGGGCCGGGGGTCTGCGAGCGCGCGAGGCCCGGCGCGGGGGTCGTGGGGCGGGAGGACGCGAAGAGCGATGCGGAGCGCATGTGTGTGGAGTTGAAGCGGGAGAGGGCCGCGGCGTGCGTGGAGGGGGCGTTGTAGCCGCTCGGGAGGGGCGGCACCGGGGGTGGGGATGGAGACCGGTGCCACGACTCGGGCGGTGGGAGGGGCGGGGCGGCCAGGGTGGTCGAGACGACCTTCAGTCGGCTCAGCTCCTGGCGCAGGCTTTGGCACTCTTGTGCCTTTTGTGAATATTGTAGTCGCTGGAGAGCGGATCAGACTGTGATCAGGCAACGGTGAAGATATGACTCACTTGTCTGCGGGGCAAGAAAGATGGACGAGTCAGACGGAAGGAACATGCTGGAAGATCGGTGCTGCGTACCGTCGAAGTTCTGCGTCAAGTTTACCATTCGTGATCTCCAAGTCGTCTAATTTCGTCTTCAAGGTCGCTTCGATGTTCTTTGCCGATCGGCTGGCTTCTGAATGAGCCACATGGTTCATGAGAATAGCACGCAGCAGAGCAGCACTGAGCGTCAGCGACGATGTCTGTGCGAGGACCTGTGAGAAAGAGGGTTCGACGATCGATAACAGCAGCAAGACTCACATCGTCATCAGGCTTGGTGTCCGACGTCAGCCACTCCTGCAGCTCCTTGTGCAGTGTGGTGACCTCCTCCACCGAGCATTTTTTAGCAGCGACCTTTGCGACCTTTGCCTCGAGCCGCCGGGCGTCCTGGCGGGACCTCGAGCATCCGTCCGCGAACATGAGGCGTTTGGACCAGGCGTCGTTAATGAAGTCTGGAGGGTTAGCCTCTATGTTTGGCAGACGCCGCGGCGTACTCCATCCGCTCGTATTAAAGTCCATGCGAATTAAGCGAACAGAGTCGCTACTAAAATTTTCCCGGCAGAAAGGACAGGCAGGAGAGAGCCGCGAGGAGGTCTTGTCGGCTATGGTGTTGCAGCAACTGGCACAGAGGACATGTCCTGTCGGAAAGCGTCAAAAAAACATACAGAATGCGCTGGAAAAAGACGGACCACAAGGAATTGAATGAGGGAGACAATGAGGGCCATACTCCTCTGCGCAGACGTCGCAAGACGAGCCAGGATTGAGGGTTAGCATAGACCAGCCTGAAAGCCCTCCAGCGAAAAAGAAAGAAAACAGGGTAAAGGGCAAAACTCGCTTGGCTTTGACTCGGATGATGGAATAAATAGGACAATGGACGTAAGGCCCGAAAAGGAAACCACTGCTCTTTTGCCACCGATTACAAACTGTGACCACACGCGGAACTTGCCTGTCCCTTTCTTGGTCCCTATTTCCCCCGTCTCCCCCCGTCCCCGCGCCGCCTCCTCCCCCTCCACGCCGCGCCCCAAAAATCGGGGAATTGGCTTGCTAACCTCGTGCCATGTTAGCGCCATGCTGTGCTGTTTTTGCCGATCACACCGAATTGATGGATGGAATGCCCTCTGCCCAAGGCACTTGCAATTTTTTTAACCGAATTCTGAGTCAACGTATCAGCGTCGGCCGCTCAGTCATACCCCGCGCGCTGACAGAGCGAGCACACGGCTCGGTCTCCTTCGCGATTCATCTCCCTCTCCGTGGAACCTCGTCGAACCTTTATTCCATTATCGATGAAATGAAAGAGCCCGCAGTCGTGTCCTCGCCCACTGCAATCGTCTTTCATCCATCGTTTGTGGCGGCCGCGATCGGCCTCGATCTGCGGAATAGACTCAGGGCCTGGTTGGGACTGAGACTGGCTACTTTTCCGTGGCTACTTGGCTCGATGTCGGGAACCTCCGAGGGTCTCTGGTTCGCGTCGTGTATTCCGAGGCTCGAAGGTGATAGAAATTCAATGCATTGTGAACTTCTTTGTCCACGGGTGACATGGAGTACTCAGTGGTGACAATTTCGGCTGTGAGTCGTGGACTTCTCTCCACGGGCAGCCAAGGATCAAGTCCTTGGTGTCGCACCTTTCCTGCACAGACTCTCACCGCAGAGGATAAGTTATAGCATCTGTCATGTAGAGATGAATTCATGTCGTCTAGCCCTGTCCGGTCGCTTTCTTCACCCTTCTCTGGATATTTCATTATAGCGATCGATCATCGCAATTACGGAAGCGCCGTCATGTCGCACCCCCGGGGTTAGATCCCCGACCGCCCGATGGCGCATGCATGTGTTTACCAGCCTAGCGTGGAAATATGCACAGTCGCTATTCACCTCCGCACGTTTCATCCGCGCGGCTGAGATAACCACAGCATGTGATTCTAATTTTCGAAACAGGCAGTAGCAGTAGTCAGTCCAAACGGAGCCAGAAACACCGAGCCCGGGTTTCAACGTTTTCAACTGTCAGCCGAATCCCCAGCAATGCTAAACGGAACCGGGAATTACCCAAACTCGACGACCGACCGAGCTGACGTCGAAATACAACTACAAACGGAACATTTAATATTATCTGAGCCATGAAAATGTCTTGCCCAATTCACTACTGATAACGCTGAGAAACACGAACACCGAAATTTAGTTGCTCCGGACAAAACTTGAGTACCGAAGTCCGTGCACTTTTTGTGAGTTGCAATTGAAGACCTGTCTAATCCTGGGGCTGTTCTGCAGGCTGCCAATCTCCTCTGGCTCTGATGGCGGCGTCAGCGAGTCGCCAAAGCTCAAACCCGTTGAGGCGGAGGTAAACAAAGGTTCTCCGCTAAGCAGCTCCAGGCAAGATATTCCTATACAATAGAATTTTAGATACAACGCCTTGGTTTAATGGCAACAGGCGATGCGGAAGCCCGCGACGCCCGCGCGCAGATCGCCGCGCCGCCGAAGCCCGTGTCCGCGTCTGCGATCACGGGCACTCGGGGTCGGGCCCGCGATCGTCGACGCCTTCGCGAGCATGTCCTTCGGCGCCACGATATTTATTACGCATGAGTAGCGTAAGTTATTAGTTAAAGGGGCCGCGCACTCACCCCGAGGTCGGGCTGCCCGACGCCCGGGGGAAACACATAAATACTCACAGGAAAGTAAGTGGGGCAGGCGTATTTGCCCGTCATGTAGAGCCCGTCGAAGCCCTCGTCCAGCACGATGCGCGTCGTACACACCGGTCGTCGCACTGCAGCAGTTCGCGCAGGTGGGTCGGTGCGCCCTCTATCTTCGAGTTCAAATACGAGTATGAAGCCACAGAGGTGAACTTCAGCGCTTCAGCTGTGCCTAGGATGTCGGAGTGTTCGAGTCCGGGACTTTGAGGGTCTCTGCAAGTGGGAGAGGGGAGCCTTCGAACCACTTCGGCCGATAGCCTGCGGCCTCCGTCGCCCATGGCCAGCATGTGGCGACAATGGCGCCGCCATGAACTATAAGTATTCGCCACTGGGCGCTGCCGTGTCATTCTGGAGGGCCCGTGAATCCTTTTGTCGACGGCGTCGGTTCCCGAAATCTGTTCAAGTTCTCCAACGTGGGCTCCCAGTGGGATCTTCGGCTCTAGCTTCCCAGGTCGATTGGTTGAAACTTGGACCTAAGGGGAGCCCTTGCCGCGATGCCTTGCGAGTGTACCTACTACAGGGACTCAAACGGTGGAGGAAGACAACAAACCTGATCCGCTAGCGCTGAAGTGATCGTTCCTAACAGCAAGTTTATCGCTGAGCACCGCCACTGTTCGCTTCCTTCCCCGCATTCATCGGCTCAGGATGTGGGTCCACTCCGATCATCATGCATCACTAGCGACCTAAGCCGTGTATAGTGCGGATTTGCGCTTTGCGCAGTGAACTCTCGTATCTCGTTTCTTCCGCTGATAATTCTGTTGCCCTTTGATTTTGTTCACTGGCCACTCGTGGAATTCAGGTATGCATGACGCTCCTCAATGCGCTTTCGGATCCCTAGTCGCTTTATGTACCTTGAACCCGTGTAATCGCAATGCTCCAACCCGACAGTAAGTATCTATTGGCGCGATGCACTAACCGGGATCAGCCTAATATTAGCTCAGCAAAAAAGCAGTTCGACGTTGTAAACTTGAAGCAAATTGTACTAAACAATCCGAAACCTTGTGCTTCGGCAGCGGAGGTGCGATCTAGACCGCGGAAGACACATCAGCAGTGTTTGCAACGCACTGATGACAGAGCTTACCGCAGAAATATGGCGGCGGCGGCGACTCACCCTTGTTAACCGCCTCCCCCTGCCGCCTCCGGCCTCTCCCACATCAGCCGTGCCCACAACTCTTCTGATCGTGCTGAGGAGGCATTTGCGGAACCCCGTGTCGACGACACGAGACTCCATCCCGCGCGCGCGCAGTAGCATGTTCCAAAGCATGAGCACTCCCTTGCCCAGGAGGGCGGTAGCCCCGCACGACGCCCAGCCGGGAGACGGCGACGCGTACTGTAATTACTGGCTGGAAACTCACAACACGATAGGGGTTGATGGAACTTACGGGCACTGGTGGCGAACACCAGGTAAAGGCGAAGGGCTCCACGGTGCGGGGGAATAGGGCTAGGTGGGCGGTCGCGAAAGCGAGGAAGAAGGTAACAGATATAATGGCCGTGATGGAGCCGGCGAGGAAAATGGGCGAAGGCGGGGCGTATTGCTTGTCACTCAAAAGCTTCATATTGAGGGGCGATGGGACGAAGAGGAGGATCATGGCGAGGACGAAGACCACGTCGTCGAGGTAGTGGTAGAGCCGCTGCTTGGAGGAGAGAGGATTGGCTGGGGCGCTTGAGATCATGGTGGACTGAGGAGGTTAGGAGATGTTCCCACGCTTTAGTTGCCAGAATGCTGTTGTTTCAGTGACACAAAAAATCCACCGAGAACTGAAACAGAAAGGCTGCGCATAATACCCAAATCTGTGTTATGGCCAAAGGAAATTTCCGCGCTGGCCCCGATTTTAGTCCCGGCGATGCATACCGCCCAAGTAGTACCCGCGCTCTGCGCTCGTACCAAGCCCCGCCGCCCTTCTTCCTGACCGCGTCCGCATCAAGTCCCACGCGCCTTCAGTCGACTTCCTCACGCACCCGCACTAAGTCCCGGCGCGGGGTGGCCCCACTGTGCATGCGATGTGTCAGTACCCCGCTTCGGGGATGTCGACGCGCCGCACCCTCGCAGAGTCCCTGCAGCGCGTTCGGGCAGCGCTTCAGGAATCACACACCGCACAAAGAAAAATATCGACCTACGTCGAAAGGCCTCCTGAAAGGCCTCCGAGGATTATCCCATTGGTCCGGCATTTTCCTGCCAATAGGAAAATCCTCGGAGCCCTTTCCGGAGCCCTTTCGACCTAGGTCGATATTTTTCTTTCTTGGGTGTGTCAGGCCTGTTTGAACGTCGGATCTTATCTTATCGTATCAGGATCAGATCGGATCATTGCAGATCACTGAAATGATGGCACGTGAAATTTCGTTTGGCGACCGCCAGCATGAACATCCTTCCTCTTGTTACGTCCTTCCTAGTCTCCCTTTAAAACTTCAATCGCAGCCGCTTTTTTACTTGCCATTCGTCATGGGGATCCCGTTTTCCATCTCCAAGATGACTCCAACGAACCTGCTGGCGGGTATTCAACAGTCGTACTTCAACGGCAAGCCGACATGGAGCGAGCGGGACATCCCCGACCTGTCAGGCCAGGTCATCATCGTCACTGGAGGGAACTCGGGTCTGGGGAAGGAGACCGTCAGGGTGAACCACTTGGGCGCTTTGCTCTGAGTAGAAAAAAAACTGACGTTTTCAGGCGTTGCTGGAGCACAATGCGAAAGTATACATGGCGTGCCGGAGTCGCGCCAAAGCCGACGCTGTCATCGCTGAGCTTCGCGAGCTGACTGGGAAGGAGGCTGTATTTCTGGAGCTGGATCTGGCCGACCTCGCATCGGTTAGAGCGGCGACTAAAGAGTTTTTGAGGTGGGGATGCGCAGGCCTGCTTCTTCCCGGGGCTAAATCCACGATGACAGCAAAGAGGATGAGCTCCATGTTTTGTATAATAACGGGTAGGCGCTCAAAGCTCCTCCTAATCTAACACTATGCCGACGATTGGTTCAAATAAGAGGGATCATGACGCCGCCTTTGGAACTCGTTACACCCGGTGGATACGATTTGACATTCGGGACCAACGTTCTTGGTGAGTTTTCTTGCTAGCTCGCTGTCTTTGACTTGGGTGCCTAGTTCGTCACCTAGGTCATTTTTATCTAACAAAACTGCTCTTACCGACGCTCATCGCGACGGCCGCGACCAATCCGGGGGCCGGCCGTGTGGTCACTCTCACATCCATGATTCACTATCTCTCTGTGCCCGACTACAAAACTTTCAAGGACGGGCCGGCCAGGTTGAAAGCGAACCCGTCTGATCTGTACTCGCAGAGCAAATGGGTGCGTTCAACGCGCACCGCATCCGTGAGATGAATGGATACAACAACGTTTAGGCATGTGCCGTATTCGCTGCGGAACTCGCCCGCAGATACGGGGGCCAGGGCATCATATCCACCTCTGTTAATCCAGGTACTTACTCTGCATGTTAAGAGAATTGGGAGATATCCTGGATCTATATCCACAGGTAATCTGAAGACGGATATCGCAAAAGACACTTTTGGTCTAGCGCTCCTGATTACAGTTGCGTACTTTCCATGGTGCTGGAACGAACTCTTACGTTGAACCCTGCTCTAGAAAATGCTCATGATTTGGCCTGTCGAGTGGGGAGTCCTCGGGCAACTCTGGGCTGGGACTTCGCCCGAGGGGCACTGCTGAACGGCAAGGTGAATGAATAAACATCTCTATAGCAATCTGGAAATCTGCTGATCCCTCTCAGTACATCGCTCCGTGGGGAAGAGTCGCGAAAGCCAGGAAAGACGTCGATGACCCGAAAAACGGGAAAGAATTGTGGGAGTGGCTAGAAGAGCAGGTAGAGCGTCTCTAGTCTCTCCGTAACAGACGCTTCAACATTCCGAACTCGTACCTCGTTTGTTGACTCTGATTGCAAGGTATATCATGAATTTTGCAATCCGAGTCGACCACCCTTGCGCGCAAACATGGAGGTTAAGCGGTGCATCAACGCTTCATGCAGCGCGATAGGCGCTTGAGTGCTGCGCAACACCCCCGTTGACAGACGTATTGCTGCTTCCTCGGGCTCCGGTCCGCCGACGTGTTGGCATTGACAGATTTCAGTGGCGTTGGCAAGCTGTGGACAAGATAAAAGCAACCTGATGGGTCATACTTACTGTCTGCACTCATCCAGATGACTGACCTACCTCCGCCTTCATATGACGACGATGATAGGACGGACATCTGGTCTGCCTCTGATCCGAGTCTGCCAGCGTATAGTGTCCGATCAGATGCGTCAACTAGTACTGCCTCCAATCCCGCCGCCTTAGTGCCATCTTCCTCGACGAACATCCGCTTTCCCACTCCTTCTGCGACACCGGAGGCCAGGGAGTATTCCTACGAGATCAAGAATCGGTCGGGAAAGCCATGGACCACGCTGACGCTACTCGCCGATCCCAGGATCAGCAGAAGCACGGCGACGTTTGTCGAAGGCTCAAGCATAACTGGATCTGTAAAACTCAGTCTCCACAATCAGGACCCGATTCAATCCATCACCATCTTCGTAAGGTACGCAATTTCTTATATTTCTATGACATTTTTTATGTGATATTTGACATTCACCTCAGAGGAGATCTCATTACTGCCGGGGTCCCTGATGAGCGAGTGAACTTTTTCCGACTCAGGAAGATTTTATGGTCCACCTCTATGGGAAATCCGCGGACGCTTGGCGGTTCGGGCGAAAGCTGGGACGCAAAACTTCAAGGCGAATATCACTGGCCGTTCGACATAAAAATTCCACAGCATACAAAGTCGATGTATGCAGAAGGAGAGGAGCGCTTCTGCCTCCCTCATAGCTTCAAGGAACGTTTTTCGCGGGCGAGCATCGAATATTATCTGGAATTGCGCATCGCTCGGGGTAAATTTCGAACAGACGACAGGTACACATTTTCGTACCTGTCTCCTTGGCAGAATCTGAATGGCACAGATTGATCACGACGTTTGGCTACTTCTCGATGCAGCAGCCAGAGCGCCCCTCGCCCCTTCGCCAACTTGCGTACCAGAACAACGCCCCTGTTCCAGGCCCGTACTCGGATCCAGAAGGCTGGCATGCACTGGAATCCGTGCGAATTCGAGGGACAGTTTTCGGGGATCGAGATGTAGATGCCAAATGCACGGTACGAACCATTAGTACCGCAGCTATCGACGATATTTTTTCAACTACCTCTCGCCACAGGCGTTTCTTGCCAAACCTGTTTGCTCCAATTCCCCACGTTCGTTCTCTTAATTTTTAACATCACGCCTAGCTCTGCTACACGAGAGGCACTGCCATTCCGTGCGCTATGACGATAGAAACAGGAGACACGCAGGCCGCCGATATTTTGGCATCCATAAAGTCTTCGGCTCTCTATCTGCAGCGTTGTGTTAAATGTTCGTTCGATGGTTCGACGAATACCTTCAGTCCGTGTGGACAAGCTTTCTGGTGGCCGTCGTCAGACGGAGAATTTGCAGAAAATACACACCAGCGCCATATCATGGGGGAAATACATCTGCGAAAAGATCTTCAGCCTTCGTCTGCGATCAAGGAGCTCCGGATCGAAGTCAGTGGCTTCTTTGACATCTTGGACTCCACTAATTTGCCGTTCCAGTATGCGATCGTAGTCTTTCCCTTCAGTGTAGTAGCGTTTCAGCCCGAAAATTCTGGTCCCTTGACCACACATCGGGTAGAAATTGTGACGCGTTATGCGCCTGGACCGCGGCCGAGGCTGTCTACCCCACCTGCGGACGAATCCGACGACGCGTTGGTAAAGCGGTATTATAGTTCTCTTTCGGAGGTTGCGCCCAGGGTTGGATTGGGAATCAAAATGTGGAGTAGTGGTGGTCTTGGTGCTTGACGGTATTAACCATGCACATGTCGGTATGACAAGCGCAATTTACTGCCGTCATTCATCTGCCAAGTTTTATTAATTTTCCTCAGCTGCACTGCTGCGACGATCGGCAAGAGCCCGAGGCTTGGCCAATGTCGGATTCTGGTTGGGAAGCCGGCATTACATCCGTGGATAGTTCTATCTTGCTGCCCACGAGTCGGAAAACCCAATAATGCTTCTATGCTGAGATCGCCTTATTTATGGGCGTCTATTCTCTATGAGCGAACTACTGGCAATCACTGCCACTCACATATATTTGGATACGTATATCAGCGGCTCCCAAGCCCTCGTAACAGGGTTACTCAAGGCGTATGCACACATGGGAAGGTGACCCCGCAGATTGGCCAAAAGGTTGGATCTAGATAGATTTACAATCAGGATAACAATTATACATTGGACCAACGAAGAGCAAGGTAGAGATAGATAGCCAGCAAACCGATAAGCCTTTGTTGGGAGGGTATAAGTATGAGAACTCTGAACCTTGAGATCATGGGCTAGTATCCAGCTGGCCACTCCCACGTCCTCCCCACTGCTCGTCGTCATCGTCGTCCGGCCCCGTACCCATCCACGGGCCAGTGTACCTCCCCACATCCGCATCTAGGAGCTCCTCCACACCCTGCATGTTGCTCTCCACGTCCATCTGCGACTCGTAGCGCATCGGATACGAGAACGACGCCTCCTGCTGCCCGAACCCGCGCCCGCCCTGCTCCGTCGTGCCGAGGCTCGCGCCGCCACACTCGAGCTGGCACATCGGCTGCGTCGAGCCGCCCTGCGGGTCGAACGGCGCACCGTGCGAGAAGTCCGGCATCTCCGGGTCCGTCTCCTGCGACTCGAGCGAGTTCGAGCCGTCGATGGACGAGAGCGATTTGGTCGGCGACGCGAGCGCATCCGCGACCTGCTCGGTGACGAGCCGCTCGAGCGTGTGGTCCCAGTTGATCACGTCGTCCTCGAGCACGCCGATGCCCGCCTCAAGGTCCAGCCGGCGCTGCTCCTCGGCGGCCCCGGGCGAGACTGCCTCCTCGGCTATCTTGGGCGATGGCGGTTTGGGAGACGGCTGCTTGGGCTTGCGGACGGGCTGTTTCTCCTTTTGCTTCCCCTTTTTCTTCGCAAGCGCCTTCTTCTGCGCGGACGCGGCGAGGAGGTCTTCCAACTTGGGAAGCGGGTTCAGCGGCCCAGGCGGCGTTATGGGCATCTTGGAGGAGGAGCCGTCGCGCTTGAAGGGGGACGGCGATGTCGGAGGCGTCGGACCTGAGGACGAGGGCACGATCATGCGTGCTGCTTTCTTGGCGGGTTGGAGGGGCGTGGGAGATGAGGTGCGCGGGCGCTTGGGGGGCGAGGAATCGGGGGCACGGAGGCGGCCGTAGACACGGCTGTTTTTGGGGGACGAGAGCGGGGATGAGGAAGGGACGAGCTCGATCGGGGAGGAAGGGGGGTGTTTGGCACCGGACGTCGACTCTATCCGCGTTTTCGGAGGCGAAGAGATGGGTGACGAGGAAGGCACGAGTTGGATTGGGGAAGGTTTGCGTCGAGCAACCGGGGGTGTGGAGGTCTCGAGGTTGTTGGGAAAGGACGGGGGAAGGAAGGTAGTCTGGGTTTGATGGTAAGCATTGTGAAGATATGTAGAGGGTGATTGTGCGTACCTCGGGAAGTTCAGCGATGCTGCGCGCGTTTGGTCTCGATTGAAGACGAGAAACGCTCGATGCCTTGGCACCATGCGAAGGAGCAGCCCTGCGCTTGACCGACGCAGACACACTCTTCCTATCTCTTGAAT
Organism: Mycena sp. CBHHK59/15; assembly: GCA_029204085.1. NCBI lineage: Eukaryota > Fungi > Basidiomycota > Agaricomycetes > Agaricales > Mycenaceae > Mycena > Mycena sp. CBHHK59/15. The sequence continues at coordinate 192,811 of JARGXW010000076.1, forward strand.
GTGTTGCCTGAGCGGTTTGAGATTCGTCGGAAAGCACCTTGCCGGGTTCATGATCAATGTCAATGTCCATTCGCGCTTCGGGATCGACAGTCCGCTGCCAATTCTCGACTTTCTCCTGCAGCCGAAGATCATCTTCTCGTTTCTTCTCCCATTCGAACCACTCTTCTTCGGTGTCTGGGAGGAACCACCGGCCACCGCTCGGAGGCTTGGGCGGCACAGCGTCGGTCTTGGTACCGTGCCACCGATATCTGCTCTTGGCCGCCCCCGTCTGGAGCAAGGCGGTGAGGAGTCCCCACTTTCCGTTCGCAGGGTTTCCGCTCGCGGCGTTATACGCCTCGACGACCTGTTTTCTCAACGCTTCCACTCGCTCCGGGTTAACCTGTTCAGAATCCGCATTCATGTGTTCAGACTCGGGTGAGCCTGGCCGCGAATCTGGGGCTTCCGGGATTTCAGCCAGGGAAACGTGTTTTTCAAAAAGCCGTGCCGCATAGGCAGAAGGATGGGGCTTCAAGGAGGAAGGGTTGGTAGATTCAGACGAGGATGGTGTTTCATAGAACTTGGCGGTGTACAAGGTCTTTACAGGGGCATTTCTGGGCATTTTCTCGAGGCGCTGGCGCGATAAGAGCCTGCGAAGGCTTCCTAAGTCCTAGCGTCCTTCCCGACTGCAACGCAAGCACAAGGAATAGTACACTTGAATTACGTCTGAGATGATTGTGTGTGCCGACGGCTATGGCGTGTTTGGCATCGACGCGGCGAGCAAACAGGTTAGCCGCAGCATGACGTAATTTTCGAAGCAACCACCTTCGGTTGCTACTCGTACTACACCCTCAACTTGCCCTCAACGATGTCCCTTGTAAGCTGGATCTCGCAAAAGGCTCCCAACTGACCCTTTGGAAAGATCCATGCGCTGGTTGCCAGAGGCCCAACTATTCTCGCCGAGCATCAGGCGGGGAAACGGGATTTCTCACAAGGTGCTCCAAGATTGCCTAGAAGTGGTCTCATCTGACCGTAATCTCTCCTCAGCAACTCAGACGATCCTATCGAAGATCCCGCCGAACGACAGGCAAGTTTTGAATCTGCGCCGCTACACAGAATTATTCATTCTCTTATGGCAGCAAACTCACATATGTTTGGGAACAATTTCTTTTCCATTACATCTCCGAGGGAGGATTCACCTACTTGGTGATGGCGGACGACTCCGCTGGACGGTATGTTGGGCTCGCCCTTATACGCTCGTTACCTCATTAGCCGTTGCTATACAGGAGAATGCCTTTCGCATTCCTCGCCGACCTTCAGCGCAAGGTACCGTGACTCGTCTTGCTACCGGAATGAAAATGCTGAAGCGCGTTCCCAGTTTACTGCGGCGCCTTCCTCCTCTTCGTCTGCGGACACCCCGGTGCACAGTCTGCAGGGCTCCTTCGGCCCCACTATCTCTGCCTTGATGCACACGTACAACACCGCGCCGCCCACGGATGAGCTCGCGCGCGCGCAAACGGAGCTGAACCAGGTCAAGGATATTATGGTGCAGAATGTAGAACAGATCCTCAGCCGCGGCGAAAGGATCGAACTGCTCGTCGACAAGACCGATGTCATGGCCGGGCAGGCGACAGCCTTCCGGCGCGGCGCGCGGAGTGTGAGACGGCAGATGTGGTGGAGGAACTCCAAGATCATGGCGCTCTGTGTGCTGGTCGCGTTGGTATGTTGTCCACTCCCGCGTGGCGTTGTGCCAGATTTGTCTCACGACGCCGTTCTAGGTCTTTTTGTGGATCTTGGTAGCTCAATTCTGCGGCGCGGGCCTGAACCAGTGCTCATCCAAGAGCGAGCCGTCGTCGTAGGCTATTAGACACGGTATGGAATCCCGGTAATACTGTATTATAAACCCCATCTACTTAGGACGATATCATATTCCTTGTCTTGGTTCCCACAATCATCTCATCCTTAGAACCATGGAACGCGATTCATGAGTGACGTGCACCTTCATAATCTAGAAGATCCGGCCTCCCACACCCCATGCCACTGGAGCACCCAGTCCATGCGACCCACGCGGATCGTAGTATTTATTTGTTTGAGAGGTTTATCCGTTGTATTCCTTCAGTGGCTTCCCGGATCTTGCGCTGCTCGTCCTGGGCACTGGCGCGATGGCGCGATAACGTCGATGCTCGCGGGATCTTTGCCGTTCGCTTACTTACAGTTGGACAGTGTGATCCATGTCCCATGGGTACCTTATCCGACAACTATGAACTGCCTCCGGAGGCCATTCGCCTAAATAGGTATTCTTCTTCATTGGGTACTAAACCAGACTTCGGTCAGGGAAATTACATGTATTCGAAAGGGAGCAAAATAAAGATAGGCAGCGCCGCGTCTCCGGAGAACGCAGCGTGGGTGCAAAAAATCCACATGAGAAGTGTCTCGCCGGGAAATAATTAATCTATCTACAGTCGCGATCTGGGCTCAGGCGTAGAGCCCTGCGACGCTGGTGTTGGCGGTCATCGCCACCGAGGCAGCCGAGAGCATCCGCTTGCTTGTCCCTCGAGTACTCCCCACCGCAGCATACGCGTCGGCGACCTCCGGTCGCCGCGCGCGCTGGCCGCCCTCGGGCGCCTGGCGCGACACCGACGCCGGTGCCGCATATATCGTGCTGTTATTCAGCGCGACGGAGGGGGAGGGCGGGTTCGCGTACATCGCCGGCTTGTGCGTGTGCGATGACGACGAGGGCTTCACCTGTTGTTGTTGGTGGTGCGACGGTGTCGTCGGCGAGGGGACGGACCCCCCGTGAGCCTGCGGGCGCGGCATCGGATGCGAGTGCAGCAGTGACTGTGCGTGCGTGCTGGTTCCCATGGGTGTCGTCGGTGCCGGGAGTGGTGCCGCGTGTGCGCGCGTCTGCGGGCGCTGCATTGCTTGCGGATGCGAAGACGGCTGTGAGCTCGAAGTCATGGGTATCAGGGGCGAAGGGAGGGGCGAGGCGTGCGCGTGTGTCTGCGGGCGCTGCATAGGCGGAGGCCAAAACGACGAGTTCGCAGGCGACGCCGGCGACGGAGGGGCGGCGTGTCGCTGCGTCTGCGTCTGCGGCCGCGGCATTGGAGGTGCATCCGAGGGCGACTGTGGGCTCGTATTAATGGGATTCGGTTGCCGCGGAGGGGGCGCCGCGGCGTGCCCCTGGGGACGCATAGGTGATTGCGAGGTCGGCGCGGGCGTCGGTGACGCCTGGGGCACCGGCGGGCGCGGTGTCGGACCGGGGCGTACGTCGACCGCAAGGCGAGGCGAGGCACGGCGGTGCGTGTCTAGGCCAAGCGCCGCAGCTCTGTCCGCTCGGCGCCACTCCGTTTCGCGCTTCGCCTGGTCAGCGGCCTCCGCAGCACTGCTCGAGGAGCGGAGTAGAGACGGCCGTTGCGGGTAGGAGGTGCTGACGGGATCGGACAGTGGCGCGCTAGTAGGAAGGGGGCTCGGGCTGCTGTTGCTGTTGCCAGTCGATGGAGGGTGCAGGCTGCTGCTTGCAGGGCTCGCTGCTGAGGCGGTAGATATCGGCCGATCCTTTGATGCGCCGGGGTGCATGGGGAGCTGGTTCCGTATCTGAATTCGCGAGAGAGAGGAGACGAGGGGAAGTGGGACATATTTGGAAGGGAAGAAGACATTGGTGGGTCACAGAGGAGATCTTTCAGTTGGCCGCGCAGCTCATAATGAGCATTCGGAATCGTCATGGAAGCAGACAAGGAAGGAAGTGGACTTGCAGACGGTGATTGAGACGTTATGAGATTAGTAGGAGAGGAGGAACGCGAAAGAGATCGGCTGCGAGGTCTGGAGGTAGAGCGAGAACGCGAAGGTGCTCCATCTGGGTTCAAACGCAAAGAAAGGCCACTCGGAACTACGGGCGCAATGAAGTCTGAGGTCGAGGGTTCCTCGGAGGAGGTAGGGTGGTCAGCGGCAGCAGCTTCCTTGGGTCCGGGAGAGAACAGGGTGAACGGTACGCAATCACAAGAGTGCGGACAACCTGCGGCGCCACAGTATCCTCTCCAAACGCTGCAAGGTTCCATTGGCATTGGCACCGGATCCTCTTCAGGAAGATCGGCGCCAGCTAGAGCCTTACCTACGGTGAACTGGCCCAAAGGGGATAGGAAGGGGACAGCAGAGTCCGGGTCTGGCGTTGTAAGAGGATCGGACTCGGGAGACTCGGTGAAGCTGGGGGAACTATGTGTCGGAACGTCGCCGTCGGGGGAAAATATATCCTCCGAGCGCAGACGACGCAGTTCATCGTTCAAAAGAACGAGATGAGTTTGAGCCGTGGCGTTCTGGTCAGACTAGTTTATGAGTGAATTGCCACCAGGATATTTCATCACTCACTTGCCTGTGTAGATTGTCAGACTCGTGGTTGACAAGCCGAGAAACAAATATGACTCACTCAGTCACAAGTTGCAATTTTGTTTCCGCGTCGTTCAATTGCTCGCGCAAGCTATGGCATACTGAATTTAGCGTGTCTCTTTCGGTAGATAAAGTTTGCCACGACTGCTCGAGGCGTCTCTTCTCGATTTTCAAGGCCTCGAGCGCGGCGTTGAGAAGGTCAACCTCTTGCGACAAGGCGGCAGTGTTGCGAGTGAGTTGATCGACGGTTCTGCCTTGGTTGATGTACAGGTGCTTAACGTGGCACATGTAGGACAGCATCTTGAAAGAAGTGCGCAACTCCGGATACTGCCAAAGTCAATTGTATGAAACTCAAAGGAGATTTAATGATCCTCACCGTGTTCCGCGGGACAGTCTCGAGGAAGGCTCGACACTCGGCGGTGAGCTGAGTGGTCTGTATCTCGGTCGCACCTTCAGTTGCGACGCCGGTGATACGTTTCTGTAGTTGCCGAGCTCCGTCGTCGGTACCTGCCGACGTAGGTTTCTTGTCGGTGGAGGAAGAGGGCACTCGGACATTGTCGAGGTCGATGTGCAGCCTGATGGTGTTACGTGCCTCAAAGGGGGTCCGGCATAGAGGACAAGTGGGCCGCGCGATATGCTGCAAGCAGCTGAAAGATAGCGACGCAAAGAAAGATGGAAAGACCAGATTAGCGAAACGCTGAGAGAAATATAATGGAATATGTCGCACTTGACGCAGAAAACATGGCCACAAGGTATGGAACATGGCGCCTTCAGCTCAACGCCGAACGGTTCGAGACACACATCGCATGCAGAACCAGGGCCAAGGCTGAGCATGGATAGATGAGGTCGGTATAAGAGTCAATGGCCAGGATAAGGTCGAGATATAGCAGGTGAAGAGCCTGTTATACGTGCCTTGGTCCGTTCGTGGACGATAATGGAGGGAAGGCAATGGCCTATACCGCACGGGAAACATCACAATCCGTTATAAGGACACATGAGGCAGTAGCCGAACGGAACGAAGTAAGCGCACGAATCGAACTAGTCCGTCACCGGACACGCTTCGATCAAAGAAGTGTCAGTTGACGGGACACTGATAGGACGCCCGAAAACGGATGGTAGGCGAGCTATGTGTGCAACAGCTTGTGAATATCATCTACAATGGTAACATGAGAGATAGACCGATATGCCATCTAGGGAACTTCCGACGAGAAGGGACTTGAGCCATTTAGCGGATCCCGTGATGTCTCCAGTTTGACCGACCCAATGTGCCATCAGGGAACCGGCTCGGAAGTGTTCGCCTCGTGGATACATCATGGTCACGGAGGTTAACCTTTGAGGATGAGAGCATTTGAATAAGAGATTATCCCTTTCCAGACAGTCGTGAGAGTGGCTCGAAGACTATAGCCGGCGATAAATCGTGTCCGCGCTCGGTTGAACGCTCTTCGGAATGAAAGGCTTTTCACTTGTCCACAGTTTGGGATTTTGAAGGGATTCTTGACCAGAGATATTTCGGCGTCAATTGGTACCAGACTCGAAGTCACACGAGACCGGGGTCAGGCAGAACCTGGCCATGAGTGGCGGCTTGAAGTTGAGTTGAAGCAAACACCGCTCCGGTGTGATCTTCGGCGTCCGAATTCGGCTTCATATCGTCACTTTACAGAGACCTTGGCAGGGAGAATGTGGGCCTTGTCAAATGAAAATGAAAAGTAAATGAGATTCGTCATAGATCTCAGGAAGGTAGGACGGAAAGTCTAAAGAAACCCAGGGAGTTCTCGAAAATAGCAGAAGAAGGTTGAAGCGGAAGATATAGATGAGAAGGCAAAGGCAGCAAGATGAAAGTAAGAAACAAGACGGGATTCGCAGCCCGCGTCACAGTGACTTGACTGTGACGGAAGTGTTGTCCTGCGCGACGCGTCAGCACGTGATCTTTCGATGGCCAAACAAAACGGAAAGCAACCCGAAGGTTACCTCTTTATATGTAAGGTATCCGGAGAACTCGCGTGATGCGGCGGAGCTCCACGAGGAGTCATTGTTTTATCATTATTTAATTTACGTCCAGGGTTCAAAGGGTGTCTCTATCAGTGGCATACTTAGGTCATTTGCCTATGATTACCACCTGGCCCAAGACTCGAGTGGGATCAGCTGAAGTAATATTGCACATTTTTTAGTTTTCGACCACTAGGACATCGTAGAACATATCAGCTTGGGTTTAGATGTCTCCAAGATAACGGTTGTTTGGCTCGGTGTCAATTCATTTTCGGGGTGGAGATTTAATTTGCGAGTCCTTGATATACGATGATAATCATTCATCCATAGAGGCTCGTATATTTTCCCGATTAATTACTAGCAATATTGGGTACGTGATTGTGGGGAAGAGAAGATTACATTGGTAGTGAGCGTCATCAGATTATCCACGATCGCATAGTCAGTTTGGGTGCCAGTAAATTGTTGGCAATGGAAAGCGAGACACACGTATCTGTAGTCTCCGCCAAAGTTGTGGTTCATTAAAATAATTAAGACAGTGGCATTGACAATTTCCATATCCTTGGGTAGTATTGGCTTGCCTTAGTGGGTGGCGTTCGACGGACCTACTTCGGACGTATTATAATTACAGTATTATAGGGTGAAAAATCGTAGAAGAGAGTGGGCAAATCCGGTGAAAAATTTCCTGCAAAGTTACTTGCAGAACACTCAGAACATTCAAGTTCGGTAGTGTGGCTGTGACATTTGGATCAGTGACACATGTAACTGAGACGTGTCAGTGACACGTGACACACCAGCTCTCGCTTTTCCTCCACGTCGGGCTTGCCAGCGGCGGTGAACAAACTCTTCCTGAATATCTGAATCTTCTCCCCTCCTTTATACCAATGGTCAGCCCCGATCACACAGGGCTCGAGCGGTGTGGCTGATAGCGCTCAGTCTGATTCAGATAGTCCCAAGACCAATGGCACTCCGGTGAAGCCTCCCGGCGCACAGATTCGGTGCGTCTTGCGGCGACTCGGCGGGTTCGGCTCGCTGACATAGTTACTTCCGTAGGCGGCGTGCAGGAGGCGCAGCGGCATCGAGACCCAATTCGACTCGTGCAGCAGGCGCTGGCGGGTCCTCAAACACCATGCTGAAGCTCTATACCGATGACTCACCCGGACTGCGAGTGTAAGTCTTGGTGTCCTCATTGGACCTCCTGTTCTCATCCCACGCTAATTAGCGATCCATTCATCGTTCTCGTCTTGTCGCTGTCGTTTATTGGCTCTATCTTCTTCCTCCACATCTCCGCCAAAATCATCCGTGCTTTCTCGAAATGAGCTTCGTTCTATCGGGGGACGACAGTTGCGTTGGGAGCCCCTTGGATACGAGGGTGAGATGCAGTTGAGGATGTATGGACACGATATACATATGGGCACACGGTTCGCCTTGTATCAAAAGTATTGCTCTGGAATTCTTATTACCTTACACTCCTTTGCGAATCTCTTGCGAACGGCCTTGTTCACCATCCGACATTCTTCAAACAACATCACTACTGTGCATTTGGGCGCCAGATTCACGTCATTGCAGCCCAACCGAGTCAAACCAGCTTGAAGCGTTGTTCCTGTCTCACAAGTCATGTGCCTCTTCCTGAGTGCAGGGTCGCCCATGCGTCCATGCTCATGAAAGCAAAATTAATCTTCCAGACTTCTTGCCTAATCAGATTACGGAGGCCAGCTATACACTCAACAGCTTAGAGCATTTGTTGGGCGTTCGCCACCACGTGGTTGTGGGATGGCATCTGTTTGTTCCTACCGATACTTCCAGTGCTATCTATACAGTTTATCGATTCAGAAAGATACATTGTTAGATGTGACCTTCAAGCAGGATTCTGGCTCTAACTTGAAGATATCTCCGACAACTCCGAGTCTTGAAAGTTATAAACTGGAAATTGAAAGACTTGGAGGACGTTGGACACGTTGCTTGACGGCAGCAAACGCAACCGTCAGTGTTATTCTCAGCTGATGGTTCCGGGTGCCGTAACTACATGTTGAAATCGTATGGTATCGTGGTTAGACGGCTTGAGGCTCAGCAGCGCCGACACACGCCACGGATAATCACAAGGCGAGAGGGAGTGGTCGAACCTGCTGTATTCACCGAAATAGAGGCACTTCACTCTCGATGCCGCTGACTACATCAATCTGTAAGGCTCCAAGAGCAAGTACCCCCTCATCGACCCAGTGATTCACTGTCACCTCGTTATTAATCCAGAGTTCCGCGTCCACAGCAGACACCAGGGATCTGGGTGACGGTGGTCGGTCTTTCTCCTCCGCCGCATTGGGTTTCGCAGCATCCTGGAAAAACAAGCCTCCTCCCTTTATCCAGTCGGCGACATTGGCCTGATTTTTCATCGTCTCCAGGATGCCAATGACGGCTAGCAGAGTCTCATCGTATTTGGGTGAGGTAAGGAACCACGCCGGAGTTGCGGGTCCTCCAGACGCCGGATCCGCTGGGAGTTCAACGGGCCGAAATGGCTCGGCAACCTTTTTAGGCTTGGATTTCTTTTTCGGTTTTCGAAGCATAGCATCGGCCTGGGCTGTTTTGCTCGATAGCCACACTGCCAAGTCGCGCGTCCTCGTTTCCTGGATATATTCCCGGACGCAAACATGATTCCACGGATGCAAATGAGCCTTCAGAGCCGAGTCGTCGAGAAGCACGGTTGTATTGGCTGAGTGCGCAGGGAAAGCGCCCCACGGTTTGGCGAGGTCCTTTGTGGTCTGCGTTTTTTGATCTGGGGAAGTGTTAAAGTTCTCTTTAAAAATAGACGAGCGTCTATAGGCACATACTATAAAGCTCTGGCGCAAGTCCAAGAGTATCGCGGGCCCATATGGCAAGAAAATTGCGCTGCTGCTCGCCGAAGCAATGATTGACCATGTCCGCTACGTTTGGCGGTTGAGCAGAGCTCCAGACCATCGTATCAAGCCATAGCATCGTAGACGGATGGAATATATATTCTCGGAACGAGTTCAAATATGGCCGAGGATATACGACTCTCGGACGCGGAGGATGATGATGCAGTGGTCCATGTCGGGTCCGCTTTGACCGTAGTAACAAGGTACCGTTGAGATCTAGAATAAGCAGCTTTCTTGGCGCTTGGATAGACATTCTGGACCCAAAAAATGCGTCGAGCCACAGGGTTGACTCAATCTGACAGACAGACTCAGATGGTTCAGAGGCAAAAAGTATTTGCGTTTGTGTTGCATAAGCTTCCGACGGCATGGTTGGCCAGCACATTACGTATTATAATTACATAACCTGGATTTTCTCGGCCATGTTACGTCGAAAACGCGGCAACGTTGTACAATCTGGCATAAAATGCGTATCAATAGGGACCGCCCCCTCCTTGATTTTGTCTGAGCATCCAGCTGTTATGCTCACTAAACTCCCAACTCGTCTGGCTGCGGTCTTCTCAACTGAACTCCAATCTCTTCATGGGACAGTAGCGTCCCACCGATCATACATTCTCCTCAACTCAACTCAACCTCCTTCATCTTTTCCTTCACGATTCTCTACCCCTATTCAACGTGCTTTGCAACTTCGAGTAACAAGATGGGGTGGCATCGTCAATTTTGCGCATACTGGATCCCCTAATGCTCCGGATCCCAACGGCAGTTCCACCACAGTCACAGCATTTTCAACCCTCGGAGGACGTATAAATGTTCCAAGCCTGTCATTATCCAACGTTGACGAGGTCGCCGAACAACTGAGGCATCATGCTATCACCGGATTAGGAGGGGAGGTCGCACCAGACCCGGAAATCCATATCTATATATGTACGCATGGCGCACGAGACTGCCGCTGTGGCGACACAGGTGGGAAGGTCTTTCGTGCGCTGCGAGAAGAGCTTAGTCGCTGTGTTCTCGCCGATCCTCATGGGCCTGCGAGCAGGGTCATCCTCGGCGAGGTCGGGCACGTTGGAGGACATCAGTTAGTGTATGTTATTTGCACTAAAGTTGTCATCTCACTGCATTTTTTAGGTTCGCAGCAAATATGCTTGTTTTCCCACAAGGCGAGTGGTACGTAAGACAACAACATGTACAAAAACCTTAATCACTGGAAGAGCACAGGCTCGGATTACTGACGCCCGACGATGTGCCTCAGGTCCTGGATATTATCCTTTCGTCGGAAAGAAGACCATTCACCGGACTTAATCCTCCGATATGCCCGCAATTTTGGCGCGGAAGGATGGGTCTCCCGAAAGAAGAACAGTTGGCTCTGCACTCTACACACGCATAGACATCAGTGACATGTGGAATGATTCTTGTCTCGCGTTCGACCGCCGAGAAAGAGGCCAGAGCAACCAGGTCTGAGGTACTGGTTTTCAGGAACGCAGAAATTAGAATCAGAATGTCTACATCGCTTTGCTCAACCCTTCCGTTCGGACGTTCCATCCTTCAGAAGGGAACCCTGGCGCACTTCCATTACTACCATCCCAGCCATGGGCCATCATCGCGACTGCGTAGAGTAAACCACCTGCTCCTGGAAAGTACGGCGTCGGTACCCTGCGCACGAAAGAGCGATATCAGCAGAGGAGGGCATGAGAGAACCCTAGAACTCGCCTGACGCCGCCGACTGGCATCCCCGCATCATCAAATTGGAACAATGGATGGAGCAACCATTCCATGGCCATTTCTTGTTCCCCGTTCCGGGCGGCCGACATCGCCAACATCGGGAAGTCCCAGCTGGACGGTGTTCAAAGATAGGAAGTCTGCGGACAACTGGCAGCTTACCCCCACACGTTCGAGATATTCCAGGACGCCCACACCTTTTCGGCTGTCAACTTCGCCATTTCCACATCCAACCCTTCTGTCGGAGGCAGCCACCCGTGCAGCCCAACCAGCGCCGGGTGATCGTTGATATACGTGGGGTCCGTCCAGAAGTTGTCCTCGATGTCTTCGAATGCCTTGTAAGTTCCGTTGTTCACCGGCAGCTTCGCCAGTCCCTCTTTCACGATAGTCCAATTACGCGGAATCGGCTCCCCCATTCTCTCCATCCAGGTCTCCGCGAACCTCAGGCCGAGACGCCAATATGCGAGCTCGAAGGCCGGATTGTACGTGTTGTTCGGGCTGTTGTCCTCGGCAACGACGTACATCGGCGGGCCAAGGTCGTAGAACCCCGTCGTCTCGTTGTACCATGCGAACGTAGCCATCCAGTCCGCCGTGTTGCGCACTATGGGCTCCCATTTCCGAAGTGTGGCTTCAGTGGGAAAGGCGCGGTACTCGTAGTTCGCAAAGACAAGAGGATGGGGTTGTTGCCAAATGAGAAGCTCGTTAATTTGACCCGGGGCAGAACGGCCTGTTTGTGGGAGTGCGCTGAGTCGTTGGGCTGATAGCAAATGCAGGCAATATGCTCACCCGACGGATCGCTCATTTTGCCCCATCGCGCCCCGATGGCCCATCCCTCCTGCACCTGTGCTCTTGCAATCGAAGTGTCGAGGAAGCGGTTGTAGACGTCGCTTGAACGCAGGAGAAGATCCCAATTGTTCCAGAGTGCCCAATGCTGGCAATGCCAAAAGTACATCTCTAAATGGAATTTTCTAAGATCCAATTAGAAATTGTGGGCGCGAGCATGAACAAAAAAGCTCACCCGTACTGTAGAACGAGAGGATGTAAAGGTGAGTGTAATGGTGTCATGTGGTTGATTGCTATGGAACTTACCCATCCATTGTTCACTAAACCAGACTGAAAATCCTCTGCATCAGCCAAATAAATCGAGCCGACGTAAACTAACCGGTACGGACCTCTTGAGGTGGATAATCCCCCGCTTCATTTACCCTCATAAGATATCTCGACAAAATTATTCTCCGTTGAAGTTCATCGGCTCTGGGATCCGTCGATCCCGTAAAGACGTCGACAAATCCAGATGCAGTCCAAAAGTACTCCCAGGTCTTGGTGGATGAAAGAGTTATCGCGGAAGGAGACAACACCGAATTCGGGGGCGTCAATCCCCATGTCGTCGTCAAAGAAAAAACATCAGAGTGTTTTGTGGGCCGGACACTGTATCGATGTGCGTTGGGTGAGTCGCGAGTGATTGTGAACGCATCCCCTCCAACGGATGTGATGAAAGTCGAGTTGACAAGCGTGTGGGCAATTTCGGCGCTGATAGGGCCCTTTTTGCTTGTATCCACCGTCGTATAGTGGAGTGAGGCATTGTTCCAAGTCCCGACAAATGGATCCGAGAATTTTTTCGACCCATCATTCCACGGAAAGTCCAGAAAGACACCCAACCTCCCGCTCTTTATCAGTGCAGACGTGATTGTCACGCCGACACTGTCCACCTGCTGAGCGCATACTGTTTCGACTGTTATCGGAATTCCATCAAACACGAAATTACTGGTGAGGGTTCCGCTCCAGAGATCCAGTTCTTGCTTGATCGCGGTCAAGTTGCTCTCGGTGACATTCAGGACCTCTCCGCTTTCAGACCAGAACACCAGTCCCACTGCGCCCAGATTAACCCTATTAGGGTTCGAAATCATCCACTGCTGCATGGGCTGAGCCCCGTTGAACATGTATTCAACAAGCCGCCCATGGTTGTCCCAACTGACGCCGGTATAGTCATACACGTCGGCAAGTGTTTTACCTGGCGGCAGAGAATCGTTTTTCCAGCCCCACGAAGACATGATGGCCCACGGCTGGAACGTCTGCAGGCCCGTCACGTCTGCGCCAAACGCGAAATTGCCGTTGCCGACTTGCATCGGCGTCGTGGAGCTGGACGCATTCCGCGTTGGATTGTAACGCGCGACCAGAGATCGGCGGTCGATTGGGCTGCTAGCGTAGACGGCACAGATGCACAGGGACGCGATGAGGGGCGTCCACATCGTAAGTTTTGGGCGACCTGACGCCGTCGAGATATGATATATTCCAATGGCCAACGGGCCGGTAGGACCTCGTGATCGCGACGGTGCTGTCATACCCAAGTTCAAGAACCAAATACTTCGGTTCGTAGGTCACCTGTGACCTTGGGCGGAACGCGGTCAAAAAGAACCCCGATCGACTAAGAGTGAGTAAGAAACGACGAGAACATAGCGAAGCCAAAGGAATACCAATTTGACTTGAAATTCCGACGTCGACAACCAGCTTTCAAAAAATCATTTGTTTGATGCATACATTTAGGGTATCTGGTGTTGCATGAAACAGAACCAATACATCGACGCGCGATTTCAACCGCAGTCAGAACTAATCCGCCTCGTCCTCCAGCGCCTCAAGGAGTTGCGGAATCAAGGCGGGCACAGCACATTCACGCAATGCATCGCCGAGAACATCCTCAACCTCACGCAACCGCGCACGCTCATCCGCCAGGTCCGATTCTGCATTTGCGAGGTGCGCGGCCAATTCTGGGACAAGGCGTGAGTGAGTGTGCGTATGCAAACTTTTCAGAGGTACCTGATGAGGTCCAATGGATTTCCGGAGGTAGATTGGCGCCCAAAGCGCGCAGGTGCTGCTCGACGGCGCTCCCGCGGGAAGCTAGGGCGAGTGTGAAGCGGTGCGTGGCGAGATATTCCTGAGTCAGGCGTTGAATTTCGGCAACAGGCGATTCTGAAGGGAGTTCGGGGACGTCGGGCGCAGGCGTAGCCCTCGCAAAGTAATGGATGTGAGGCTTTCGCAGATCGTGCATTTCGTGTCCCTCAAGAAACTCTCTCGCAAGATACTCATTAATGTCCACCATCTTGTAACAGAACGGCAAAAATCTGAGATTGTGTTTCCATTCAGCCTGAGTCTGCAGTCGGACGACGACATTAATAGAGGCCAGCCGCCGCTGGAACCAGTCCTCGCAGGCGCGTGTCCAGTATCCCATGTTGAGTCCGGAGCGGCCCACGAGGAGGGCAGGGGCCACCACGAAACGCACGTTGTCTGCCGCTCCTCCTTGTGGGACTGGCCTGAGGAACACGGTTAGCATTGCTCCACAGGCCATGTTACACTCACCGGTGTCCACCTCATACACACCGCAGATCAGATCCATCTCGTCGTCCGTGAGGTGGTCATCGCAATACGCAGAGGATGCGTTGGAGAAGCAGCGGCCGTCAGTGAATGCGTTTGCGGTTGGCCCGCTGAGAACCGACTCCGGGGCGACGACGTCGCGTGCGAGGCGTGCGACGACTCCGCCCATCATCAGCGCCGCACGCCCACGCGGGGAGCGGAGGAGGCGGTCACGCATTGTCGCGTAGGCGAGGTAGCTGCTGGGGTCCGGGCGGAAGCCCTGCTGGCGGTACCCCAGGCCCCTGCGGCGCGCTGTCGCAGCCGCGGGTGCGGCCGCCGATGGCGGGAGCGGCCCGCCGATGAATGTTTTGAAGGAGATGCCCCGCGCTACCAGGTTTCGCGCGACGTCCACCGTGGTCGCCCAGTCTCTGCGCATAATATCGAGCGCGGAGGCCGCGCTGGACACCACAATTGCCCAGTCCGTTGAGGCCGCAGCTTCGGGGGAGAGGAAGTAGTAGGTATCTTCATTAATGATTTCCCAGCGAAGCTGGAGCGGAGAGCGCCAGGATGCGGAGGCATCCTGCTGTCGCAAATCGTAAAGCTCTGGAGGAACATCCGCGAGCTTTTCTGCCTTGGAGAGGAACCCAAAGAAGGAGGAAACGGCCGCACGGAATCTTGGGTCTGCGGTAGAGTCATCTGCCCATGCTGGATCACCCAGCAACTTCGAGATGGACATATGATTCAAATCGCGGGAGGACCAAACGGGTCTCCAACCACTAGTGACTTTGAGGCCATATCGGTGGTACATTACCTCTTCCCATTTTTCTAAAAGTACAGAATCTTTGGGAAGATCAGTAACCTCGCCGTCTTCGAGGCCATCGCTAGGGAGAAGGCCATGAATATCTAGCCATAGAAGTGATGCAGAGTCCTAGTGACGGTCTGGCTTTGGGCTCAGGACAAAAGACACGGGATTTTGACTCCATGGGTTTTGTCCCGGCTTTGGCCTGGCTACCAAGCCAAAATGGCTGACTTTCAAGTTGACCCGGCCTGAGATTTTGTCGACAGGCCAATGCCAAAATTTGGGTACTGAATCTTCCCAAAAGCCATGGCTTTGTGACTTTCAGGCCAAATCCACCCCTTGACCTGGCTTAG
This sequence comes from Mycena sp. CBHHK59/15, assembly GCA_029204085.1. Lineage (NCBI taxonomy): Eukaryota > Fungi > Basidiomycota > Agaricomycetes > Agaricales > Mycenaceae > Mycena > Mycena sp. CBHHK59/15. The sequence goes on from JARGXW010000076.1 coordinate 208,257, forward strand.
CTTTTGGCCTGGCCCAGAATTCTGGCAAGCCAAAGCCAGGAAGCCAATTGAAAGCCAGCTGTCATAGAACATCACTAGGGCCGAAGACTCACTCATCCATGCTCCGAACCACCTGGTACTTATCGAATATGAAGGTTCCCTCTGCACGGAACAGGCGTTACTTGTTCCAAAACTCAGATTCGTGTCGAACAATCGTGGAGGTGCGAGACAAGGCTCGAGGCTCACGTGAGCGCGCCTTCGCGATTCGCGTCCGCCTCCGACTCGGAGTTGCGGATGACCGTGACTCGTGTACCCCTTCGTCTGCTACAATCGCTCTCCTCTAGACACGCCAGCACCTTCAAGATGGGGAAAAAGTCAAAGTTGATTCCGGAATCGCACTTCCGCCTTACCCACCCTGCTGTCTCGGCCACCTCACCCATTGTAGACACTCACACACACCTTGCATCGACGTTCGAGGCTTATCGGCACAAGTATCCTGCCGGCGACTACGCAACAGTGTTCGACTTTGTGCGGGGCCTGTACGTCCCTGCCGGCGTGCAGGAGATCGTCGATGTGTGGTGCGAGGCGCCCGTGCGACCCTTATGGCGCGAGTTCGCCGACTCGGCCATGACCGAGGAAGGCCGGCGAGATCTGTGGGGCGGGATGGGGTACTGGTTTGTCATGGGCGTGCACCCGCACGAGGCCAAGCTCTACACCGACGCCGTCGAGGCCGACATGTCTGTGTGTTCACCATCGCTGTTGATGCTTCGCTGATCCGCTGCCTGAATGTAGCATCGAGGCGATGGCGCACCCGCGTTGCGTTGGCTGGGGGGAGATGGGGCTCGACTACCACTACGACAACTCGCCACGTCCCGTCCAACAGGCCGTCTTTGCACGCCAGCTGCGCTGTGCCGTGCGTCTGGGCAAGCCACTCACCATCCACACGCGCGAGGCAGACGAGGACACGGAGCGCATTCTGAAGGAGGAGGTGCCCAAGGACCACAAGGTGCGACGTCGCATTCTCTCGTTTATGACTTCGAGCTAAGCCGCCTCTCGCAGATCCACATTCACTGCTTTACCGACTCGCCCGCATTTGCCCAACGCCTACTGGACTGGTTTCCCAATCTCTACATTGGTATCACGGGTGCGTCTGGATTTTTTTTTCTCTCCTTTTTTTCTGCTTTTTGCAAATGGGAGCCAGGGAGATTCAAATCGCCCATCGCTCGCTTTTGCTTTTCATCAATGTGCTTTCGCCCTGCTCCAAAGTCATTCACTGAACCTGCTGCAGGTGTGATTACCTACTCCTCTAACGTCGATACGGTTACGACCGTGCGCAACATGTTCTCGCCGTCTGACACCGCGCCGCGGCTGCGCATCGTACTCGAGACGGACGCGCCGTATATGGTCCCCGCGCCCATCTACACTGCGCCATCATTCGCTGTGCCCGAGGCCAAGGGCAAGAAGCTCCCGCTGTGCCACTCGGGCATGGTGCCCTGGACCGCGGGGTTCGTTGCAGACCTGCTCCCCCAGGGTGACGAGGTGTGGTCAGCAGAACGTGTGCTGAGCGTTGCGCGCGAGAATGCGCGGGCGGTGTATGGCGTGTGAGACAGACGCGCGACAACCTTTTGTTTAAATGTTTACTTTCGCGTGGATCGTTTCCCGCCGATCGCCAAATAGTACGTAAGCGCACAGCATTACGTTGGTCATCGCCACCGGAGAAACGTCGTTGTTGCGCGTATCTTGGCGCGTATCTGAAGTCATGAGATCTGAGATTCGGAGATGTTTTCTCTCCTTTTTTCCAAGAGGTGAGCGATCTCTGGATCGTTGAATATGATGTTGAATAAGCGAGATCAGTGATGTGAATCATTGTGATACCGGATCGCCGCGGAATCACAGCCACATCTTTTTTGAGAACAACGTCGACGAGCTTGCCGCTGCTTGCGACGCGCAGTTACGGTCGTAGTCGCCACACATCCAATCTTATGGCTCTTTAATAATGGACTACCTGCTCCACCATTCACATCCTGGCTGCCTCCAAGTGAAAACATCCATACTCGATGAAGAACTACTATCCTTGGGCTGTCCGCTGTCATCTGCTACGTGTCGCGATGGTCGAGCTATTTTGACGATTCGGGTGCGGCTCGGGGTCACCGTAAGATCACCCAGCCTAATAGATGTAACGAAATCAGCAGACAGAAGGGTATAACGGGGCTGGTGACGGGATGTTGGATCATGTATGATAAATGGATAGGTTTTGAAGAGCGATCCAACCTCCCACTTGAAGTACGCGCCACCACATTCTCCGTGTGCAGCTGGTGTGATTCCACCGACCACAGGTATCTGGGGACGAGAGGAACGTGAATTGCTCAAGTTAATAGCAGCTAGAACTATGTGTCAGCCGATAACAACGCATCAATGCGTAGAATCACACACTAACAATCTCTTTACTTTTTTTTTTTTTTTTTTTTTTTTTTTTTGGAGCGTTTGGGATAATGAAATTCAGTCTGCAGAAGCATTCCAAAGGTCATCCGCTGGGTCTACCAGATAAATCTAGTTAATGCCGGGGAAGTTGTCCAGGGAGGAAATGCCATTACGCACAAGTACCATAGTGTGGGACTCCAGCCGTAATAAATTTATCCTATCCCATTTCTTGGATCATTCAATGTCAATGGCTGTATACCCCTAACAATCTCTTTACATCGCTTACTAGTCCAATGGGATTCCATAGGCTTTGAACACCCGTCAAATCCATGTTTTATGTACTGGAAGCATCTAGGACAGAGGACTTCGCGTGTCCCTTGTCGTTGGTCTCCCTTTTCCGCGGGAAGCTCATCGCTAGGTACAGAAGAGAAAGATTGGTTGCTTGAATGTGTCGTAGGTACAGCATTATTTGACAGATGTGTATGTGCAGCATATACAGGGTTAGGACTCCATACTGTTTGCAGAGCAGACTACGGTGGCATGGCACAGACAAGACGTGTCGAGTGGCGCATTGACAGATTGATCTTATTGATCTCGTTGATGATCATTGCCTTTTCTGGGGGGGGTCCGTGGGAATTATTGGCTGACGCTCACCTCTTGCTTTTTTCATCCCACAACGCGATTAAAGAAGGGGGTCGTCTCTGATCCTCGCTCGGCATCGACCCTCGATATAATTGAGCGCTTGTCCAAACTTACAACTCGCTTACATGACCTGCATGCAGCCAGCCTACGTTACCGTATACTGTAAGTACTTGTATGTAGGCAACTGTCACGGCCACGATGGGGTCTGTTGCGTTGCCCAAATCCCTCTAGGTCACGGTCACGGTGAGGTAGCTGAAGATCGTGACATCGCAAAATATATATAAAATCAGTTAAAACTCGGTCAAAAAACCCTTAAATGGTCTTCATAATGCTCCGAAATGCACCGTTGTGAGAATCCCAAGCACAGAGGCAGCTTCAGATTAAATATAAAGTTGGAAACTGGTTCATGTTGAAATTCCTGGTTGCCAAAGTTTCAACCGTCACGGAGGAAATCAGGTTGGTTGCGTTGCCCAAACCCATTCCCGATGTCACGGTGGGTTGGCCCGTTGCCTACATACAAGTACTTACAGTAGACGGTATACTTCACGACTATCAATCAGTCACCATTAAGATTTACTTCTTCCTGCTTCGAATTCTCCTCACGAGGTCTCGATACATCGGCCCGCTGGTCATGCGTAATTCTTCGTCTACTTATAAATGAACCCCACGCAATGGGTATGCGTAGGCTCACGAAATGTGGTCCAACATCTTGCTTGCAGCTGTATTTCCGGGTATACACGCGGCGACGACAGGCTCTGCTCATTCCTCTACGCTATCGGCTACTCCTCATACTAGTAGCACATTTTCTGGACCTTCCGCCACATCCTCTGTTGCAGTCAGCAGTGTATTCGCCTCCACGCATTCTAGCACTACGAGTGCCACCCCAACAGCAAGCTCGGGCTTCCCACCCGTGGGCTCCATCCCACGCGACTTCTCCCCGGCGGGCCTTGAGCGCCTCTGGGACCTCGTACGTGCCGTTCTCCGTCTATGTTGGAAATTTGTCAACCCAGATTCCAGGTCGGCCCCGTCGAACCCCCGCCATTCGCCACAACGCGAGTCCCCACAAGCACGCGCGTGATCCTCCCGTCCCCGCCGCCGCCACTTTACCCAGCTTTCTACGCTCCCGCGCCACAGGATGTCCTTCCAGGCCTCAAGTTCCCAGCCGGGTTCAAGTTCGGCGTCGCGACCGCGGCGTACCAGGTCGAGGGCGCGGTGAAGAACGAGGGCAAGGGCCCGACTATATGGGACTGGAACAGCCGCCAGCCGGGCGGCGTCATCGACAACACGACTGGTGCGCGCTGCTCTATGCGGTGGTAAATCTAGGCTTGACGGGAAGTGTGCCAGGCGATGTCGTGGATTTGCAGTATTTCTTGTACAAGGAGGACGTGGTGCGGGTTGCGGCGCTGGGTGTTAACGCACATTCTTTCTCGTACGTTTATCGTCCTAAGGAGACAGAGATATGCTGATTTTGATTGCAGGATCTCGTGGGCACGCATATTTCCGTTTGGGACGGCAGACTCGCCTGTCAATCACGAAGGCTTACAACATTACAGCGATCGTGCGTGAGACTCCGTGGATTGTATTGCGCATATACTAATTCATAACGACTGCCAGTGATTGACTATCATATAGCACATGGCGTGGCTCCGGTCGCCACACTGTGTAAGGTCGTCGGCAAATTTTAGTTCATAGAACTCAAACCCCCTTCGATACAGTCCATTGGGACACTCCACTCGCGCTGGCGGCGTACTACGGTGGATTTACCTCTCCCCAGGTCGTTGATGATTATATCAAGTACGTTTTACTTTCCCTATGACAACGTCAGCTAGAAGTTGAACCATGGTGGCAGCTACGCGAAAACCGTGTTCAAGGCATACAACGGTCGGGTTAAAACTTGGTACTAGTTTATTCCCACCGAACCGTTCAACGTCTATCGTTTAACGACGGCTATAGGTACACTTTCAACGAGCCACGCGTTTTCTGCGCCGAGGCTGCTGGCTATCCTTTCAGTGGGTCATGTTCGATTTTGCGATCAGCACAGCTGATGCAAAAGTGCCGCTAGATGTGTCGCTCGCTCCAGGAGTGAATTCTTCCACAGCGCCGTATCAATGCTCCTATAATCTTCGTGTGTTCAAAGCATTTTATATTGCCTCCTCACAGCTGAAGATGCATTTCTCCAGTCAGAGCTCACGCTGGCGCAGTCAAAGGTGAGTTTTACTCTTCCTATCATCGAACCAACCCTTACATGTATCTTAATCAGCATTTAGAGAAATGAAGATTCAAGGCGAAATTGCGCTGAAAAATGATGATTTTATGTGTGCCCCTTGTCCGAATCTTCTACATGTATTCATTGTTCTCATTGATATTGGATAGCGGAATCCCGTGGAGGTCCAACACGACAGACGATGCGGCTGCTGTCGAGCGCCACGCTGCATTCCGCATCGGTGTATTTTCTGATCCGCTCTATACCACCGGGGACTGGCCCAAAATAATGACGGACACGCTCTCGCCCGAGTATCTCCCACGGTTCACCGAAGAAGAGAAGAAGGATAACCTAGGTTGGTCAGCCACAATTCTTCTCATGGTTGGTAATTAAATCAAACGCATTAGGCTCCGCGGACTTCTACGCGATCGACTCCTACCGCGAGCAGTGGATCGCTGCGCCTCTCGACGACACTGGCCTGGCCGGCTGCATAAACAACGTGTCGCACCCGCTGTGGCCGGAGTGCCATTCGGTGGTGTTGTACGACTCCAATGCGGGCTGGGCGGCGGGCATCTCGCCGGACCCGCTGTCCGAGTCGTGGCTCCAGGCGACGCCGAATACGCTTCGGAGCTACCTGAAGGGTGTGCAGACGCGCTGGCCGACGAAGAAAATGGTGCGGTCCAATTGCGTTGCCCCGCACGGATACTGACTTGCCGTTGTTGGTAGTATGTGTCGGAATTCGGGTTTGTCGAGCCGTTCGAGGAGCTTCGCACCGATCTGTTCCGAATTAAGGTCGGGCATAGTTAAGTTAGAAAGTTGATATTGGCTGATTATTTCCCTTTCGCATTCAACAGGAAGACGTCGCGCGCACGAGTATGTCCTCAGTTGTTTCTCACATGCTCGTCTAATTTTCTCCCAGACTATTTCATGACGTATCTCGGCCAAATCTTGCTTTCAATACACGAAGATGGTGTCCCGATCGCTGGTGCCTTTGCCTGGGGTACGACTTCAACCCATATTTTCCCCCTTGCTATGACGCTGACAAGCGAACAGCCATGATCGACAACGCGGAGTGGAATAGCGGGACCAGCGCCAAGTTTGGGATTCAACATGTCAACTACACCACGCTCGAACGGACATACAAGCGCTCTGCGCTCTCCCTGTGTAAGTCCGGTTTTGGGCCAGCAGCTAGGCAGTAGCTCATTGCTCGTCCAGCTGCGTTCTTCAAGACCCACCTTCAGAATTGAACCATACTTCGGAGTAGGCAAACCCGATGATACCTGAAGTACTGATTTGAGACGAATAGTTCTCTTATACTGTTACATGAATCTTGAACCTCTATGTACTGTATCCGCTCTTGGCCGAGGCATTCTTGGCCGAGGCATTCAGCTGCCCGTTGACCTTGCCCAGCTGTGCCGCAAATCCATCCGTGATGGTGTCAATGTCGGTGGTGACGCTGACCATCTGGAATCCCTGCTGGAAGCGCTTTTCCGCCTGCTCGCCCGTCAAGCCTACGTGGGCGTCAGTGCCTGTAAGGATATTCTGACAGCATAAACGCGTACAGAAAATAGCCGCGACCTTGCCCGCCTTTTGGCACGCCGCGAGGACCTTGGCGATGGCCGCTTCGTGCTCTTCCCCACCAAATGGGACGTTCATCGAGGTCGCGAGGTCGAACGGGCCGATCTACTTGACATACGGTGAGCTTCGGCCCAGGCTAAAATGACGAACGCACAAATGCCACATCGATGTCCTCGGCGCAGATGGCGTCGATCTCTTTGATGGCATTTGGGTGTTCGATTTGCACGGCAATGACAAGATCCTTATTTGCGGCGGTTTTGTATGGTGCACCCAGGGCGCCTGCCGCGCTGGATCGAGGTGTGAGCGAACGAATCGTTTGCATGGGGCTTGGAACGTACTGCGTGTACATGGGTCCGAAGCCGCGTATGCCAACGGGTGGGTATTTCGTCGCGGTGACGACTCCGCGAACGATTTCCTAGATGACGGGAAACGGCGTGAGGAAATTTGGGTTGCGTTTTGGTAATATAGCAAGCCGTCGTACGGGAGAATTTGCCATTGGGATCATGATACCATGAGCACCGGAATCCAGAGCGCGCTGGCGGAGCCGTTAGGAGTCTGAACAGAATACATACAGAATGTCGAACCTTGATCAACCACGTTTCGTCGGACGGCACTCGAATCAGCGGGGATGCTCCACAGGATGAGATGGTGTTCGTCAAGTCATAATAGTGAATATCTGACGCATGTGTAAGACGAAGAATGGTACTGGGGAGGGCGAGTATCCGTACCAGTGATCAAGCCGTGTTCTGCAGGTGACCGTTCAAACTAATCCACGTTAAGAATGTCATGGCGTAATTACCGGCATCTATCAACACCCAGGAGACCCCGGCTGTATTGGCAATAGTACGGGCGATGGCGGTACTTCAAGTTGCGGTCTAAGCGTTGCGAATACATGTCTTAGGCATTCATACCTGGGGAGTGTGAGCCAAGCACCGGCGGCCCGCTCGTTTGCGGCGAGTTTATCTCTGAGTGGAATGGGGAGAGACATGGTTCGAAATCAAAATAACGATTTCATTATTTTGCCTTAAGTTTTGAAGAAAATGAGGAGGTCGGTTGATCCGGACCGGAGTTGGACCGGGCCGTTACGCCGTAGCCGCCCAGGGTGCGATCACAAGGCTTTGGATGTCTCCAGCCAATCTCTAGTAAGTACAGCTGTGCTTAACTCTGCGCGATTGGAAAATCGTTGAGCCGACAGTCGCGGCTAATCTCTCAAACGACGGGCCCCGTGAAATGGGGCCCCAGGGGCATGCACATCAGAGATTTGCATCAAGTGTAGACCCTACGGGTGCGTCCTTACGGCGTTCGTACTTGCCTTCGTCACCATGGTCAACTCACACATTGTCGCGGTGAATTTCTGCTGGTCCATGTCGTTCTCTCCTCTAATCTCCTCATAGCTTGGTCTGTTCGCAGGCTTGGGTGCGTCTTCATTTTCTCAAGTTGTCGTTTGATTTTTTTACTCAAATTATCTCAAGGTTCCTTCCTCTTCGGTTATGACACTGGGATTATCACTACGTCTATTGCGCACACGAGCTTCAAGAAATGTACCCTACATTTTCCTCGCAACTTTTTACATACTGACGCGTCCATTGCAGACATGAACCACCCCAATGCAGTACTTACTGGCGCGATTGTATCGACATATGTGGCCGGAGAAGCCGTGGGCGCCATTCTCCAAATGCTTCTTGGTGACGTACTTGGGCGCAAGCGCTTCATGCAACTTCTGTGTATTGTTGTGAGTCCCTAATTTCTCTTGGTTCGTCCACCCTTTAGTTACCACCATACTAGGTCACCGCCGGAACTGTTATTCAAACCGCGGCACAAAACTACGCGATGTTCCTGACAGGCCGAATCCTCACCGGCATCGCAGTGGGTGGCCTCGTCGCGACCGTACCCATCTACAATTCGGAAATTTCGCCCCCTGCTTCGCGTGGTTTCATTGGAGGTCTGAGCGGTTACATGATTGGTATCGGAGGGTCCGTGTTTCGCATCGTCGTCTTTCGGTCTGCTCATCAGAGACCTGTCCAGGTTCCTCGCTAACTGGATCGGCTACGCCTGTTCATACATAAGCGACAGCGACAACGCGCAATGGCGGGTACCGTTATCACTCCAGATCCCCCCCGGTGTCATTCTCTTCATCGGTTTATGCTTCTTCCTCCCGGACAGCCCCCGGTGGTTGATCACGAAGGGGAGAGACGACGAAGCGTTGGTCGCGTTTACCAGCGTCAGGAGGGATCTTTCTGGGGTAAGAAACTTCTCTCGTGAAAGCTTTCCTGCTCATCTCGATTCCACCAGGATGCGCTTCTCGAAGAGTTTGACCTCATCAAGGCTCAAATACACCACGAAATGGTACTTTTTTAGCCCATGACGGTACATTATTCTCATTCGTGGCAGGCGACTGAAGTCAAGTCCATCGGCGAGGCCTGGCACAAGTACAAGCGGCGTGTCATCATCGCCGTGGCCGTCCAGACCATGACATCGGCATCCGGAGTCAACGTCATCAACTACTACCAGACGATCCTTTACACGCAACTCGGGCAAACGGGGAAGAGCATCCTCCTGCTCGCGGGTATATACGGAACCGTCGGCGTCGTCATCAATTTCTTGTCGGTGTGTATTCCAGTTGGTACAATCGTGTTCAAGCAGCGTTAAACATTCATCACAGATCAACCTCGTCGATCGCTTTGGGCGCGTGAAGCTTCTCTATGGTGCCTCTGCCGGCCTGTGTCTCGATTTGATCTATGCGGCCGTCATGTCGCAGATCTACGCTCACTCTGAGAACAAAGTCGGAAAAGGGTTTGCAATCTTGGGCGTGTATATGTTCACTGCGATATATTGCACGTGCTCTATCGACGCTCATAAGCCGCGGCTTGCTGATTTCAACAGATCTTGGCATCAACTCCACCACCTGGTTGTATGGCGTAGAGATCCTGCCGATTGCTCTGCGCAGTAAAGTGTCAGTGTTCCTCCTTCGTGTTTTTTAAACTTTGACTGACTAGTCCACTCACGTAGAACTGGTCTGGCGGCTCTGAGCCACTTTATCGTCAACATCGCTCTTACCCAAGCTGCAACGACGGCCTTTGCAAACATCGGCACGAACTACTACTGTATGTCCTCATTGCAACGTTTTTCCTCGACGCCATCTGACCGGTATTGCAGATGTATTCGTAGGGACAACAGGGCTCAGCGCTGTCTGCGTGTATTTCTTCTTCCCCGAGTACGTTTCCCTTTCCACTCGTCCCTGCTAGTCAAAACAGTAGATCCTGATCCTTTTCTTTTACCAGAACCAAAGGAAAGTCGCTCGAGGCGATTGCAGCCTCTTTCGGCGACACTTTGGTGATCGACGACCTGGCAGCGAGCGAGGACAAGAAACTGGGCGACGAAGAGCGGATGGAAGTTCGCTCGCACTGATGACTGAAGCATTCATGACACGATATTGCGGTGATATTTTAATGACGCGACGTTTTATTGCTATATATCTGTAATCTAATTGACGTCTCATGCCGAACCGTTGTATCATAAGTAATTGACTCCTAAAATGTTTAGCTCTAGGCCAACTGGACTTCTATCAAATTCTGAACCATGTTTCCATCCATGTGCGTCCATGCGGACCTGCATTGCCTCTGTAGTTTGTTCTTGGCTTTTTCCTGCTTGTTCCTTTTAGAGACCTCCGCATTTGGAATTATACACCTCCTTCTCCTCCTCCCCAGTCTTCAGTAGGCTTCTCGGTACCTTCGAAAGCTAATTGATGGGACCTAACTGAGTATAATGTACTGTATTTTCCTGAGTTGTCCTGCTAATAAGGCAAGTCATCGTGTAAATTCTTAATGTGCTTGAGAGACTCGGACAATGAATATAAAACATTGATCCTAGTGCTTATGTTCTTGTTCTTGCGAATACAACAGATCATTTAATCTGAGGGTTTTGTCAATGGAATTGACAGGCCGCTTCGCGGCAGGGCCAGAACAGGGCCAAGACAAATTTATTGCTCGGGAGTCACTTCGAAAACAAGTGCTGTTCTGGAAGGCGGCCGTCAAGACCAGTACACAAGATAAACCCGGGTCTGAGTGAAAGACTCGATAAGATCAAGGCATACCAAGCGTGAGCGCCAATGAGAAAAGGAGTGAGAAAAGGGAGGTGGGTGGGGACACAAAAAAAAAAAAATCAGGTGAAGGAAAGCACTTCCAGCGAGGTCACTGAGAGTGCGCGCGACAGCAGACGAAGAGTTGACGCAGCGCACAGACCTCGGACGTAAACTATTCGGCGATCACCAGTCCGGCACGAACCAGCCGAAGTATTTTACTCGAGGTCTCAGAACCTCGTTGTAATCTTTCCTTATCTTACACTTACTCTAGCCGTTCGCAAGCTCACGTAGATCCAGCTAGCAATTATTAATCGAGCCCCATGGCGTTAGGTGGGGAGGAGATCCGAGGAGTTCGATGGCCGACGGCCTGAAGGAGGCATATTATTCCGCCCTGAAAGTGATCGGAAACCAAGGGAAATATTTTGTGATCCATCTTTACGTTGACTCGGCGGGGTCAAATTTTGTTTGACCCGCACTGGTTGAGCATTTCAAATTTTTCACCTTCTTTTTCAGTGAAAAATGTTGTTTATTTTTCAGACATTTTTCACTGAAAAAGAAGGTGAAAAATTTAAAACATTTTCACCACTTTCTCGATTCAAGGTGAAAAATTCGAAATAAAATAAGAAAGTGATGAAAATGTTTTGAAATTTTCACCTGCTTTTTCAGTGAAAAATGTGTGAAAAATAAACAACATTTTTCACTGAAAAAGAAGGTGAAAAAATTGAAATGTTCAACCAGTGCCGGTCAATGCCAACACTGCAGCCGGTGAGCACCATGTTTCCACTGTGTGAGTTGGGAGGGTTTGATTTGTTCCCTCGTAGATCTACTGAGTTTGTTAATTAATGCACTAATTATGGTTCCTTCGGATTAAAATAATTAAGTGCGAGTTTCCTACCGGACCACGCCACGGCCCACACCCCCCAAGTAAAATGTGGTCCAGAAAGCCAAATTTCATAAAACTGCCCAAATTTTGGGCTCAACCCGGACAAGGCTTCCCCAACTGTAATAGAAAGTGGTACGGACAAATAATCCGTACTTATATCACATATTTACTCATGCACTTTATCTTGGGTTCGCCGAGGTATTTATACCTAAGTACTCCGTACGTAGACGAATATCACATTGTTAAATTGTTAAAGTGGAGTGACAGAAGTCACACGTGACGGATCGCGTTCCATCAACTCATGGTCGTCGCGACTCTTACCAGTCTTCACCACGTTGAAACCACGTTTCCCCTGTAAGCTCAAGCTCCGTTGCTATCTATTGTATCCTTCCCCTCCTGTTAATACTGTCATCACGTATCCAGAATCCGTATTCCAGGGTTCTCCAAACCTGCAACAGCCTGTCACCGTGACGGAAAACAGCGGAACACCAGAACCTCACTTGTGTCAAGCATGGTTGAATATACTATTATGGAAAACATGGGACGCCCAGATGGTAAGGGAATGACCTCCAGAATATTTGTGATCTGATTGACATGCCACTGATAGGGCGCCTCGGACCTAGTGTTGGCAAAGTTCGGTTCGGTTCAGGTTCGGGGTGCTTTTTCCCGAACGCCGAACCTGAACCTGGCCTTCGGTTCAGTCATTTGCTGAACCGCGAACCTGAACCTGGCGTTCAGGTTCAACACGTTCGGTTCGGCGTTCAAAGGCGTTCGAACGCCGAACCGAACGCATTTTTTTTTTCAAGTCCATCGTTGTGCACTGTAGGCATCAGGTATCACAGTAGGAATAATATTGGGCTAGTTGAAGATGTATTTCGGCTGCGATACATGGATTCTGGCACAAAATACCCTCCATCACTCTTCCTCAGCGTCGTCTAAATCATATCCAAAGTTTTCATCGAGCTCTGCAATAAGGGCGTCAATGTGCTTCGCCGCATTCCCCCCAGCACTGATATGACCATTCCGATAAGCGCTCTTCAACAATTGCAATGCTTCGAATAGCTCAGCATTCAATCTGTTGCGGATCTTCGTATCGGTGAGACTCCCACTCGAAAAAGCACGTTCAGCAGGAGTAGCGGAGCCTTGTATAGCCAAGTAGTCGCGTGCCATGAGGCGGAGGGTCGGGCGTGTCGTGTTGTGCTTTGAAAAGGAATATACCAGTAAGATTTGCTCGTTGTCAAAAGAATTGAGGACTCACACCCCACCAATGCAAAACATTGTCGGTCTTCTCCAGCGGCGATGAGAGATAGCCAGTTAGCTCGTCTCAAGGCTGGGCATCAGCGCGCTGAGCCTGTTGCACCGAGTTCACAGCCTCCAACAAGAAAGAACTACCATAACGATGAAGCGGAGCAGACTGCGTAGATTCGGCTACCACGGGAGCAGCCTCTGGCTCCCGTTCCATCGCCGCAGCCGCATGATACTTGTCGAACTGAAAGGAATGTTACCTCGTGAAGTGCAAGGGTATAACAGAATTGACGTACAACTTTTTCTAATGCTTTCATACCCTTTTGGTACTGATCGTCAGCCCAACGCGACCGGAAATAAATGTCCTTGATGCTGGGATCTAAAACTGAAGCGCCGTAAGCAGACGTGAGGTATTAAGTGTGTTCCATACCTAAACAGATGAAATATGCATAGGATGTGGTATCGGTGCGGTGGAACCATTTCTTCAAGCTTTGAACACCGTCCAACAGTGCCTGCTTAATTTCGGCAAAGCGGGGTTGAGTCGACATGGTTTCCCATCGCTTGATGAGATACTCAAGTGTCGGGATAATGCGCCATACTGTGGGAGTTCGTTCGCTCGAGAAGCTTTGCGTAACATCGGCAGGTTCCTGCATAAAGAGTCATTGATAACTACTGTGCAGAAAGGACAGAATATTGTACTCGAAGGGCCTCATGAATTATTTGAATTTTGTCCCACTCCGCACGCGAGAGCATATAGTCGCGATATTCCTTGTTGCGCAAGTCCGGCATTTCCTCACTGGAGTCGGCGATGCGGACAAACTGATCAATTGCCTGGGAATGGTGTTGTCATTAAGGCATAGAAGACGTGTGAAGTGGATCCGACTCACCTTCCGCAGCTCCAATGCACGGTCTAAGCACTTGTACAACGACACCCACCGAGTACGAACCCACAGTAAAAGCTCGAGCTCTCGAACTCCGACTTGGACACAGCATTGCTTGAAGAATGCACGTGCTTGAGGCGACATACGGATCTAGGGAGCCAGAGTGAGACGCAGCAGCGCAGCTTGCAAACCGGTGACACGTACCTGTTTGATCAGAGCCAAAATCTTACCAACAGCATCCCCTGCCGTCCACTCGGAATCCGGCGCAGAGTCGGCCCTATCATTGCCGTCCGATCCCCCGTCAAGTGACGAGAGAACCTTTGCGACATCGGCGGCGTCGAGCTCACCGCTGCTGCACGCCTCATCCAGAAGCTGCCGAATCTTCTTATTCAATGGCTTGGGTGGAGTTGGGGCGACCGCCTCGACGAAGTGCTTGGAGGCAATGTGGACGGCGTGCTCGATACACCTAACACAACAGACAAGAGTCAGTATTGACCGAGTAATGTGAGGAAAGGCAACTCACATCATATCATGCTCCTTGGCTTTCCAATCACCGCCCAGTGCGTGCTCAACAGTTCGAGCCGTGGTCCGATTCACTGATGCGCCATCCGACGTAATCCAGCCAGCTTTACCGCGGAGTTTGTACCGATCAATAGTCTCGATGATGGCTGCACCAAGATTTTCACCGGTGTGACGGCCGTCGAGCTTCATGAAAGCCAATTCTTCGGTCATGATCTCCCAGTCGTTCGGGCAGTCAAGAGGAGCGTCGATGTAATGGCCGTTAATATTCATAAACGGTATGCCTGAACCCGAAGTCCAGGCATCGTGAGTCAGGCAGGCTTTGCCGGGAATGTTCTGCGGAATTATATATCAGCGGTAACGACGAGGGCAAAAAGAGTTAATCTACCTTGAATTTCTCGCGCAATGCCTGCTCAACTTTGAGTGCAAGCTCCAAAATGTCCTTCTTAATAGTATTGCGTGTAGGGATGTCGCTGTCCTTGATACCCGGGCGGAGGTACTTGATGAGTCGGATGAAGCTGGGTTTTTCAACAAGGGATAAAGCCTGACAAGTAATGTTAGTAACGGCGGGCGCCTAGTTATCAACGAAATACCTCATCTTGAGTGACGATCATCTCAATGATGTAGTCACGCACACCAGCGGGAGTGAACGGAGGAACCCGCGGCTCGTATACAACGATACCGTCCAGTGACCCCTGGATTCTGTAAAATATGTAAAGTGAAAAATGTCGAAGCTGGTGGTCAAACACACGTACCCTCGTGCATCCGAAGCCTTGGGAATGGCACGTTCGTTCATTGTAATGCCAAGCTTCTCGCATCGAGCCTTGTATACTTTGAAATGTTCTTCGCGGCTACGATGAATCCAAAATTGTTCAAGAACAGTAACTAGACAAATAAAATGAGACGAACCGTGCAATGTGATTTCGAAGACTTGTAACACTTCCCGTCAGAAAGCAAGCGGAGCTTTCGACACCATCTTTCCTGTGGAGCGATGAGAAGTACGAATTTAATATCAATGGCAGACTTACTCGCACACTTGACACAATGCACCATCTTCGAGCAAGCCAGTCTTGGGATTTTTGCGGCCTTTGTGGCGAGTGAATATTGTCTTGATGTCGGCCGTGGTGTCGGTGCGCGAAATCTTAGCAGTAGCCTGGCGCGGGATATTAAGAACTTGAATGACGAAAGAAGGCGGAAACTTGCGTGTGCATGGTCCGCATCGCCCATAGCCTTGATGGAGTTGTACTCATCGACATCCATCAGGTCCTGGCTCTCCGTATCGTCAGCTTCCGTGCCATCTTCTGGGGGTGCGACATCAGAATCTGCGTCCGATTCATCATCGGAAGACTGTGCGGCCACTGCTTTGGAAATTCTGGGTGCCTTGCGTGATCCGGGTGCAGGACTGGTGAGTTTGCGTTTGCCGGAACTGGTGGATCCTTCGGCGTTATTCGGGTCCGTGACACGTGCGGAGGGGCGAGAGGTGCGAGAAGAACGACGAGAGCCCGCAACCTTTCCAACAGGGCGAGCAGCTCCAGTAAAGAAGGCATGGATCCCAGAGGAAGATGTCCTGGCAGACAGAGGACCGGAAATGGGGTGCTGGTCGTCGACATCGTTGAAGAACTGAATCTCAGAAGCATCGCGAAGAGAGCCGTCAGGATTCTGTGCGCATCCCAAGACAGAATCTGCCATGATGGAAATGAAGGAGTGCTTCGAATTTTGAGATCCTTTAAGCCCAAGGAACGACAGGGTCGAGAACAATAAAGGCACTGGATCTAATTGTTGTCTTTGATCATGGCAGCAACCGGGACGGCGGGGGAGCATCGGTGCCCATGGCACCCATAGTTTCTATTGTTAAAATGTGAAGAGTCAGGCCGTGCAATGTGTGAATGTGAAGGGAGCGCGCGACGGAGCTGGACGGGGTTGGCACAATGATGTCGGGTCACCGAGAGGTAGACTATCCCCGTAGTTTTTATTGTTTAAGTGGTTCTTGGCAAAAGATTGCAATGTGCCGGTGTGAGGGGAACGTGCTGCGGAGCCAAACGGGGTCCATGCACCAATCTCAAACGCGGAGAGGTCGCCGATGACAACCGTCAGCGCAGTGACGACGCGTTATTTGGTCGTATTCTGTGATCTCGAATTTGCCAAACCTTTGCAAATCTTTCGGGTTCGGCGTTCGAACGCGTTCGAACGCGTTCAGAAAAATTGGCCACCGAGTGAACGCCGAACCGGACTTCAGGTTCAGGTTCAGCAGTTTGCCGAACCTTGAACCTGAACCTCGCGTTCAGTTCAGTTCGGTTCAGGTTCGAACCGATTTCTGAACCGAACCTTGCCAACACTACTCGGACCTGTGGACGTCAAGCATCTGTTTCGAGACCCAGACTCCCCACTTATCATGGAATTGTTGATCAATCGGCAGCACAAAGACCTTCGCGGACAACACTGGGCCCTCTCGTGGACCGTAGGTGACCTGCCCCCGAAGCACAAAGTTCAGCGCATCCTGCATGTTGTGACAGAGGTCGGCTACAAGCATTATACCAACTGGGGTCCGGTAACACGGACATTCGACCCGATGGACATGGATAATGTCCCAGTCGCCACCCTCACGTTGACGCAACGGCAAGCTTTGGAAGCAATTGCTGCCCAGACGCCTGTGTATGTGCCGAACGGGGAGTGGAATTGCCAAGATTGGATTATCGAGGTTCTTCGCCAAGCTGTTGAGGAGTGCTTGGTTTCTGCGGCCGAGAGAGACGCGGCTCTGGCAGTTGCCCAGCAGTGAGGTCAAGAGGTGCGCGATCTCTGGATTTTTCTGACCACGTCCGGCAATTCCCGAACTTACCTCCCTCACTGGAAATAAAATACAGTCTTTCTTTAGGAAATGTTTCCTTGGTACATACATGAACATAGTAGGGAATGGCACATCTTAACCAACGTCTTAACTGTTTTGGCGGTATGCTGATCACTTCCGCTGACCAAGCACTTGCCGGAGAGCGAGTGAATCAAGAATGGATTCAGAACTCAGCTACAGCACTCTTGGCACTCAA
The DNA here is from genome assembly GCA_029204085.1 of Mycena sp. CBHHK59/15. Taxonomy (NCBI): domain Eukaryota; kingdom Fungi; phylum Basidiomycota; class Agaricomycetes; order Agaricales; family Mycenaceae; genus Mycena; species Mycena sp. CBHHK59/15. The sequence continues at coordinate 225,730 of JARGXW010000076.1, forward strand.
GGTGTCGTCCACCAAAATGCTTTCCAGAATTTGAATAGAACCTAATGGGACAGGGGCATGGAAATAAACGGTATTTTGAGGGAGTTCCAAATTCATTCGAGTATACTGCACACCAGCAGATGAACGTTCGATGAACGCTGAACCTTTTGGACCTATTTTAAACGTTTTTTGAAGTGCCAAGATTAGATCCCTGGGGCCGGTCCGATTTGTCCGAATATCAGATATGCTACATTTGGTAATTCTCTGATGTCGGGCCGAAATCCCGATTCAGTCCCTTCTTCTGCACTATGCCTGCTCGCTGTCTGGTGAGAGGTTCTATCAGTGAGTGCCCGTCATATGCCTGCTTTGAAAGAATAGCGCTGACCACCCTCAACCCCTAGACATCGATGAATTCTTCCATGGCAAGCCAAACTTTGAAAGTATTCGAATCTGAGTTGAATGATGTGATGACCTGCAGTCAAAGACATCGTCCGCCCGGGAGAGACGATTTCGTCTGACAACCTCGAGAAGCGTGCGGGCGGGAAGGGTGCGAATCAGGCCGTGGCTGTAGCACGAGCTGGCGGGATTGTCGATCTCTTTGGTGCGGTCGGGAAGGACGGACTCTGGGTCCGGGATCAGCTGAAGGAGTCGGGAGTGGGCGTAGAGGCTGTTTCGATGGTTGAGGTGTTTTCATGGTTAATTTCCCGGATTCGAGTGCTAAGTTCACATATTTTTGGCAGGACAGCACTGGACGTGCGATTATCCAGCTCACTGAGCTCGGCGAGAATAGCATTAGTGGGTTTCTATATATGTATTTTTGGTCGAGGTGGACCGCATACTTACGCTCCAAATGCAGTCTTGTTCAAAGGAGCAAACTACTCTTCTCTTCCGTCTCAGGCAATACACCCAGACACGACCCACATTCTCTTACAAAACGAGATACCCCTCGCTTCGACATTCGAATACCTCGCACACGCGTCGTCTTCAAGACCCATCTCCGCAATATTTAACCCATCTCCTATGCCAACTCCGGCAGAACTTCAATCTTTCCCTTGGAGCCAACTCACCTGGTTGATCGTCAACAGCGGGGAGGCGTCAGATCTCTGCAAGGCGCTCCAGTTAAATGTACAGGATGCCGACCCATCGGCGTCCGCAGTAGAGGTTGCGAAACCCCTCCTTTCACGTCTGTCGTCGCATATGCCTACGACAAATGTCGTATGTACGCTTGGCGCCGATGGTGTACTGGCAAGATTTGCTTTGCTCGAGGGCTCAGAACCAGTTTACCTCTCGGCAGCCAAGCTCCAGGGTACGACGCGGGACACCACTGGCGCTGGCGATTGCTTTACTGGGTACATGGTCGCTGGCTTGATGCGCCTGGAGGGCCGTGTCGCCACGGCGGAAGACTACGTCGCTGTGCTCAGACGTTGTGTGCAGGTCAGTATTTCCTCCAGATCTTTGTGGTGATATGTTGTCTGAGAATTACAACAAGGCGGCCGGGATGTGTGTTGAAAAACGAGGGGCGATGGAGAGTATTCCAGTTGGAACAGACGTCGATGCCCGCCTTGCGTGAGCGGCACCATTCGAACCATCAGTGATGAGGGTACATGTTATAAAGGTTGAAGGTAATGCTTTACACGGGTACCGTACAGATAATCATATGGGCTGTTCACTCTTGCAATGTATCATCGAGAATATCACGCTGGGTCCCAAAGTAGATCATTCAAAGGAACGTCCAGCTGACGAGCCAAAGCAGAGGACGTGTCGTATGATATACCACATTTAAAAGTAGGTGGGCCATCCAATTTATCGGCTGCAGATGTTCGGTGCAAAAGACCGACATCGGCAAGCTCGATGATCTGCAAAGTTTTCAGAATTTTCTCGGACTGGGTACGTGGGGTACATACGGTGGTATAAATGCCCACTCTTGCAGTCTCCATGTCGGTATATTCTCCAGGAATGACGTACTCGGGGGCAGGCAAGCGATTGTCCACGTCGTTCTCTTCCAGCAGAGCGCCTAGGATAGCAATCAACCGGTCGAGAGGGAATGAATTTGGCCCGAGGACGCGCTGAGGGGCCTAGACCGAACCGGTGATTATTGCTCACATTAGGAGCATAGTGCACTTGCCTTGGCTACGCCGCTCTTCGCCGCGGGCTTGAAGGCACGGCGCTTCCGCTTTTTCTCGTCCTGACCTCTTCCGAACATCCGTAAATCGGAGATGTGGGGGTTGGTAGATGCGAGATACGCAGCGACCAGAATGAATTTTGACATCCGGGGTAGATCGACGATCCTGCCTTCATCAGCCGTCTCAGGTTTGCCCGCCAAAGGCTGAGTCTGGCTAGGGTGTTTCATAAGCAAGTCCTGCTCCGGGTGATTTGACGCAGCCCAATCGGCAGCGTGGGTGAGTCTCGGATAAAGCGCCTCTAAGGCTGTACTGAACGATGGTTTAAACAGACGAATAAGACGCATTCGGACATTCTCCGACGGTGGCGTCAGGGTAGCTTCGTTGTCTTCGCTCTTGTGACGATTGTGATCGTCCAAGACTGGTTGCACAAAACCAAGCCACCTGGCAGCAGCGATATACTGCAATTCGTTGGGATCTTGTATGAAGGGAGAGCAAGAGTCCAACAGGACGGAAACAAATTGAGAGTAGAGTGGCAGAAGGCTGGGGTGGTACGGATCTGCAGCGGTTTGGTCTGGCCGGGAGGCGGAGGTGGTCTGGAAGACGGACGTCAACCTCCGGAGTAACGCTAGATTCAGATTGAATCGGAATATATGGACGAGAGAATCAATTGCCTACCATCCTTTGTCGGGGGCGCAACATCGATGTAATATGGATCAGGCGATCCTCCAAAAGGAGGCCGCATGTCTTCCCATGGCACCTCAGAAATGAAGATAATGCTCAAATCTAGCCGCGTCTGCAAAAAAGCACGTCGGTGTCATGAACCAACATATATATATAAGGGCTTACTAGCTCCGCCAATCTGGTTAGTGGCACTAGAAGATCTGGCATCTGATCTTGCAGTCGTTCTGCGCGTTCCACCACGATAACCAGCTGCGCATTGTCTGCTGCAGGGTGCTCGTCAATCTGTCTAGCCTTCCCTTTCTTAGAAGCAATCGAGTCATTTCGGTGGTGATATGGATTGACGGCCGTCAGGCCATGCACGAATCCATCTAGATTCTCGTTCCATCGCTGATCGTCATCTCCCCTCCAATTCGAGCAACCCTCATCCCACCTCACGTCCCACTGCGCCAGCTGGTTCAGAACCGAGTCATAGAGTATACGGGGAGTAAAGCAGGCCACTGCGTTGACATGCGCGTGAAATACACGAGAAGACACGTCCGGTGATTGCGCAAGAGAAGATAAGACCGAGTTCACGACGAAGCCAGTGGTCCGCGCCGAAAAAGGGTCGTTGACATACAAAAAAGGTGGCGCGCGTCCGGAAAATAGAGCGGAGACCTCAGCGGCAAGCCTATCATAACCAGGGTATTCCGCGGCCATGGTTGTCGTTGGAAAGGTGGAATGTTTGTGTACGACTGCTTGTAAAGTCATGTCACGTGAGATTTCGTTCTTGGTCTTCAATTTTCGTGATCATTTTTGACCATGCCGTCTTTGGCCACGGAAACTCGTTTCATCCAACTCGCAAAATCGATTGATTTAAATATAGATGACGGAGTTGTTTTTTCTGTTGCAGCTAGCCTCCAGACCTGTTACTCCGAGCCTCAGCGTCACTATCACACTCTTGAACATGTCTCCCACATGCTTGCGGGCTTAGACGTGCAACCCGATTTGCAGAATTCTAAAATTATAGAGCTAGCAATTTGGTTTTACGACTGCGTGTATGACCCTGTCAAAGGTGGTCCCTGGAACAAACGGGAGAGCATTCGAGTATGGGAGGAATTTGCCGACTCGACCCAGTCACAAGCTTTGGTAGGTCGTGCTTATCCCGTCCATCAAACCTCTTAATTCTCATCTAGTATTCTCAGTCGTGTCTGAAAAATTCTGTAACAGCCCTTATCGAGGCGACAATATCGCACCGTCTACCGAAGGAACTCCCGGAACCTTTGACAGCCTCGGATGCAGCTGCATTTTTGGATCTGGACATGGCAATTCTGGCTGATCCTCCCGAAGCCTACGAAAAATACGCACAGGACATCAGAAAGGAATATTCCCTCCCGATGCCTATCGCACGGGACGGTCGAAGGTTCTGGAAAGCTTCCTCTCCTGTGAGCGGATATATCTGGGAAGTGGCAAGGAGGCAATGGAAGAGAGAGCAAGAGCGAACGTACGGAGTGAAATCAACAGGTTGGCGATGCAAGACATCTAATCAGTTGTCTCTTTGCATGCGCGATTGTAGGTTATGGTATATGTACAACAAGTCGGAGGACGCTCTTTCTCGTTTTTTTAAATGTTTATGTAAATTTGCTGATAATCTATCCCTGCCACATAGGGTGATTTATGTGATTCAATTTATGCTGTTCCAGGCCGTTGTAGGTCACCACTCAATTGCAATGGAAAATTAATCCTCAACACACATACGGTCGATTTCGATGTGGGCGCCATACCCAGCTGCCTATGTATGATAACATGGTCGGTTGGCCATCCACATAATACCACAGACATTCTGCGAGATGGTGCACTGTATGCTGTACCCAAGTGTATGGAGGCAATGGCCATGGAGGCGTTACTTAAGCTGGCCAACTTTCTGAAGTTAGCAACGGGTTGCCTTATTTGGGTGCCCTTCCTAAAAAGGCAACCGTTGACCCCCGCAAAGCCCGAAAATTTGTTTAAAACAGCCAAAATCATGTTTTTAGCGTTACTTTTTGGGATTTGGCAACATTTTTGGGCACCATTACGCGTTACAGTTGCTACCATACACTCCGACACAGTACCTGCGATGGCAAGTTCACTACCTGGACATCTTGGTGGCCGGTCGCGTGTGGCGGGTGGAGGGGCAGTTGCCACTGGCAGCACAATGCAATTAAAGCCCCGGTCTTCAGGCAAAGGCACGTTCGGATTCGGAACACGACTTGTTCTGCCTTCCTTCGCATTGAAACCAAAAAGAAAGGGAAAAGACAATTGTGAGCACAAGAAACAAAACAAATATTGAGATCCGTAGATCTACCACTCCGGGAAAGCGTGTCATCCTTGTGCAGGGGCCATGCTAATCTTCTCTGTATCGTTCCAATTTTTCGTATGACGCCCCGAAGGGGTCAAAAGAGTGTACAAATATTGCATGGTGACGACCATAGTTTTGTCCTGTGTGCGGGGAACTGGGTTGATCTTACCCAAGGAAATTACCTTTTTGGGAAGAGATGGTGACTTGGATTTCCACATCTTATTTCGTATCATATTTTGGTGTATGTTGCTGGAGAACCAACGGACGGGGCGTCAAGAGTCTCGCTGATCTATTCTCTCAGATGCGTCATAATGACAAATCTCCGCGCTGCACGTGTGGCACTGCAACACGCAGTGAGTGACCAGTGATCGGAAGATCTTGACCAACGTTCCCACGGGTACCCTACCCCCCGAATAAGGAAACGCCCCAATCCGGTGCATTCTCTGCGCAGATGTCCACTGGAAATACAACATGGAGGAACATCTTCGCGACCGACACCCGAAATGGGAGCTTACAAAGTCTAGAGTCGATCGAGACACCTTTTCCGCCACGATCAGTATTTCTGAACTCGAACGGCGCAACTTGGACGCTGTCGAAGTCTTACAACTGCCTCCGGAGCAATCAGAAGGCTCTTCAGACGCGTCGGTTGCTGAGAATAAGGGACAGAAGCGTCCATCACAATCCCCTGTCGGTACTCCCCGTTGTCACCGGGTCCTCAAAATTTCTCGCCCCGCCGCAGATGGTAGTCGCGTTGTGACATTGTTCGAGAAACCCACTATTTTGCAGTCAAACATTCTTTCTGAGTCGGATGTATTCACAGCATAAATACAAGTAATAAAGGCATGCTTGGTACCCATAAAAAATATGGTTGAGTGTAGCACGCCCAATTGGCGGTGAGTTTATGAATTTCCTGCGGTACGCCGAAGGGCCGAGCAGTGGCCGAGCAATGCCGAACTGCCGCGAGATGATCGGAGGTGACAAATCTCTAGTTCGCACGGCCACATCAGAGGACAAGATCAGCCGATCACTCACTTCTTGTCTTCAACTCTCGTGTTCATTTTTGACCATGCCGTCTTTGGCCACGGAAACTCGTTTCATCCAACTCGCAAAATTAATTGATTCACATATAGATGACGGAGTTGTTTTTTCTGTCGCAGCTAGCCTCCAGCCCCGTTACTCCGAGCCTCAGCGTCACTATCACACTCTTGAACATGTCTCCCACATGCTTGCGGGCTTAGACGTGCAACCCGATTTGCAGAATTCTAAAATCATAGAGCTAGCAATTTGGTTTCACGACTGCGTGTATGACCCTGTCAAAGGCAGTCCCTGGAACGAACGGGAGAGCATTCGAGTATGGGAGGAATTTGCCGACTCGACCCAGTCACAAGCTTTGGTAGGCCGTGTTCATCCCGTCGATCAGACCTCTTGATTCTCATCCAGTATTCTCAGTCGTGTCTGAAAAATTCTGTAACAGCCCTTATCGAGGCGACGATATCGCACCGTCTACCGAAGGAACTCCCGGGACCTTTGACAGCCTCGGATGCAGCTGCATTTTTGGATCTGGACATGGCGATTCTGGCTGATCCTCCCGAAGCCTACGAAAAATACGCACAGGACATCAGAAAGGAATATTCGCACTTCCCTTCCGACGTCTATCGCACGGGACGGTCGAAGGTTCTGGAAAGTTTCCTCTCCCGGGAGCGATATATCTGGGAAGTGGCAAGGAGGCAATGGAAGCGAGAGCAAGAGCGAACGTACGGAGTGAAATCAACAGGTTGGCGATGCAGGAAGTCTAATAAGTTATCTCTTTGCATGTGCGATGGTAGGGTATACAACAAGTCGGAGGACGCTCGTTCTCAATTTTTCATGTTTAAATTGCTGATAATCTATCTCTGGTCTCCCCACATAGGGTGATATCTGTGGTTCAATTCATGCGGTGGCCCTTGTAGGCCACCACGTCAATTGCAACGGAAATTTGATTCTCCTCAAGTCTGCTCAGTCGTATCTAAAAAAATTCCATGTCTGATAGTGACAGACACTCTAGATCTATGGAGAAAATAGAAGTACAAACGCATGAACAGCCCTGGTCATAGAACACCAGCTGGAGAGGGCTGAGGCGCGAGTGTAAGCCGCCGACGATCATCGTCCCCGAGTTACTCAAGATGGTATCGATGTGGGATCAGTGTCGTGATTATTATATCGCCTTGTCTGCAACTGTTGGTCTGTTTTTTGTGCCTTCCTATTGTATTGGTTGATATCTTCCAGCTGCAACGGGGCCAAACTTGTACGTTGGTGCACACTGACTTACAATATGTGAGTGATTCTGGCCGAACTCGAAGGGTGGATTTCAAATCCAGTCTTGGCTCCGGTCCGACTCGGGTGCCCACCGTTTATGTCGGTGACTCCAGAAGATCATTGTCCTTGACTACTTTGACTCCTTCTACCACAATGACCCGAAATCTCAAGTTCACCAAACTCGACGTGTTTACAGCGACGCCGTACCTGGGGAACCCTCTCGCCATAGTCCATGTTCCCAGCACAGTGAAACTGACACAGGCCGAAAAGCAGCTCATTGCGCGCGAATTCAATCTCTCCGAGACCGTATTCCACCACGAGCAAACGTCCGTCGACCCCAACACCCCCGTCGTCATTGACATCTTCACGACCGAGGAAGAGCTCCTTTCGCCGGGCACCCGACTGTCGGCTCCGGCTTCTACCTCTTGTCCCGCGTGCCCCAGCTCGACGCCGTCACCCTGCGCACCAGGGCCGGGGACATCCCCGTCGTGCGCGACGCGGGGCGCGTGCGCCTGCAGGTGCCGATCGACTTCAAGGTGCACCCCGCGCTCGCGATCCCGTCGGTCAAAGGCATGCAGCCGCAGCTGGTCGCCGCGGACTACGTCAACGGGCACGGCGGCGCGGAAGCGGTCGTGTCCGTCGTGAAGGGCATGACGTTCGTGCTGCTCGCGCTCGCGTCCGAGGACGCACTCGCGCGCTTACAGCCGTACCCCACGCGCCTCGTGATCCCCGACGCGGAAGCCGTGCTCGGCGCGTGGGGCCACGGCTTCGCGGGCGTGTACGCGTTCTGCGAGCGCGGGGACGGGGTCGTGCGCACGCGGATGTTCGCCGGGGTGGTGGAGGACCCCGCGACGGGGTCGGCGGCGTCGACGCTGGGCGGGTGGCTTGCGTTGCAGAGGGGCGCGGGGAGCCACACGATTGAGATCGTCCAGGGCGTCGAGATGGAGCGCCGGAGTGAGATCAAGCTAGTCGTCGACGTTGGGGCGGACAACGCCATCAAAAGTATAGCTTTGGAGGGCGCAGCGGTCAAGGTCATGGAGGGCGAAGTGGAAATCTGAGTTCAGCGGTAGGAACATGAGCACATGTGTATATTACTCCCAGGCAGCCACTGGCAAAAGAAACATACATCTCAGCGAAAGTGACGGTATGCAGCAGCAGGCAAGGGCTGGCAAGTGAGGATTGAGGCATACCGAGCCTGTCGACAATATTAATCCCCTGCCTAGTTCAGCGTGTGGCACGGACATGAGTGACCTATGACTTTGAGGCTTTGAGGATCGCGCGTGTGTGGATAGAGACTCGAAGAAAGCAAGGTCGGAAAAAGCCGATGCATCTTGCTCCAAACTTCCACTATGCTTTCCGAGTACCTTATACCGTCTGTCTTCCGGCCCACGGCTCATCGGTAAACTGGACTGGTTTCTGCCTCCGAATCCAAGTCAACATCCAGTGGACCTGAGCCCTGTTTGAAGCCAGCTTGTCCATCAAGAGCGGGGGACAGGAATGTCTCTGTGTCCACTACATAGACTCTAGCACCTGAAGATGGCCAAGCAATACGTCTGCACTGCGTTAGGAGTTCGGCGTTGCATGCATCGCGATCCAGTCCATTTCTATGACAGTCTTCTCATTTGCGACACGCTACCCGCATTACCGACCCATACTGTCCTTCTCAGCTGTATAATCCACGAAGCTCGTACCGCCGCTCGTATCTACTTATCCCTTATACAGTTTCGGGATACATTTTTCGTGATGAACGAAGCCTGTGTCCGAACCCTCTATACTTCGACCTTCACACGACCATTGTAGTCATCGTTCTTTCGCCTACGGGAGCCGGTATCTATCCTCCACCCCCCTTCCCCTGCCCTTGCCCTTCCCACCGTGAACGACGGGATGTGTGCTTGCCCGTGTGCACACGATCGACAGCGGAGACCCCCATCCCTTGGGTTCCAACACGATCCAACGGCCGCTTGTTCTCGGGGACGTCGTGCTGACATGGGAGTAGATGACCAAATGGTCCTGGAGATCTCAGCAGTGTCAACATCACGCAGAGTCTCCAGGCCTTACGCCATACCGTCGCATCATTGGGCCACCGTCCACGATGGCAGGGCGCTACAGCGGCTCGCAAGCGTCGATTGGGGAAGTTGCCACTGCACGCTCTGCGTACAAGGGAGACGGCTACTGCCCGCGGTGGTAAACCGTGTTCCAACGCCCAAAGGCACTCCCACCATAGACTCAACCATGCACAGCGACGAAGAAGCTACCTCGCGCCCGAGACATCCCGGTGTTGGCGGAATGAGAGGTCGAGGGTTCTGCGATGCTACAGTTTAAGTGAGTTGTTTTTTTATCGACTATATCTACGATCTAATCTATCTAATCCATTTAGGGTCCGTTAGCTACGCGGCCCTTGTCCGATTCTACTTTATACGGTATACTACGGTCCAAATCCAAGCCCAAGGTCCATGTCCGTGTCCAGAGAGAGAGAGAGAGAGAGAGAGAGAGAGAGAGAGAGAGAGAGAGAAATCAGAACAACGTCTTCAGCCACTTCGAAGTCTGGGCCTTCCGCCGCGCCGCCACCTCCGCATCCACCTCCATTTGCTGCACGTTCTCCGCACCCCCGACGGCTTCCTGCAGATGCAGCACCTCCCGCACCATCCGCTGCTCCGCGTCCTCCCTCTCCTCAATCCTCTCTCGCTTGGCCAACGCCCTCCGCACCTCTGCCTCGACTGTCTCCCCTTTCTCTATCGGGTTTTCAAGTTCCGTATTTTCGATTTCGATGTTTTTCTGCGCCGTCTGCGCGATAATAATTCGAGAATGGACGCGCGCGAACTCGAGCGACGCAGTGATGGTCTGCGCCGCCGTGTCGAGCGACTGGTAGCACGGGCTGCCGGCGAGTGTCACAGGGAAGAGGACGCGCGGGGACTGCACTTGCGTCGGGGTCGCGAGCGGCGCGCCAGCCGTGGTATAGCGCGCGGCGGGGGCGGGGCGCGCAGGGTGCGCAGGGCTTAGGCCGTTGAGCGCGGCCATCGCGTACGAGCGCTTCCTGGATTGGAATTGCGACTGACGCCGCTCAGGCTCCTCGTGGATGGGGTAGAGCACGCGGCCGAGGAAGCGCGTCGTGCGCGGCCGGATGGTGGAGGAGTGGATCCGCGGCTGCGGCTGGACCCGCGGGCGCTGGGTGCGCCCTTTGGTCGACGGGTGGCCGAGGCCGATGCTAGAGCTGATGCCGAGCCCGCGCTGTGCAGGGATGCTGGGCGGTGTGGTGCGGACGGCGAGCACGCGTCTGTGGCCCGTTTCAGAGTCCAGGTCTGGGGAAGACGTCTGCGTAGGGGGTCAGTGAGACTTTTAGAGGGGCGGGGGTAGGCGCGTACCATAGTCCAGAGGTCGCTGTTCGGCATCTTGGGGGACCAGGGGACGGTGGCGGCAGCATAGGTGATAGCGAGGGGTGCAGCAACGGTGATATGACGCGACGCGAGCATATTGTAGCAGATAGTGTGGTAGGGATAGAGGTTGTGTTAGGAGGCAGATAGAAAGCAGTGATAGAGGATGGTTTGAGGCTGGCCAGCAACGACAGAGATGTGAAAAAAAAAAGTAGAGGAAGATGCAGAGGATAATAGAGAGTAGAGGAGAGAGAGAGAAACAGCTTCCGATGATCCCCCGTCGAAATATATACTCGGCCGTGAAGGGAGGATGCAAACTTGCTTCCGCAAAATATGAGACCAAGTCGATCATGTTCGCTTTGACCTCACTACCGATCAAGATGAGCAACTGCAGATCGATCATAACCTTGCTTGTATAGATTTCAGGCCTAATACATGTCTCTAGGGAACAACAACTTCTTTCCTTTTCTTCTACGTACATCACTCACTGGAGCATTTACTTCTTCAGAGTCGCATTTATGATGTCCACAAACTCGGGCTTCAGCGACGCCCCGCCGACGAGGAAGCCGTCGACGTCTGGCTGGACAGCTGTGTGTATCGGGAAGTAAGTACACACTTTCAATCACACAGAGGCACTTACACAGCTCCTTGCAGTTCCCCCGGTTAACACTGCCGCCGTAGATAATCCTGGTGGACTCCGCAACGGCTGGAGACACGGCCTTCGACAGGAACGCCCGGATGTCGGCGTGCGTCTCCTGTGCCTGGGTGGAGGTGGCGACCTTGCCCGTACCGATGGCCCAGACCGGTTCGTAGGCGACCACGATGTTGCTGAGAGCGCGCGGTCAGGGAGGAGGAAATACAGCGCAAATGGGGGGACGCACCTCCAGTCGGACTCCTTGAGCACATCGACAACAGCCTGCAGCTGCTCGGAGCAGACTTTGGTGGTCTGATTTGTCTCGCGTTGCTCGAGCGTCTCGCCGATGCACAGGATGACGGAGAGCGAGGCGGCGAGTGCCGCCTTGGTCTTTTGCGCAACGATCTCGGAGGTTTCGTGGAACAGGGTTCTGCGTTCCGAGTGCCCTGCGTCCGGGGTAAGCGATACGCGATTCATAATAAAGATTGCTAACCGAGGATGACATAGGGAATGCCCGCGTCTCTCAGTTGCGTGGGACTGAATGAATTAAGCATATTAAGACCTACTACGTATAGCAGATGAAAGAAACCGACCTGATTTCGCCAGTGAATGCGCCAGACTCCTTGAAGTGGCAGTTTTGCGCGGCAACCTTGATCTCCTTCCGCAGGATCTCCTTCAATGGGATGAGGTAGAGAAAAGGGGGGGAGACGATCACTTCTGTAAGCCGGAGATCCCAGAAATCAGACTACATCGGCGCAGACGCAGTCCACAACTTGCCAACAGAAGGATCGAGTTCAGCTTGGTTTAGCAGTTTCGTCAGGGCCACTTTGTCTGCCACAGTGCAGGGGTTCATTTTGAAGTTGCCGCCGACGAAGAATTGACGAGCCATGGTGACGGTAGAAAGAGAGAACGATGAACGTCCAAAATCGAAGAACCAAATTGGAAGCAGGACCGAACGCAGGGTTAGGGGCAAAGAGAAAAGACCGCTTTTCGTCCAAAAGCGGTAAAGCAGCGGTAGTCTTGCGGCACACAATGCGAAATTTCGATATTATCCTGCACAGAAGCGGCTCAAATTGTCTGCCCTCCCCCTACAATACAGCCTTCATGAAAACGTCGTGGATGGACGGCCAGAAATGTCTCAGAATGCATTTTTCCCGCTCTGAATATTTCACAATTGTCCAAAAACATGCTGCAATATGATAAAATCAGCGGTACTTGAGGTAGATCAGCGCTACTACAGCGGGACTCGGGCGGTACTTCAGCGGCACTCAAGCGGCACTCAGCGGTACTGCGCCGTGACAGCCAGCGGTAGTTGGTCACGCTCAGCGGCAATAGCATAGCCACTGAGCGGTAATAACATAGCCACATCAGTAATCCCAAGGTACGTAGCCCTGGCTTAGCGCCAATCCCACCTTGGCTTAACGCGAATCCCACTTGGATTAGCAACATGAAAATTTATATCGACTAGTTTGAATATCTCTGGGCATTCCCTGGGCTAGTGCACCGCCCCAAAAAGAGCAAAGCATTGCAGAAGCATCCCTGTGAGTACGGTTGGCCCTTGGGTTGGCCCGGGGTGCAGTGTGATTTGAATTCGAATGAGGATAGCAAGAGGATAGCGGATAATTCTAATGGGAAACCCGGGTTTCTTAGAGAAACCCCCCCAAAAGTAAGGTGTTCTAATGAGAAGCCTGGGTTTCTCAGAGAAACCCTTCCATTAATATTGCCAGTGCTGTGTTGGACCAGCGACACTTGAAATATTTGATGCACTGACATCGATCACATGGTAAAGTCTGGAAGGGAAATAAGTTCAATTGCTGCTCGAAATATGTATAGCTAACAAAATCTGAGCTTACAGCGACATAGATTGACATAGAATTAGTGATAATCAAAGTTTAAAAGTCATCCCAGTGTAATAATAACTGAACATATGTCAATTTACTGTTTTCAACTCATATCAACTGCATCTCGGTCTGATTCCAAATGCAAAATACCCAATAAAGTATGAGAAAATACAAGTATGGCTTCCTAAGACTGCAATGGACAGTTGGAACGGTTGTGGCCTTCCTTTCGGCAGAGTGCACACTTGTATGTTCGACCTACCTGGGATTTTTTCGCAGGAGGGGCCTTGGTTCAGTGTTCTCCTCATTGGTTGCCCTAGCTGTTCTTGAAGTGGATTGGTTGCAGTTGCACCACCTTCTCAGTAACATCCCTCAAGCGCATTTGTCAAGCGGGCAGTGCGAGGGTGCCATTTGTGTGATAGTGCCGGTGGATCATGGATCTATTCTCTATTGGCTTCTTCCACATCCTGCTCACTGGCTTGGTAAAGATGTTAGCTGTGGGTCATTTTCTCAAGAATCTTACTGAAGGTTGTTCAGGTATTGTACTAGATCATTAACCTGCTCTCTGGTCTGCACTGCTGCAAGCAGCAGCCAAATGGTGGCTTCGACATTGTGAAATACATCACAGGCAGGAAGGGTTTGTGTTGGAGGAGGTGGGGTGGTGGCATGTGCAGTATTGTCTATAGAGTTTGAGGCGAATACAGAATGAATGGTAGCAGTCTGGAATTTGAATGCTTGTGGAGCGAACTGGTGAGTTCGCGATACAGTAGGAACCATTGAAAAAAAAAACTGGATGCTCAGGGTAGATTTTTCTGTGCCACCATGCTAGCACAGCATTCGAGAAAGTTATTTGAAAATGAGGTTGTTCCCTAGCTGTGAATTAAGCCAACATCATAGCAAGTAAGCGAGAATATGATCCACCATTTAATGCAGTGCAAAATGCCCACAGCAGTGTTTCAGAGATGTAGCACAGAGGGGTTAGATCCAAGACCGTAGTGCGAGGACAAAACACAAAAATAGTGGGACAAGTATGTGAGGATGAGTCCATGGCACCAAGGTGAATTTTGTAGCCCCAAAGCACGAGCAAAAGTGGGTGAGAAGTGAACACCAATGTGAGCAAAGTCAGAGGAGGGTCAGCTATCCATCCTACTTACTGATCAGTCCCAGATCCAAATCCATCACGGCTGATATGATAATTTTAAAGTCTGCCTGGCTACCCCGCCGGTTGCCGACAGGGCTTTTCATTAGAGGTTTAGAACTTCCCAAAGATTTCTCAAATTGGTGGGGTTTCTCTGGAAAACCCGGGTTTCCCATTAGAATTATCCGAGGATAGCAAGGAAAATCAGCCTTACTTTTAAGTTAGAGAAGAAAAAAAAGAAGAAAAAAAAGTGACCACAGTATAGATTCAAAGCCTGCAGTTGAATTTAAGGCAGTGGAGAGCAGGAGAGTCTGAGTAGTCTACGGTGGCCTGCGTCTGCGGTAGTGTGACAATAAGCGGTACTAAAAGCGGCAATCTGCGGCGGCTCGGCACCCAATCGGTACTTATCCTAGCCCCAGGGTTAGCTAGGGTTAGGTCCAAATTCGCTCTTGGAGTCGACAGCTTCTACATGTACATGTACTATATAGTGTATGTACAGCTATAGACGCTCGTGGTCCTTATCCAACTGGATAGAGCTTCCTCGTCCAACGTTCATGGCAAAGATGGAGTTCCGGTCACTCAGACTGACAGTAATCGCCGCCGCACAAATGCCGCAACCTCTTCGGCCGAGTCTCCATACACAACAAGATCTCTACGTCTCTTACAAGATCTGTTTGTGGCTTGATAGCCACACAGAATGGGACTTGTGGGCCACGGCGTTGGATGGCATCGTGCGCAACCGAAGTCGCTATATGCCCGCTAAAATTTGCTCTCCCAATGAAGACGGCCCACACGATATTTTCCACATCCATGGTGCAGCATGCCAGCAGAACTTTCCAGAAGACATCGAGAAGGTATAATACTATTCCAAAACCAGAGGGAAGATACAACAAAATGTGCGACTCATTCTTTAGTGCGGTCTCAGTCGTAGGCTGGAATCCAGCCTGCACGTGAGAGCGAGCTCGTCGACGACGAACTTAGACAGACGGTCACTGGTCTATCTCACTCCTTCTTGGCTTTAACGGTGCTCGCGATATTAAGCGAGGCCGCGAGGTCCTTGCCCAATTGCAGGATGATAAGACTGGGAACGATCAGCCATAGCCTGAGCAACGAAGAAATTTAAGTGGACGGATGACAACGGTGAAGGAAGGCAGCATACCCGTTGGGGATGATCCAGTACACCACCAGATCCTTCAAAGTGTTGTGGCCGACGGCGCAGTAGTTGCAGTAGTACTCCTGGGCCCAGTAGAGGACGGTCTTGGCCAGGGTAAGCGAGGCAGCTGTAAATCCGATTAAGGGCGCGGGAGGCCAGGCCGCCACATGCGCCAGGTACACATATGCGAGGTTCATGAGCGTCTCAAAGACATTAAGGAGGGCTGAGGCATAATGTCAGTATTGCAAAAATCAGAATAGTAGGGGCATACATTGTGCGTTAGTAAATCCATCGCCGTGTTCTAGGGCCGCGACCCCGTACACCTAGCGATTAATTCCTTTCAGCCATTTGGCCACACGCATAACGACAGGCTCACAAGATCGACCTGTCCATACGATTAGTGCTCAGAGTCGCGTGGTAGATTGAGTACATACGTTTTGGTATATGCTGTAAGGCTTCCAGATCCAGTGGAGATCCCCACCCTGCGTATCATTGAGGACACGTTTAGCAAGTCGAGCGGAGTGTATACCTCCATGGAACGGGGCCTGTACGACACTTATTTAACTGGTGTCGGCGGCGTGAGAGCCGCGCAAACGCACCTCATGAAGCAGTAGCCGACATCCCACATAATTACCTGTATTTTTGTCAGAGAATGCTAGCAGAACAAAGGGGCGGCTTACTGGGGCGGTCAGCAAAAACCAGGCGGATATCCAGCTGTGTGTCTTGACGGGCATTGACAAGAGTGTTTCGGCGCTACTGTTCCCGCGTCACATGCTTGGATGCCCACACTGTCAGCCGCCAGCGCTTGCGTCCCACCTGCAATGAAACTCAAATTCATCCCCGGTTTCCATAACGACGCACGCACGTCTCAAGCGACTTGGACGGCCATCTTTGCTCATTCGTCGCGGCCGCCGATTTTTTTGCGACCTTGAATTTGCGCGGTTGTCAATTTGCGACATGTACGTTGCGGATAATATTGGCAAAGTCATTCAGACGCTAGCGCTGTTTTGGGTCGAGGATGTAGTGGTAGCGAAATGAGGTGGTCTGTGGTCTGTGGTCTTTGTTCGCACACGCGTATCGCACGACTTCCGCCGCCGCGAGGCATGATGTCAACGTGGTTTAGCGTGCCAGTTGTGAGGAGCCTTTGTCTCGCCGTTTGGCTCCTCTTTCGCTGGTCTGAAACTTTGCTTTACGGTGCGTATTTTCCTTCGCATAAAAAGCCTTGCACAATGAGATTAATGCGGAACCTGATAGGGAAGCGAACCGATCAGACCTTCATGGCGCCTTTATGTGACTTGGTCTGCGTGCATTGAATCTGTCAAAGAAAATGTCAGTGACCGCACAGTGGCCGAGCTTCTGCAAGTCAGTCTGACCTTATTGCACACCGAGAATAAATTTGAGCAACGATCGCGACTTGCCTTATACACAGAAGAGAACTATGCGTTTTAGAATAGAACGGTGAAATTATGGGGAATACTAAATTTATCGACGCTAAAAATATGTCACCGAGAAACGATAAAGCAATTTTACTTTGAAAGCCTGCATTTAATTGAAGTAGGCTAAATAAGTTACTTGCAAAAAATCCGAACCATATTTTGGAACTTGTCGGCTCGCCTATAAGTATTATCTCATCGGCAGAACGTGGGTTGCGCTCAATCTGTGACAAAGGCTGTCTTTATTATATTCTAGCACGACAATCAACGACCCACACCAAGCCCGCTAAGTATTATTATCCTTGGCGAAGAAATTGACAGGCCATGTCTGTCATGTATTGAATCCATGGCGTGAACTCCGTTCTGTTCATCATGATCGACCCATTGTTTTCTCTTTCAGGTACGCGAGGCGGGGCCACAGAGTAGAGACTCCTGGTGTTAATTGTACGCCGTAACCTTGGTTTTATCCAGCACTGATAGTATAATGCACACTGGTACCGCCCCACCACAGATAGCACCAACAGACTTGGCCGCAGTAAAATACACCTGCCGAGTCGACTGGAGTAGCCCGCCCAGTATGCTTGACTGGCCGCCGAGCGGACTGGCCTGACCGCCGCGCCGCCACGAGTTCGACCACCCTAATGAGTAAAATTGCGTCGGTCTCCACCTTGGCCGAGCAATAATTGGTTGCCAAGGAGTGCCTGGGTAGAGCTGACCGCCTCCGGCGATTTTTTCATTTCGAAGTGGAATGTGTTTCTTTTATGGCTTGCTAATCCTTCAGTTGTATCGCGGGCATTTTATCTTAACACAAAACATTGTAAGTGCGTGTTCTCCGGTTCGTCGACGTTTAGCCTGGCCGCCGGCGAGATGTACTTACGTGACTGCTGAAGCCAAGGGCCTATGCCGAGTTGAAAGTTTTCCGTTCCACAGTCAGTGCTGCATTATTAATTAAACATCGTTCCTGGAAGTGCCAAGTCGGCTCTAAACTTCTATAGAACTTTCCGAGTTCTAGGAAAATTCTTGTTTCCAGTTTGCAATGTGCGCGGAACACCGACACCTGTCTTCAAGAACGTTGTAACAAGTCAAGCCGCATGACTTGATGAGTGCCGAGGTCTTCAAGAACGAACACCATATGCATTCCACGCGACACTGATCCCTCCGATCAGTATTTTTTTCCTAACCCCATTTGGTTGAAATGGTTCACGCCGCGTTCAACGCCCCTGGCGCACAACTTCGGGCTCCTCTCATATACATACAATCTCCGAAGCTTGTGAGGGGCTGGTCTTGGTCCGCAGGACTAGTGATTACACCCGAGGTGTTTCATGCCTGTTGCGGCAATTTTCCAAGTGACAACGCCCTGGTGCCTGAGACGATCGGCTATTTAAAACACCGTGTTAAATATGCGGCGGTTGTGGACTCCTGTTACTTATCTTCCTCCTGAATGCACGCACAATCCCTCCTCGTCGTCCTCGCCGCCGCGTTCGTGGTCTCCGCCAACATGGTGCCTGATTATGTCAGTCCCTCACCCTCTATGTCCGCAGATCGACGCTGATATCGTATTGGATTTTCAGGAGGCACGCGTTGTGAAGGTCTGTCCCCTGTTAGCGTCAGGGTAGCCGTACCTTACCCACTGCTGAAGCCCGAGACCAATGCTCCTGCCTGGAGGAGGGTCAAACCTATCACTGATGTACGTGAGGCGGATCCTCCACATCGGGCGTCCTAATCTCGTTCGATACAGAGCGCCCCTACGTGGAAGAGGGCCCCGGCCAAGCCTGTCGTTGATGTACGTGAAGGCGTATCCTCAACACCACATCCCTCCCTAACCTCAGTATAGGGCGCCCCTACGTGGAAGAGGAATCGCGAGATGAAGAGATCAGAGTCGCGGGCTGCCCGTGAGGTATGTGTTCCATCGACCCACACCATCCAACTGATCCGAGTCTTCTTTAGAATGCGCGCGCTGCTCCTCCTGACGCTGCACCTGCGTGGTAAGCGTTCTAATAAGTGCTCGTGTCGGCTGTCTGCGTTGTGAGTTCTCTGTGTATTTAGATTCCATCAATCTGACCTTGCGCAAGAATTGTGTGAAATGTGCACTATTATCGTTGAAGCCTACGCCAACACCACTGGGAATAAACATTGAGCTTTGAATGGTCTATCTTATGTTACCACCACACATTATTTTGGGATTTCTATCGTACTCATTTGATTCTTGCAAGGATATCGTTGAAGAATGTAGTTTATTGTACTTGAATCTCGTACTTCCTGATCTCACGTGCTGTGGACGCGTCCACGTAAATCAGCTTTGGCCGAAAGAATGCGTCAAGAATCCATTAAGCTCAGGCCCACGGGGATTTGCCAACCTTCCGAAACTCCAGCATTCTTCGGCCGCATACCGATATCCACCCTGCAGTCGGCAATGGGCGCGAGCTCCTCGACCACGGCCCAAACGCGGGCGAATGACACTGACAGCCCGAATCCACGTGCCATTCTTGGCATGTATTCTTAATTGCAAGCTTTGACCGATTGCAATCCGATTTGCGCGCCCAGTGGACGGGGAGTATCTCTTGCTCGTCCACTATGACGGTCCAGCATTTCAGTGAGTCCATCCTACGCCCTCTCCCGGTCGAAGCCCCGTTTTGACGTGCAGTTCACCGAGACAGCGTTAGCGAAATTCCGGCCCGGAACTGGACCTAAAGAGAAAGAGAAGGCGTACCGGACGGCGTATCTGCTGCTCGCTGCTGCTCTCAGTATACCTGGCATCAAGGGATTCAAAGTCGGCCCCCCGTTACACCAAAAAGGGACAAGAGGATACGAATTCGGTGCTGTTTTCTCCTTGAGGCACACAATTCGAGAGTCTCATCCTTCCGCCCGTAGCTGTAACCGTCGAATTTCAAGACCTACAATCGTTCATGTGCGGCAAGTTTTCCTTCAGCTCGCAAGCTCGTTCTGATATCCACGACAGAGAATACATCCCGCACGCCCATCACCGACTGTAAGCCCTCTTCGTTCTGATTTGCGCGAAAATTCAGCTCACGGCTTACAGGCTTTCCGACTTTATAAATGACTTGGCAGACGGTTTCGTTCTTCCTTCGCCTGCCCTGATACACCTCTTTATTTCAGTCGTCCCAGGTACTCCATTATCTTATCAAATCGATACAACGCGAGTGTGCAAGTTATGATTAATCCAGGTACGGTGTATTTTCGACTTCTTTTCTGCCTGGCTGATGTTTGCAAATAATAGTAATGCTTAAAGTGTATGAGTCCTGTAATTAGACCGATGTTCAGTCCCAGACATTGTACTAGCGACGTCTACTAGATAGGTTGGCTTAATGTAATTTTTTTGCTGAGCTGTGTAGCTCGCCTTCGAGTTAACTCGTGCGTCCCGTTGACGTCTTACGCCTCGAGAAAACGGCTCAAGTCCACGACAAGCAAATTTAAACCGACTCAGATATCCTTACGACGTCGCGCCTTGGCAGCCATTGTTGGCGCATGTGCACTTGATCAGAGTCCGGTTCGAGGCAGTCCGCAACATCAGGTTCCACGGAGGCTGGGCAAGGCGGCGGCCAGACATGGAGAAGATTTCAGGAGGACAAGGACCCAGGTCGCTAGGGACCATTCTTCCTTTCAAGAACTTCCAGACATGATATTGGCCTACCGGTCCAAGACTTGTGGCGCATTTTTTTTTGCCAGGATGACGCAGTAGGAGACCCGCTGGCTGTTGTTGGGAACCTGTCCACTAGAGGCGCCGCCGAGGGGGCGTAGTGTATTCCTCTAGGTTGGATACACAAGTAAGCACGTACGTCTAAGACTCATAAGTATCTAAGCAATATCCATCTCTATGGGTTCCCCAGCTCCCTTTCACATCGCTGGCACACACAGTCGAAATACCAGTTGGCCGACAGCTGCCGCCGTCTCTCCGCGACGCTGTCCTCTATGTCAATGTAGTTGATACAAAGCTCCTCGCCCGCGCGACGTCTCTAGTAGCGTAAAACAACAAAGCGCGCCCGAGGCGTTCCTTGCGGACATTCGGGGCGCAATCTATCGCAAAAATAAGCAAGCAGCCCACAAATAAGAGGTCAAGTCACCTACCGTGGTTAAGTACGACGCAGAGACATACATGCTCCACCCGAGCATCTCGCTGTCCCCCGCCGTGCTCATTTCGTACATGCCAAACACGTTCCCCTGCTCGCGCGCGAGCACCGCGCGCACCGTCTCGGCCGTCGCGAGGTACGGCGTGAGCGCGGGGAGCGCGGCAGCAACGCGCCGCACAAAGGCGAAGATGCGGAGGTGCGACGCGAGCATGTACGGCCGCCCGCGGGTGTGCGCCAGCTCGTTGTTCTGCAGCTGCAGCAGGTCGGACCAGGCGTCGCGCGCCGGGGTGGGCGCCGAATCCTCTATGTAGCGTTGGATGACGGCCGACAGGACGAAGCGCGCGGTGTCCAGCTCCATCTCGTCCAGACACAGTGAGGATCCACGAGGCCCGTCCTTGAGAGGGACGCGCTCTCTGCGGCGGCCCATGCGCGATCGATCGTCTCCTGCGTGATATCTGCGGGCATCTCCATCTCCGGGGGCGGCGCAGCTTGGCCAGTAGAGCGCTTGTCCATGATCTTGGACAGCCGATCGACAGCGGCGTTCGCCCGTCCGATGAGCGAGCCGACGTTCTCGTCCTGGATCCACGTGTCCCTGCACGGCTCCCCGCAGAACCAGATACTAGTGACCGCCTCGAGTCTGACGTTCCACGCGTTCCTTCCCGCATCGAAGGCGTACGCAAACACTTGCCGCAGACCTCCTTACGGAAGACACGGTAGATTACCGACGCATAGGGAGAGTGACAAGTGTACAGCAAGGTGCCTTCGGGATGGCTGCGTAGAGAAGAGGCCACGGCCGCCGTACCAGGTCGACTGCCTTCGGAATGGGATAGAGTCCATTTACTATGGGAGGTCATTTCTACGGAGGAGAGAGACGGCGTTGGCATCGGAAATCAACCTATACAAATGAAGTAAAACAAACACTTCACTTGTTCAGCGAAACAGGAGAATCATTCGACGGAAGACTCTAATTTAATCGGGTCGCCTACAACTTAGATTTTTTTGGAACTGCTGTACCACTGGGATCAAGCGAACATACGCAATGTGGGCCCTGTACGGCTCCGACGTCGGAAGTGCAGCCAACGAACTATCGATACATACACTGGAGTCTGGAACCGGTCGCCTCGTCGGGAGGGCTTTTTCCGTCTTCCGCCGTCAAAGGCCTGGAATTTTATCTATTGGTTGTACGGCGACTTCAGGCCGACGAAGTGGCGTTCCTGAGGTTCCTCTCAGTGATAGCATCTGCCAGACTTCCCGACGTCATTTCATCAAGAGCCTGACAAGAACCTATTCAGCGCCGAGCTTCGCGCGAGCCTGCGTAGATCCCTAACCAGTACCCGTGGCCTCGATGCCGTGAACTCCAAGAAGTATAAAACCTGCGCGTCCCATCCCAGTCCTACCTCCGTCGTTCTGATCTCTGGTTCTCTCTTCCTCAAACCGAAGCCAAATGTCCTCGTCTTCCTCGCTCCTCGTTGCCTGCACCCTCGCGATGTTCGGCTCGTCTCTGCGACGCCGCTCGCCCCGCGGCAGTCGATCCTGTGCAACCCCAACTTCGAGGGCGCCGGGGTCTCCATCATCGCCGGTGGCACGGAGTGGGGCGTCTCGTCTGTCGCCGCGGGGACGGTCCTCGAGCGAAACATCGGCACGTTCCCGCTCAACGGCACCGCGGAATGGCACGTCCAACAGACCGGCGCGTTTCCGCCGACGTACATCGTCAAGTACGCTCTTCCCCTTTCCGCCTGCGCGAGAATTGACCGCGAATGCGAGTAGGGAAATCAACCACAACGACCTCGTCGTCGACATTGGGCCCGGCTCGACGCTGCTCACGCTGCAAGAGATCGACTCCACCCGGGCGTACGTTCATTCCTTCACAATATCAACAATGACGGTGGAACTGACTCGGACTGCTTTTTTGCAGCACACAAATTTGGGAGATCAACTGCAAGCAGTGCCGCTCCGGCGCGTCGTCCACGCCCGGTGGCGGCGAATTCGCCTCCGGCTGCGCGATCGTTTCGCCGCCCAGCGGCCTCTGCGTACGCCTGGAGCCGGCTGGCGTGAATATCGGTATGGGTCGTGCGAACCCGTGGTCGCGCAGATGTTTGATTTCTGGACGGCGACGTCTTGAGAACGGGCTTGTTTGCAGCGCGTACATACTGCTTGATGTGATGTTCGAGAGATCGTCTCAAAGTTTGTACACTGATTCAGGTTAACTTCAGCAATTTCGAATATTCTTATGCCACATTGTACGAATAATATACCCCGTCAGCGCGCCAGCCACAGCATTGAGCACGCCTACGTGGTACCAGGACAATCCTGCGTACGATATTCCTGACGCGCGTCAGCGGCGCACCCAGCGCACCAACCGCGTCAATCGCAGCGATGTCCGTGTCAGTAAGCACTATATAACCAAAAAAACGATGGTCAGAATTCCGTGTACTCCAGAATGCAGAAGAACGTACTAAGATCCCCAGCATTGATATACCCTTCCAGCCGCGCCTTTTAGAGCTCGTTCTGGACTACCGGTCGTCAGTTTCGCTCGAAGTGGAAGGAAGACGACCTACGTGACGACGACGGCACCCTTCGCCTTCGTCCACGCGAGAAAGACCTAGTCCGGCGTGACACCGAGCCTTTCCGCAGTTGCGCCGACCGGTGCGTCTACGGGGCCATCTGGCAGGACGTGATAGGACTGTAGACGCACGAGCTGTGAGCAGAAACTTATCTGAGATGCAAAGGGCGACGTACATCAGGCGCTGTACGCCTCGATCACGATCTGGTGCTGGCGGCGTCCTCGAGGATGGCAGCTGCCGCGCATAGACGTACGGGTGGAGTAGATCTTGTTTATTCGTGTCAGTCGAGCCAGGTGCCAACGACGCGCTGTATGCATGCGCAGGCTTGACCTTCGCGGACGCGAGCAGGATCGCAAGGTCATTCACGGCGAAGTTGCTGACGTCGATGCTCCTACGCGTATTTGTCAGACAGTGAAGCGCGAGGGAGGAGGGAACGGCTGACTTGGCCAAGCCCTGCGCCTGGATGTTCCACATCTCCTTCCATCGGGATGTCCGGAACGGCCAGGCGGGACGAGTGGATGAGTACAGGTCCACATAGGACACACCCAGCTTCGCGCAGCATCGGCAATGCGCATGTCGTACACCCGACGCGCGCACTCACGTATTTCAAGCTGTTTCGGATGGAGGTCTGGATGTCCAAGTTGTCCGAGCCAGAGTACTTTGTCGTGATGGAGATATCCTCGTACGCGAGCCCGCTGTCGCAGATGGCGATTCCTGCCTCTGTTTCGTTCCGGTACAATTGCGCGGTGTCTGCCCACAAACGCCGAGCAAGGGACGGGAGCTACCCACTTGCGAGAAGCCCAACGAGATGGCCTGGTCGACCTGCCCCACGAGCTTCCAGGTGCCCAATCCCAGGCCGGGGATTCATTTCCTGCAGGCCGCTGTTAGAGCAACACATTCAGCTGGGAAAGAAATCGTACATACCGTCGTTGAGCTTGAAGCTATCCCAGGGCATGGTTAGCGGCGAGAGCAAGAGTCCTCTGCCCCGCCGTGGTATACTCATGAGGGTTAATGATGCTGGCACTCAGCTTCGGCTAGATGAGGAAATTGGTTTTATTTTGCTTTTTATTTTCAGCTATCTACGCGCTCCGCCTTGTCCACCTCATACAGCACTCCGTGCGGATCACATACTTCGTCCCCTCGGTGACCCCGCTTCCCTAGATCATGCACAGGTGTTAGTTGTGTTGCATTGGCACACAGTTCGGACGCGTACCTCGTGCAGCAAGCTCCCCCGCGCTGCGCCATGCGGGAAGACACACACAGTGCCCGTGCGCGGCTTTACAGGTACGGCGTCGAGCACGCCGTGCTCCGCCGCCGGCAGGAAGAACGTCGTGCAACCGTCCGCGAAGTCGTCGTTCAGGTAGATCAGGAACGTCAAGCGCGAGTACACCGCGGGGTCTGAGTCGTAGACGTATGACGGCGGGGTCGTGGTCTCGTCCAGCGCAGAGGCAGGCCACGCGCCGTCGATCTGGAGGCATTATTAGTTGACTTCAGTGAGAATGAGATGATACGCACATGTGGGCGATATAGTGCGCCTGGGCGGTAGCGATACAGCCTGAACCGCCGATTGATTCCGCGACGGTACCGCCGTGTACCGTCTGTGGAGCAGGTCGACCACGCGGCTGTACAGTGTCGCGATAAACTCCGAGTCGGCGAGCCAGATAAAGTTGTGGGCAAGGACAGAGGCGAGTTGCGCGGCGGATCCCGCGGTCGGCTCGTCGGGCAGCATGCCGACGGCTTCCGCGGCGTCCACGAGCGCGCGGCATTCGGACGCCTCGAGGACGTCATGTATGATGAACGCGCCTGGTAAGCCGGGGACGTCGAAGCGCTCGGGTTGCCGTGAGCGGTCGGCAGAGGGAGGAGCGGGAAAGCGTTTGGGGGCGAGTAATAGACCACGGCGGGGTGCTTGTTTGGCGGACGGCGGTCTGGCCCCAGGGTGGTGTGAAGCGGCTTGAGGACCGCCAAAGCGCTCTCCGCAATTGAATGAACACTTTCCGGGGGTGTCGTCTCTGCAAGGACTTGAGTGAATGGGGGATGCCATCGGAGCCGGCTGCCCGGTTTCAGGGTCCCTTGGCTCTGCTGAGTCGAGGACACCAGGTCGGCTGCGTCGTCCGGAGGATGGCGTTGAGCACCTGCCAGACGCGGCTCTCATCCGCCTGCGTCATCGACGGCACAAGGACGGCGTCACATTCGCGGACCCATCGCTGCAGCGCTCCGAGCTTTGGGAGCTGCCCGCGGATCTCCATTTCCGAAAGCAGGACGAGGGCATCGACATGCCGCTGATCCACCAGGGCCGAGGATATCCGAGACGTTAGTGAGGCGCCTGTGGGATGTTAGTAGTCTGGAAGAGACAGAGCAAGAACGCGCCAGTATGCGAGGCCTCGTTGGCGACCCGCCAGTAGTCATGCACGGCTGTCCGGAATACCTTCAGAGCTTTCAAGGAGATTAATTCTGGGTTTTTAGAAAGAATCCCCAGAGTTTCCGAGGTCGTCTCGAGCTCGTCGGCGAAGATAAGGTTCCCAATTTCAGCCTGAGCGACCACAGCTTCACACGCGGGTTCTGGAAGTGAGACGTCTTTCTTGAACTTTTTCAAGACCTGGGAGGATTGTCCAGTCTGCTTTCTCTTCTTTCCAGCCTTGGCCATCGCCGGTCAGAGATACGTTTTCTGTGTACTTCAGAGTCCAGGTCTGAAAATGGATGGTTGTATGTTGTTTGTTGGACGCGGTCCTGCCAAACAACGCGTCCTTTCCCCTCCTGATTCTATGCCCTTATAGCAGCTTAATAGCGCGACGACCACGTCCATTCCACCCTAGATTTCACTTCTCTCAGGTGGCATTAACATTTCTTATGCTACTTCAACTGATGCCCCCGGAGCTTCTCTACTAACTTTTACCTCCTGGGCAGCCGAAAATGTCGTCGCTTCCAATATATACCAGCCTGAACGTGCCGATGGTTCCTGGCTTTCCATCAGCCACCTCTTTCCAATGGTCTGCCGACGGCCAGGCTTGCGTCCTCACGAAGACGGCGTTGTATATCATGGTGCGCGGTTCCGTGGACAGTGGACGATTTGCCGAGCAACCACCAGACTCCAGACCATGGCCTTAACTTTGATCCCTCGGCGACTATAAAAGCAACGCCGGAGAAAGACAAGGGATCCGACTTGGATCCACTGGGGTGGTACCGGACGTTGATCCAGTTCGACAGAACAGTCGAGTATCTGTGGCCGGGAGCAATCACAAGGTGGCTTATTTATTGTTATGTTGATTTCGTTTTCGAAAATTACGCAGATTGGAATGCGATTGTGCTCGGTCGGTCGACATCTCGCTGTGGGCGATACGTTGTCGCCGAGCAATATTTCGCCGGAAGCGAGGTGTGTTCGTTTCGTGCTTCACATTTCATTAACGATCCTTACACCGGTGCCTATCTAGCTGTATATTAGCGGCACTGAGCTCGAGCATGGATTTAACGCTGTGGACTGCGGGGCGGAATGGATTGATGGAGAGTGGATTAAAGTTTCTCGGCCTTTCAATGCCCAGGAATCACGTTAACGTCCGGTTGCTAGATTTATGACATCACTCCCTTTTTGTTAGATACGTTTGCGGACGAGGGCACACCGTCCAGCACTGAAGTCGCAGATAACCAGTAGGTCCTTCGCGTTGACCGATTCCACCGACGCGACTACTCATCCGACAGGCATAAAGTGGAGCCAACAAGCCGACTTCGGTCTCGACCCGACTCCGCTGGATAACGGCTCGCTACTCATCGCTGGGAACCGCGCGGGCATGCTTTTATTTCTTAGGTTACTCGATGCAGGCTCCCCTACAGCTCTCTGCTGATCTTTTGGAAGGTATCGTTACTCAAGCGTGGAGCTCGTCGACACGCTATTCGTCGCCAACAAGTGGGTCGTGTGTCTTGCCATCTCCAGTTGGGCCGTAGTCGAGCCACAGAAATGTCAGTCTATCTCTTAACCTATGCGCGTACCCGTTGATAAGTCGTCTTGGAAGGCGAAGCGTACCTCGCATACGCAACCGATGATGGGGTCATCGGCGTCGTGAAAATTAGACAGACCTTGGAATGCCTTCCTGGTACTTCTCCGTTCGGCCTCAACTGCTCTATTCAACTTTCTATCGAAAGCGGCCCGGTAGAACTGTGCACTGCTGACCACCGCCCCGCCATCGCGTTGGAATGGGTTGAAATTCGAGGAGGCGTGGGTCTTC
This sequence comes from Mycena sp. CBHHK59/15, assembly GCA_029204085.1. Classification (NCBI taxonomy): domain Eukaryota; kingdom Fungi; phylum Basidiomycota; class Agaricomycetes; order Agaricales; family Mycenaceae; genus Mycena; species Mycena sp. CBHHK59/15. The sequence continues at coordinate 253,558 of JARGXW010000076.1, forward strand.
CGCCCCTCATTCCAGTCACAACACCCTGAATCCATTTTAGCTCGTTCTGGCATACTGCAAAGCGGGTGTCGCATACCTTTGGCGCTCCCCGCATTCAGACGGTAGTTGGTCTGGTTTGCGTGCACTGCCTATCGTTCAAACGCAGAAACTCTCTGTTGGGATGTCGCCTTTTCATCCCGTATCCGGGTTGCATCATATACTCCGAAAGGATGCCCTGATGATCTCCCTGTCTGACGGATCGTTTCACATGATCCACAACCTCTCAAACGACCCTTCGTGGAGCCCTACTGGTCCCGGAGACATAACGTCAGAAACGCTTTCCCACGCTGCGCGTTCGATTTTGCTCGTGTTGAACCTGGGACCGTCGACTCCGGCCTTGTGAAGCGGATCAGCGGGATGGCGTCGTATGATGGCTCTGCAACAGTAGCTTGGCTGCATGAGTACTGATGTTCACTTTGCATGCTTCCCTGGTTGACGATTTTTCCCTCAGAGCCCTTCGTCCAGCAGATTTTAGCTACAAGCATGATGCGAAGCACAACTGCATCATGCTCGTGGCCCGGCTGTGGGACGACGCCGACGACGAAGTGCTTCTCCAAGACCTGTCCGCCGTCTTGCAAACTTGTCGCGTCGGTCAGTTCCTCGCCATTTCCGTGAACCAACTACTTTAACTATCAGGTACAGCCTCTGGATTATCGCCCCCACATCTCCTCCGTTCCATCTTCTTCAATCTTCCGCGGCGAAGACTGAACAAGCTCCATTCGCAGATTTTAGAAATTATTGTCCACAAGTTCGACGACCACTCCGTGAACATCACCGTCGCGCCGTGGGTGGGCGAGCTGAGCGCGGAGATGCGCAGCGAATTTAGGAGCAGTCTCGGGCGGCACCTGTTTGGGTGGGACGTCATGCTCTCGCTTCGGATGCGGCTCTCGGTCGCAGATTGTGCCTGGGTATGTGGCGCGGTACTTCAGCAAGTTTTGCTGAGACGTTCGCATTTTTAGAAAGCGTCCGAGACCCCGCAGAAGCAGGGGATGTCCGGGCTCGTCGCGCAGGTTCTGTTGAACGCCATCTCACACCGCGTCCTACGGACGATAATTCGACATCTCGTTGCCGTAGTTAAATGCCTCACAGGTTAGGTTCTTTTTTGACCGCAGCAATATAAGTAATTAAGTCATTGATCAATTGCAGCGAGCGACGTCCCGTTCGTCTTACGCATGGTAGTGCAATCATTGCTTCCGGGCTCCCCACCGGACCTCACGAGCGAGGGCGAAAACCTCTCACGCGTCCTGCATGATGTCGTCCCCTCCGACTCCGTCGTCACGGGCCTCAACGAGCCGTGTCCCGCCTGCAAGGCCGAGGTTCCGCTGCAGGAAATAACCTCCGCCGTTTGTCCGAACGGCCATACTTGGCGTGCGTTCAACTCTCTCTTCTAATTCTACTTCTCAAGCCACTGTCTCAGTTCGCTGCTCAATCACCACGTTCATCCTGGCTACGCCCCTTGTCCGCACCTGCGTCGGATGTAGCCGAAAAGCCTTCCTCCCCCTTTCCCGCCGTAATCCGGCTACGACAGAAAACTGGCTGCCCGAGGCTGGCCGCGGATGGGTCGTCGAAGACCTCCTGGAGGCAGTGCATCGCTGTCTTTTTTGTGGAAACAGCTTTGTTAGTGTACTTTAGGTGGGACCCAGAAATAGGTACAGATTAGTCGTTCTTGGCCGGTTTATTCCTCGTTGAACTCTTGTAGTTAAGTTATCAGACGGAAGTATGATCCTAAATTGTCACATATGTACTGTAACTACTTGTAGGAGGCCGTGACCGCGAGTTGCTGAAATCGAGGCGGGTCGCGGTCGGAGTCTGTTGTTTGGAAACCGTGACATGCATAAAATAATTGAAATTTGACGAAATCTGCTTGAAAACCCACCGAAAAATCCAAGAGTCAATTATTGTAGAGACCTTGCTGATAAATCAGCTTTATTTGCCCTCCAAAGCAGAGATCTGGCCCAAGTTGAATTTTTTGGTTGCCAAATTTTCAACAGTCACTGTTAAAATCGTGGTGGTTGACTTGCCCAAATCTATTTTGCATGTCACGCTGACTTGGGTGGTTGCCTCTCTACAAGTACTTACAGTACTGTTTTCAACTCATCTTCGATGCTCAACAATCACTTGGACAGATACGACCTTTTTTCGATGGGATGAAAAACAGGCATAAAGGAGGGGAAATAATTGGATTTACATTTTGGCTCCCGAAAATGTGTGGCCCACGACAGTGTTATTTGCACTTCCTCAACACCAGGTCCGAATTGCTTTGAAACTTAGCCTGGTTGCCGGTGCAGAAGGGGGTGAATGGGAGATACAATTTAACAAATACAATCAAATGTAGATACAGTGACGGCGAAAAAACGGCCGCCGTTGTCTGGGCTGGTGGAATCGCTTCAGATAAATGTCAATACGAGTGTTCAACAATTTCATGATCCTAGTATTCCATCCGGTCCGAATCAATTGCAACGGCAATTCCCGGGACAGAATCGGAGAACGCGCACAGTCGCCGTCAAAAACGTGACTTGATATGGAGACCTACTTTCTCAAGCTTGATTGAGGGGTGATAGCCAGCGCGATTCTAAGCAAAGCTGTCTCTTCAGATTTCCCGTTGCCACCCTCGTCATTGAGCCTAGGACTTTGAAGCTCTTCATTCTAAAGGGAGGCGGTGCTGTGAGGACCGTATTCCATCCGGTCGGTTGAACGGACCGCAGCTGTCGGCATCGTCCGGCGAGTGGGGTTGCTAAGTTTGAACAGTAACAGTCGAAGCAGCTTGCCACCTTGATTCTAACCATTGCCTAACCATGGCCGCACCACTGGCCCAAGTTACTCTCAACCTCCCACCCGGACTCGTCGCTGGCGTACGGCCTCCCGCTCAACCAGCAAACCCCCAACCCCTGCCGACGTCAAGGGGGCGGTGAAGTTCATGGCTGTCATAGCACACGAGCTTCGTCAGTTTTCTTTTTCTTTTTCTCCTTCTTTTTCTTCCTTTTTCGAGAATGGTTAAGAAACCCATCGCTAAACTTTCTTCAAGGTCTCAATACGCCGATCCCCGACGCCGTCGTTGAAGCTGTGACGTTTTACGGCGCGGATGTCATCACTACAAGCCAAATCGCCCAAATCGCTCAAGCGCCCGGTCCTGCCGCTGCCGTGCCCCCTGCCGGACCAGCCGGTTCATCGCACTTTTTCCATTTTCTTTGTCCTTTCTCATCCTCTTCCAGCCCCACTGGCAGGTGCAGCCCTGATCCTCAACGCGATTGCAGCTCTCGATCGTAGGCTCAGCCTAAGGCTGGATAGTTTTCAAAGGGAGATGGCGATTGTGAGTCTCCATATACCTGATATCGAGGAGAAGTAAACCAGCACGCTCATAGAACGGCAACATGGGGAAGGGTACAGGATATCAAAACCCCTACACGGAGGTGCTGTTCTTGGACGGATCACTGCCCTCGGTAGCAGTCGTAAGTATTAATTTACATGCAGCTACTTCGCTTATTTTGTCCTCAGCCTGCACAGCCCGGCCAGCCCGCTCGCGCTGCCCTGCCCGCGCTGGTTGACGTCGACGCAATCAGGAATCTCACAGCGGCACAAGCCGGGCGCTATCTAACCGGTCACGGGGTGCCCCTTCCCCAAGAGGCCCCCGCCCGTAGGAGCCGCGTTGGGCAGTGTGTGGGGTGCATCATCGATCTCTGGTGTGTTGCTCCCATACTTGCCGCACAGAATTTTCAGCTGATCGCCTCTCCTTGTGTATGGTAGCGGACCAAACTTCGTGACAAATTTGAGTCCCGATTTGGAAATTGCTACTAGCCCCCCAATTCTGACTTGATTTTCGATTGGAGTGTGTAAAGTGTACAGTAGGAAGGTCATTTAGAGATCCCTCGGGCCAAAACTTTGAAATTCGAAAATATTATTTTTCTCACTGAGATTTCGCGCTTTTGATCTCGGGCCGGTGCTTCCGGTGGCTGTGCTGCGCCTCCTGCCTTGGTCCCGCCCTCTCCCGCCGTCGCCTTCCTCGCTCGCCAGCGTGCCGGGGGCTCACAAATATCCATCTCATGAACACTGAGGCACCAATGAGATGTTTTGGGCCATCTAGGGTTACAACTTTATGATTTTTGCTCCAAGATTTCGCACTTTTTTTAACCCTAGGCCAGGGTTGCCCTGTTTTTTCTGAAATGAAAATTTTACATATAAACCACCCCCACGTTTGTTCTAACTCTCAAATCTTGGACGGTTCCGGTGAAAATTGCGGTCTGTCATGAACTTTTGTCCGCTACTATCCCCGACAGGGATCTCGGACGATTAAGGGAAATCACTAAATATCTGTTTATCTAGACATCCAAATAAAATTCTGGGTAGATAGATCGTTTGCAATCTTTCTATTTAATAGGTCTAAAACTTTGGTTTGTGGAAAATGGTCCATTCGTTGTCAAACGGCGGTGTTTTCTTTGTTGTGGTCAGTTGTCCGAATACTAGGTAAAATCGAATTTTCTGATCGCCGGTCTTGTCTTGAGCTCATCTCTTACAGCGACACCTTGAAACTTTACATGGGGGATCAACCACGTCTTGTTGGCATCCTACAACGACCAATAGCCTGAAAAGTTCCTGAGAGGTTGTTATATCCGTGCATGTTATATACCGAGCCGAAGGCAGGACAAGATGAGAGACTCTGGAACCGGAGGATCGGAACTTCCGGAAAGTATATGGGGAGATAACACAAGCACCACAGGACAGTAGGATGTGCGTACTACCGAGGCCGGCGAGGGAAGGAAGACTGGGGAATTAACCGGAGGACGACTCAGTGCAAAGCAGAGAGCAAAGCAACATTAATTATCAAACTGAAGTACATGGCATATGTTAGGGGTTTATATAGCTAAGTCCTAATTGTATTCCTCAAAAGGTGCGAGTCAGGTGACCTGTCAGACATAACAATAATACGAGTCCCAAAGAGGATGGAGAAGTGATGTCGGAGAAATTGACAATAAGAACATGGATTATAAAGACAGATAAACGGGAAACGCTCAGTAATCCTTCATTGCGTAAAAACCCGATGATCTGCAATGGATCTGAGGATATTCCGTCCGGTTCCAGGCTCCGGCACCGGACATGTACCAGAAGGTCAAGGACCGGGAAAGCATGGATATAACAGTGCAACTCAGAGTTCCATTTGGAGTTCCGATTGGACTTACTTCGGAAATTCCGAGGGGGGCTTCTATTCATCACAAGGGATATTACGCAATGAGGAATTACTAAGTGTTTCCCTCTTACTCATATCCCCTTACTTCACTCTTGGAGTCCATCTGACATTCACTTATTGTCCACGGACTTATACTTACTCATCGTTCACAAGATGTCTTGACGACTTATTGTCCACGGACTTATACTTACTAATCCTTCACAGGATTGTCTTGACAACTTAATTGTCTACAGACTTATACTTACTAATCTTTCACATCTTATTGTCTTACACTAAACAATTAGCTTACTAGTATTTAAGCTATGTAGTTTAGTCTCTGTTCTTCAGTTTGATAATTGTATATGTTATTGTGTTCTCCCTTCCCAACACAACCTGAGTCGGACTTTCCGATCTATCGGATATTCCGTGCTTCCTCTGGCCCTCCTGCATCCTTACTTGTCCTCCTGTTCTTATCTCTGGACTTTGACTCTCCTTGGTCGCAAGCTGGGTAGTCACACACTCTTGTTTGTAATGCCTGTGAGAACGACCTTCTGACCCTTCGGAAATTCCGTGACATCTCTGAACTCTTAGCTTTGGACTTCCACAGCAACTCCGGTTCCCTCGGCTCAGCACTTAACAGAGGTGCATGGCATATCATTTAATTCGCAAATATTTTGGATCATAAATCCATGACATCTGATCACTTTACAATCTATTACCACATCGTCAGGCCACCTACCCTCGACGTAGACTACTAATATGTTCCGAAAATGTATTTTCATTATTTTAGAGGCTTTGTTCAACTTGAATCAAGTCCCAGCCACAGCAATTGTGCTGAAAACATCGAAAATCAGTCAAAATCACAGTACTGGGCAGATTATTAATGGCCAAAGGGCCAAGGACAGGTAATATCCGTCTGGTTTTTTATCCTATTCTCTTAGGAGACATCCTATAGAGTATGCCACAAAAGAGAGCTACTTAATTGAGCTAGAAATGGTGGAGTAATAAGTGTTTTTCCGAGATCTAGGTTTGTCCAGAACGGTGGGGGGTGATAGTACCATACAGAGCACTAATTTATAAGCAGTGCCTGGAAGTTTCACTGCCGAAAGTTGCGAATATGAACCTCATTTTCTCCATACTATATACTTGTTGTTTCAATGACACCGAAGTGCCTTCATTATGCAGACACGTCGCCGACACCAAAAGGAAGTGTGGTTTGCAACTTCGTGGTGACGACCCCCATTCATATCTGTTGCTGGCATCGCACTTGAACCCCCAACAATTGAACAGGCACAGCCCTGGGGTTTGTGCCAGCGCTGGTGCCAGACATTTTTCTGGGTGATAGCCAGTGTTATATGCCGGGCCGTGGATCGTCAGAGTTGGAAGTCCGATGGGCTAGAACAGTCGGGGTTCACAACACTACAGAGAGTGTGCGACTACCGGGGTTCGCTGACCAACAAACAGAAGTCCGAGAACTATCGGAGTTGAATAAGTCCGGAGCTTAGATCGTAAGGGATGGTGGTGGAGTTAGAGTCAAGACAGGAAGTCCGGCCAACACCATTTAGTGACGAAGAACTTTAATAATCAAACTACCGAACAGAGGCTAAACTACTTAGCTTAAATACTAGTAAGCTAATTGTTTAGTGAAAGACAATAAGGTGTGAAGGATTAGTAAGTATAAGTCCATGGACAATAAGTCGCCAAGACAATCTTGTGAAAGATTAGTAAGTATAAGTCTGTGGACAATAAGTCATCAAGACTTCTTGTGAATGATGAGTAAGTATAAATCCATAAACAATAAGTCCGGTTGGAGTTGACCAAGAGCCAGCAGGCCGTTGAGTAAGATGGAATGAGTAAGTCAGATAAACTCCGGAGGTGGCGACATGATCAGCTTTTTTTTTTTTTTTTTTTTTTTGAATCCGTGTTTATTCCCCTTCGTGCCTAAGGCATATGGTAGGGATAAATCTAGCTAAAATCGTACTGTCCGTGGTTGTATAGTATCTGTCTAATAGAAATCGTTCATGCTCTAAACTTTGCGACACCGCTCAGGGCGGGCGCGAAGCGGAAATTCCGCGGTATAGTGTAAACCATGTGAGGTGAGTGAGATCGTTAACGGTCGTGAAGGATGAGAGTAGGTAACGTAGAGAGAGAAAAGGAAAATGATAAAAAGAATCTACCGGCCGTTGTCCGCGTCGTCTGGCAACTCGATCTTTTTAAAATCTCCGTATACGGCGCGAAGTCTGCCAGACTGTTGGATGTACGCGAACAGCGCGGGGAGGAGCTTGAGATCACTGAGGAGGTTCTTTGTGTACCGGGCATGTCGACCGGCAGCGTATAATTTCGACCTAGCGGCGGCGTGGGCAGGGCAAAAATGCAGGAAATGGTCGACTGTCTCGTCGTACATATTGCAGCACGGGCAGAGGGCGGAAGGGGACTTTTGGAGACGATGGAGGTGTTTGGCCAACGGGATGTGGTGAGAGCGGAGCTGGAAGAGGACGGCGGCGTGTTTTCTGGGCAGTGGTGCGATGAGTTTAAGGAATTTGTTGGATGGCAGCGTGGGATCGATGGACTTAATCCGGGCGTAACGTCGTGATGCTGTGAACTGCTTCGTCACCATCTTCTTCAACAGGCGGTGGTGGGTCAGGGCCAAGGCGGATTTACCAAACGGCAACCTCGTAAGGACCGCAAGCGGCCCCCCGAAGCTCCCAGTCTGCGCCGCACGTTTGGCCGCCTCATCCGCCGCCTCGTTGCCAGGTATGTCCACATGTCCCGGTGTCCAGTCAACGCGCAGACTAAAGTCGGGGTGTTTTTCGCGCGTCTTCCGTAGCCTGCGGTGGAATATGTCCCAAATGTAGTGCCCAGGCCCCGGTCTGCCGCTCGTGGTGGTGTCGATAGCTGCCTTGTTGTCAATGCCCAGCGGAAGAACCCCTGCAATTACCTCTTCCTCCTCTTCGCGCAGGCACTCTATAGCCAAAACTTCGCCAACCCCCTCCGCCTCATACACGCCATATCGCTTCGCCGACCCCAGCCTCACTCCCTTTGCTCTTTTCACTACGCCATCCACACACAATACCCCCGCCGCGCCGACTTTACCATCGATGAGTGAGCCGTCCGAGAACAGCTGCACTCTCGACGGTTCCGCCAGCGCCAGCTCCTTCGCCTCCTCCTTGGTCGCCGGCACCCGCACCTTCACTCTCCGCGGCCTCCATCCCGCCGCCCGTCGCATCGCTGGAATCTCTTCCACCAAATGTTGCTTCACATCGCGGTACGCGTTCATGAGGAAGTGCAAAGGGTGAGGGTGCCTCTTCACATGCCGCAGACCCGAGTTTTTGACTGCCTTGTAGAGTGGATGCGTCGGAGGCAGCGTCGCGTAACGTAGCGCGGCCTTTTGGAGCAGCTTGTCGACCACCAGATGTATCGGAAGCAAGTCCGCGTGCGCGCATAGGATATCACCCGGGGAGGAGGCCATTCCCCCTACAATCATCCTCGCTGCGCGCAGCTGCACCGACGCCAACTTCTTCACCACCGCCCGCCCGTCGTGCCTCCTATTCACCCCCCGCTCCCTTTGCTGCACGGGCGCAAGCGCCACCTCGGCTCCGTAGAGCACTCGCGGCAAGCATATCGCAATGTACAATCGCCGCATATACTTCGCCCCGATGCCCTTGGATGCCTGAGCGAGTCGCCGGAAGGTCACCACCCACTCATTCCCCTTCGCTACCATCGCCGCTCCGTGGACCTTGAACGTCAAATCCTCATCGAGCCAGATGCCGACAAGTTTAACTGCTTTGCTCGGCTTGATTACGACTCCATTCATAACGAGGTTGGGCCGCTTCTCCGGTACGAGTTTATCTTTCTGCCCAAAGAACTGGCGCTGACGTGTCGTCCTTTTGGAGAAGCAGATCATCTGGTCCTTTGCGGCGCCGAACTTGCTGTTATGGGTCACCGACCATTCGTCCGCTCCGCCGGCCTGCGTCTGCGACTCTACTATGCGTTGCTGCGCCTCCACGAGTGTGTCGCCGATGGCCAGTGTGTGGTAGTCGTCAATGTAGATGCCGGAGAGGGGGTCAAGTCGAGCAAGCGGAGAGTTGTAGAAGAGATAAAAGATGATCGAGCATGGGTCCCCTTGGTCAAGCCCGTCATCGATGGGGAAGGGGTCCGAGACGTAGCCATCGAACACTAGACGCGTCGTCCGGCCCTCGAACCGACGCGCCATCCATTCCACAAACTCCGCCGGCACGCCAGCCATGCGCATGTTATGCTTCACCCGGGAAATTAGCGCGCTCGGGAACGCACCCTTGACATCCCTCAGCAACAAGACCGCCACCTTCCCCTTCCTCCACGCGTCCTTCACCACCTTCACCAACATCTGCACCATATCTGCACCCGCCCGCCCCGGTCTCCCCCCATAATGATTTTCCGGCAGCATGCCCAATCGCTCCGCATTTGTCGACAGCACCAAGTTCTTCCCCCCGTTGCGGAGCCGCGCGTGGCCGTGCGAGAGGATAAGCGGCCTGTGCGCCCCCGGATTCGAGTAGTCTGGCTTGCCCGGTTTGCGGCCCACTATCGTTTCGGTAACCTTCCAATCTGCCGGTTCGCAGCCGTAGATGTCTAGCGCGCGGTAGATCCGCTGCAGTCGTGGGACTAATAGGTCAGCGCAGTTCTTGTACACGGAGTTGGGATAGGACCCTGATCGAGTGGCTTTCCAGGGCTTCATCTTGCGGATAACTTGGTGCAAGATGTCCTCCGACAGAGGCCCATCCTTCCACAGCGGCTCCGGATAGATCGTGTCCAGGTCAGGGTCCGTCGCGCCGACGCTGCGCTTGGGGTAGAACTCCTCCACCAGCCACGCGCTCTTCTCCGCATTCGTCACCGCCACCGCCTCTCCCCCGCCCGCTCCCTTCCTCCTCAGATCCGGTATCCGCGCCCTCCCCCCGTCCGCGGGGCCCCCCTTCATCAACTGCCCCGCCGTCCACACATCCCCCTCGTCGACCTCCTCCAGGAACTCTGTCCACTTCGAAGTACGCGCATGCTTGACAGCCGCCGTGAAGTCGTTCCGCGCGCGTCGATACTCCTCATGCACCGGGTGGTACGGAAGCTTGCGCTTACGGTAGGACTTGAGCGCAAGGGCGTTCCTGGCCTTCATCATCTCCGTCAACTCCTTCTTCCACCACCGCTTCGAGTGCGGGCACGGCTTGCTCAGCGGGACGAACTTCTTGACACACCGTTCAATGATCGCGTCCAGCCTCGCTAAGCCGCCCAACACTTCCGCTCCACTCGCATACCCATCTACCAACGGCTCCACCTCCAACTCCTCCTTCAGCATCTTCTTCAGCTCTACCCAATCCGCCTGCCTCCAATTGCGCCGCGGCGTCGCATCCGCCGTCGGCGGGATCAGGTCAATGACGCTGATGACGGGGAAGTGATCGGTGGTACCAGGCGTGAGGTGCGGATAGGAGTCACACGACACGAAGAAGTCTAAAAAGTTAGCACTGCAAAAGACATTATCCGGGCGGGTTAGATTCTTCGTCCCCTTCGCCCGAAGCGTGGGGACGTCCTTGGGTAGCGCCATCTCCATCCCATACTGCGCTATCAGCTGCAGCAGTGGCTGCACTGCCAGATCGGCCGCCGCCGTGAAGAGATGGTAATTCCGGTCCTCGTCCCATATTGCACTGTGGCGATTGAAATCGCCCAGCCAAATGTAATAGACGGGCCCCGGTGCATCGTGCCGCCGCGCTTCTGGGCTACGCATGTAGTCCCATACGGCCTCGAGCGTCTCATCATGGTCCCCGTCATTGTAAATGTTAATAATGCGCAGCGTACCAATGTCTCCGCGGAACTCGATCCCCACCGCGTCCGGGCACGGGATGTGGATCTGCGACCACGAGTTGGTCGGCAGGGTGCGGTTCACCAGCGTAACCGCCCTCGATCTCTCCTCTGACGAGTCATGTCCCGTGGGGTACACGACCGTCCACCACGCATTCGCCCTCGTCTTCCTGTTATGGTCCATATACGGCTCCTGCAAGAACGCGAAATGGTAACGGTCCCTCCCCATAGCCTGTAGCATCTCGTGTTGATTCTCCAGCCCCTTGTCCAGGTTCTGCTGCCAAATCTTCAATCTCTTCGGGGGCTCAGACATTGAGGCCGCCCACGGTTCCAGCCGGGACCTCGGATTGCTGAGACTGGGAAGAGGGAGGTGTCGCCGGTGTCACCACTATTGCCGGAGGCCTCGAGAACGCCGGGACTGGAGGTAGTCCGCCGCGCGGCTCACCACCCCATTCCCCCGCACGACTTCCTCCTCCCACCTCTTCTCCCGCTGTCATCGATGTGTCCCCTGTACGCCCCCACATCCCCAATCGCCGGCTCTGCTGGGAACCCCCGGCCTGACGCTGAACAACGTCCTCCAGAGTCTGCTGCCGCGGGCCCTGAGGGGGCTGTGTTACTTTCGCAGCGCGGCGGCGCCCCTCAAAGGAGGTCCAGCCATTGTCAGTCGGACGTCCGCCGCCCCCCTGGCCAGCAGCGCCTCCTGCTAATCTTCCGCGCCCCCCAGTCGTCGCGCGCCATCCCTCCACGTACGCATTCTCAGTCGAGGTCACGGCGGCGCTCGTAGCCCAGGTGCGCGGGTCGGAGGTGGGAACGTAGCGGTACCCCGACGTCGGATCCCGCGCCCTTCTGCGCTCCTGCGCCTTCACAAACTCGGGGCACTCGCGGCTTACCGCTCCGTGTCCACTCACCTTGCAATTCCCGCACTTGAAGTCCGCCTCAGTAGCCAAGCAGTCAGCGGTTCGGTGGTCCGCCGCGCAACGGCCGCATACGCTCGACTCCGCCTTGCAGGCACGAGCGAGGTGGCCATCGTACGCCTGGCATCTGGCGCAGCGCCGTGGTTCGTCATCCGACTTGCGGACGCGGATGCTCTTTCCCTGGATGAAGATGCCGTTGTCGATGGCGTGGTTAGCTGCCTCCGCTGTCGCGAACTCGACACGGAGATGGGCGACCCGCTGGCCCGCACTACGCCGCTCGATCGCCTTGATCCAGCGCCCCCCTACTATTCCCCCCGTCGCTAATCCGCTCTCTTGCTCAACAACGCGCCACAAGCCCGGCTCTCCGACCCGAGCCTCTACCGGGACCATCTCGGCAATGAGCTCGACCCGACGTGGGCGGTATACACAGGTACCGCCCAGCGCCGCAACGAACTGCTGTGCCACATCGGCCTGTTTCACCCAGTCCGCTGTCTTCTCGTCTTTGCAGTCAAAGACTACGCCCCCATTCGCCAGACAGCGTGCACCCACGAAAGCCGCGCCCTCCAACTTCGTATCCATTATGGTGAGCGCCAGGTTGGCCTTCTCTTTCAGCTCGAGATCACTCAGCCCCGCTAGGCTGTCACTCGCCGCATCCGTGGCTTTGTCCACCAGTATCTGGCGCTTCATGCGTCCAGCCCTCGCGAGCACCCCCGCCTGCTCGGCCGACATTGCTGGCGCCGCCGCCGCCGCCTCCGCATACGAGCGCGGGCCAGTCGAAGTCGCCGCCGCCTGCGCCTCCTGAGCCGCCTCCTTCGCGCTGTCGACTGAGAACTCCAAGTGGGTTAACATCTCTTTCATGTTTGCCACCTGCGCCTTCATTTCGCGCATCTCTTCCTTCGACTCCTCGACAACCTTCACCAGATTGGAAGACGCACCTATTAGTTCCTTCACATCGTCCTGCAGGACACGCTGGTTCGTCACAGCTGTATCCACAATCGGTCCCACTGCGGCCGCCACCGCGTCGGCCACCTCCTGCGCCACCGCATCATCGATCTCCTCGCCCATGAAAGCCAAAGCCCGTAGCGTGTTCGTTAGCTTCGCCAGCGACGCTTGCGGGAGCAGCGAGAGCCTCATCAGCGCCGAGAAAAGGTCGGCGCGCCCGAAGCGGCTCCCCTTCCCCAGCAAACTGCTCGACTCAAGGTGCAGCCGCGCAGACGCGGCGTCTTTCACCGAGCTCGATCTTACTTTCTCAGCGGCTGCGACTAGCTGATCGCGGGTGGCATTGGCAGGCGCGCGGGATTGCATGTCTCTGACTATGGCTGGATCCATTGTCGTCGAAGCTGGGGGTGATCCCCTGGGAGGAGTAGACGTCTTTCTTTCACTCTTTTGCAGACCTTAAAGTGTAGTGTATAACTGTATAATTTCAGGGTCGTAGCTGCAGTGTATCGCGTCGTTCGACGCGTCGAGTCGCCGGTGCCACTCCCAATTCCGGGGTCCTAGTCGGGGTGCCACGTGGTCGGAGTGAAAGAAGTGTCCCACATGATCAGCTGAGCTGACTAATTGCTGATAGCCGGTCGGAGTTGCACGAACATAACAGCCAGCCCGATTCCAAGCAAAGCTGTACTTGCTCAATTCCTCTGTTTAAAGTCCCAGTTTACTTGGGGAGAGTTTCAGACTCCATTCGCGCTTGTCCGAAGTGGCACATTGCTATGGCAGTATTTATTGTCAAAAATTATCTACTTACTTTCCCTGGCGCATTGGCCGGTTGACACTATGGCTTACATTGAGCTTGAAACGGACATAGAGTTTGAAACACCTGTCGCTTGAGCTCATTTCTCAACTGATTCCCTCCAGATTTCACGGAAACTCAACCAACATATATTCCTCATAAGAATCTCAAAAAAAATCAAGGAGTTCCATCCAGAACTGAGAGAGATACCATGAAGGTGGCCATCAGCCCAGTCAATCAACTTTAAAACATGGTATTCCTCTGCACCCTCTTCACTGATTCCTTCCGGCTTTCATATGTAGACTCTTTACATAAAATAAAACATGCTACAAAAAAATCCGAAGCGAAACAGGGCAGGACACGTCAGCCAGAGATGTATGAAGGAACACGTCACAAATGGTCACTTATGGATTTTAAAGTCCGACGCGCCGAGCAACGACCTCTACTCTGTGGAATCTGATTGATGTGATGGCTTGTTGCTTGGTAGGAGTCGGAGTTTTAAAATGTCACGATCAAATACATTTCCACACGGCACAGAGGCGTCCTGTGTCATGATTAGATGCAAATCTTATCGTTCCAACACCTATCTAAGCGCTCGAGATCTAAGCGCTGGATGACAAGAAGGCTATGACAGAACCTGGCCCAAAGGATGACATCATGATGATGTCAGAGATGATGTCAGAACACGTTGAAGAAGCAGGACAATGAGAACATGCGGTTACGGGTAGTTGCAGTATATATTTACATTAGTTCACACGGTTTGCTAGACAGTATAAGTAGAGTAGCCATTACACTGTTGTAGTTTAACCTTTTCTTCCATCATCTTTGAGATCTACATGAGCACCACCCAATCCCTCTCATCTTACCGAGAGTGGACACTTAAGGTCTTGACTGTGACATCCTGCCCCATTTTGCTTCGGATTTTTTTGTGGCATGTTTTATTTTATGTAAAGAGTCTCCATATGAAAGCCGGAAGGAATCGGTGAAGAGGGTGCAGAGGAATACCATGTTTTAAAGTTGATTGACTGGGCTGATGGCCACCTTTGTGGTATCTCTCTCAGTTCTGGACAGAACTCCTTGATTTCTTTTGAGATTCCTATGAGGAATATATGTTGGTTGAGTTTCCGTGAAATCTGGAGGGAATTGGTTGAGAAATGAGCTCAAGTGACGGGTGTTTCAAACTCTATGTCCGTTTCAAGCCCAATGTAAGCCATAGTATAAGATATGTTTTTAGCTCTAACACATGGTTCCGTCTTTACCTACAAGATGTCAGGACCCCTGATAATAGGTGAAAATCCCTGATACGAATCCTGACAAATTTGGGTGATTTTGGGCCTCCAGGGCTGGTCCAAATCCTGACAAAATGGGCCAAAATGGCTGTTTTGCCTGGTCGAATCCTGACAAGATTGCACGAGTGAAAGAAAAAATTCCACAAAAAGGTCCCCTTGAGGCCAAAAATTATACCCTGATGTGAAATCCTGACATTTTTGGGCTGATTTTGGGTCTCAGGCCTGGTCCAATCCTGACAAAATTGCCAAAATAAATCCTGACAAATTTCCAGATCTGAAATCAGCCCTTTTCACCTATTCCTAAGATGTCCTGTCCCATCGTAAGGACTAGCCGCAGTATACGTGATAGTGATAGTGATAGATTTATATACAGCATGGTCCAGTCTCTGAATACTGTGTCCCCAAGAGTATCCCAGCATGCACAAGCTCTTTGCGCCTTCGCCTTGGACCCCAACCAAACTACTTGACGAGCTTTTCGTTATCAGAATGTCTATCAAAAGTAGAATATGAAGTGGTAAGATAAAAAATTAGTCGTTGGGCCACGGTTGCATCAACCAGTGGAGGGGAAGGGGGGGAATATGCATAGGAGTTGCCTCATAGATTTGTGTGACTTCGTACGCGTATTTTGCGACCAATGAGATGGTTTTTCTGTAAGCGAGCATGTGAGTGAAGAATTGTGCAGAGGCCATGGAACCTATGGGTGGGAATCCAGGTATGTCCTTCTCTATTCTTGAGATGAAATCATCGCGAAGCACCAGGAGATCAGCGTGTGCTGTACACTTGAGTAGCGCGTGCTCCGGGGATTCAATCTCAGTTTTACAGAATCGGCAAACTCTCAAATTTTGGTCAATCCGTGGGCGTCGAAGTTCGACCCACCTTAATCTTTCCAAGGCAAGCCAGTGGCTTGATAGCAGCAGTCGCATAAGTGCTTTCTGGTGGTTTGGGTTCACTACATTGAGGTGCACTGTCTTTCTCCAGTTCCAACCTTCCTCGCAGGAGGTACAATTTTGGGCAGTCAGGATCATCAATGGACCATTGAAGGTATGCTTGAAGAACAGCATTTACAGATTTAATTACCCCCTCAATCATGATAGGTGTGATTGTCGCAAGGTCCGGCAGGGTTACGTTGAAGGGCAGCTTCTGGATCATGTATCGTAGATCCATTTCCCAGGACGTGTGGCCGGTATCTGAGAGGTTCACTGAGTCGTCTGTGGCTACTCTGACATATCTGTCATTATTTAGCGCCACCAGATATTTCAAGTGTACCAATGCCAGTGTGACTCGCCTGAAGTGCAGTGGTACTAGACCAGTTTGGGTGCTAGCATGGCCCGCTTGTTTATGCCTAGTATGCATCGTAAGATGTCAGCTTGTACATCTTCTAGTGGCTTGAGGAGATCGAGATCTACATCTAGACTGACATTGCAGCCATGAGTGAGATGTGGATCAACCAGTGCCATATACAATTTTCGCGCTTCCCAGGGAGGTAGCGTGCCAACCATCGACTCTAGACCAAGCAGGGTATCCGCACACAAGGGGCAAAAGAGATGGCACCTGTCATCACGGCAACCTGGTGGCACTCGCTCCAGACTCGCTCCGTCCTGGCTGCGCTCAGGTCACACACTTGACAGGATATGCCGTAAACTGATTTATATCAAGAATGTCTTTCACACGAGTTGGCCCCGGTGTTATCTCGGTGTGTTCCAAATCAGGTAAACCCTTCCCACCACTCAACCTGGCCATTTAAATAGAGAGATCATCAGATTTAATGACAGAGTACATGTAAATTATTTATGGCCTCTGCCCAGTGCCCAACAAACTACCATAAATTGTTTGCTAATCCCAGGATAAGTCTGTGAGGGTCTTATCCATGCGGATAAATGGGTAATGATGTGTTTAGGTTCAACAACTACCAAAGTCTTGTAAGGTTCCACCTCGACGAAAGCAGCCTTCATCTGAGGACGGTGTTCGTACGGTGTGTTGTGGATATCAATAGGTCAATGAGGTGCCACAAAGATAATTTTCTCAAGAATCCATGGAGAGGTATCTCCAAAATGGCCCTGATAACTCCCGTCATTGGGGCCTCATCGGTATTGGGCTGGTGAAACTGGACCAAGCTGTTGGAATGGTGTGAAAAATGGCAGCTGTACGTCTTCCCATTCTCATGGTAGTTCTTGAGCCGTTTCACATTTGGTGGATGAACCATGGCCTGATACTCTGGGTCTGGATAGCTCAGCCAGCTGAGACTTGTTTCACCGGAAGAGTTAAGGTAGCTCAAGATTGACTTGTACTCCTTTGGAGTCATCTTTGGTGCTTTAGAAAGATAGAGGGCTATAGCAAATCCATCGAGTTCTTCAGGCTTCTTTGGCTTGGTGGTATCTTTGACATCTAGAATGTCTGCAAAAGCTTTTAACTGTGGATCCGTAAATTCCGAATTGTGGAGGTAAGCCATGAGCCGGCAGCGACACGCCACTTGGCGTAGCATTGTGTAGTCCATATCATCTATTACATGGAATGAGACAGTGAGAACTTTAACTTGAAAGAACAACTCACAAAGGTGGTGGTTTGTCTTAATTCTCTGTAGCATTCAATTCATTCTTTCACCCTGGAACTCGTTCAAACCAGCCATCAGACCCCAGTATTTGAGGATGGGCTCATTGTGCATGGCATAGTGGAGGTTCGGAGGCTCGGGACAATCTGGATATGTCTTTTGAATATGCTTGCAATATGTGACATAATGCTCTGTAAAGGCTGCTGCCTCCGAATCTGAGGTCTCAAAAGACGAGATAATGTTTGTTGATGCAATGAGATGGTAAAAACCATCAAGCATTTCTTGATTTGTTGGCTCGTCTTCGGTCAATGCTGTTTCGGGCAGAACCAGCGGTAAGATTGCGCTAAACAAGGTAAGGAACTGTTCAGCCTTCAGTTTCCCGTATTTCTTCTCTCCAAGATTTTCTGGTAACCGAGTTACCCACATCGGAAGGGAGACCTCTTTGATACACCTGTGAATTTTAGCAAGTGCATCTGTTGGTATGGTGAAGTTGCCATAAACAGCAGTGTCACCATATTTGGTGGCGTCATCCATGTCCTCATCTTCCCACTCCTCCTCTTGGTTAAAATCGACTGAGCTCGGAACAGGAGTTGCAGGGCCAAAGGAAGCAAAGATTCGTGTAGGCTCTCCAGCTCATCGGGGTCATCCAAGCTATTGTTCAACAAGCTGCTAATCTGATCCGGTCCACTCAACATCTTCTTCATCCAACTCCTCATAGTCTTGAATTTCAATCAACTCCTTGGCCTTCTGAACTGTTTGGCCTATACCCCAGAGGACACGCAATTCGTGTTCAAGTACACCTTCGAGCTAATTATGCATGAACCCAAGGATAGTGTATTTCATGGGATCCCAAAATGACTGAAGATGCAATGAGCAACCCCATACACCAGTCTCCTTTGCCTTTTGATTTCGGTCTTTTAAGCTCTCCAGTTTTTTCCAGTCCTTGGCATCTCTGTGTACTTGTTCTCCAGTGTGGAAATGCCACGACAAATGGTCAAGCCGAGTGTTCTCATCACTTGTGACAAGACAAAACCAGCAGTATTGTATCGCAGAGTGGGACAGAAAGCCACCAGCCTCACGCGCTGCAGGTAAATCTGCAATGAGGGGGATAATTCGGGTCTGGACCAGGACCCCTTCAGTATGATAATGCATGACAATCTTTGTCCCAGGTGGCTGATAGTTCAAAATTGTTTTGACAATAGGGTCCATGAGGTGAGTTAGAAGGACCGCATCAGGTTTGAAAGGAGATGGAAGGAGGCCAACAACAAAGACATTTTCCGGTAGATACTGGAGTTCCGGAGGCAGGTTCAAGCAGCATAGGACCACTGCTCCACAGGAGACATTTTTCCCTGAAACCAAGAGTAAGCAAGTTACGAGTAGAAATAACATTAAATTAACACACCAGATATTTTATTGCCATATGGATTGAACCAGTCAATATAGAGCCCAAATACCAGGTTATATTTGCTGGTGAGGTAGGCTCCGGGATCATGCCAGGCCCGGCTGTCCCGCGGGTCATGAATGGGATCCCCTAGATTGGGTCCATCCCTATTTAGAGCCTGCTCCAAGTGGGCCTCAATCACCTTCTGCGAGAGGAAGAATTCCAACCAAGATTCGAATTTCTGTGTATTGAACATGGTATGTGGAACATCCTTGATTCCTGTAGGAGTACGGTGTTTCTGACATAGATCTGCATTACACCTTCAGGCACGTTTAGAGCGCTTGAATGTGCACCGAGAGGGCATATCTGCAACATCCCCTTCATAGATAGTGTGGCACTTGGGACAACAAGTGGTCCGAACAATTTCTGGCTCCAGCTTATAGAGTTTGTGGACGGTACGAATATCTGCAGGAAGTTTGATAGTGGGCAGCTGCACTCCAGTAATGCCCTGGGCAATTAGAGAAGCCTGAATGAGCTGCAATGTAACCGCAAGGGTGAACTGAAGAGCCTTGAGAACAACATTCACAGTATTTCGGCTAGCGCCGGCCGCAGCGTGAAGCCAGATGACCAGTAGACAGCAGAGGTCGAATACGGGAGAAAGTGTGGTATCCTGGCCATCTTGATCACCCCCCTCAGAGGCTGCCACAGCAGGTCCTGTCCTCAATGAGCAATAACAGAGGCTCCTAGATCCTGCACTTACCTCGTGGTTCTTTATCTGACGCTGTATCCTCGTCCGATGAAACTGCCGGTTTTGCCTTCTTTGCAGGAGGCCCAGCCCCGAACATATGTCGTTTCCGCGTCTGCGGATGACACTGCTTTCCGGGCTGCGGGGTTCCATCGATCACAACTGTATGCTTTATGCAGCTAGAGCAGACACAAATGGCCGAGATTTTTAGGGTCATAGGGAAGCTGTGGGATCTCCAAAATACCACACACCAACACTTTTATCACCCGACAGTGATCTGGATATTAGTCATCTGTCCTATCAATGAGCGGTCATCTGGTTTGGCATTCATGCTTGCTGATATGGCAAATTCTCCATGAAAGTGGGAGTTTGGCCAATCCTCGTCTTCGCTCACTCACCATCTCCCGCCACACGAGAGCCTTAGCCTTCAGCTGCTTGGCCTTGTGAACAAAGACATCCCACATAATTAGATTGCAGGGTATATAATCGAAATGTGATGGACCGGGGCTAGATTGGGCCCTGTGAAGTATCGGGAGCCTATGGATGTTTAAAAACATGAGAGTTCCTGATGTATAATATTTCTCCTTCTGAAGTTTCAGCAATACTATCCCCCCCAGAGAGCTCGGACAGGTAAGCAAAATCAACGAATATCATGTCTTCTAAGACATTTCACAGAAATCTGGATAGACAGATCGACTGCAATCTGCCTTTTACGTAGGGTACATACAAGGTTTTAACCCAGGCCGTCCACTCCCTCTCGAACAGCACCAAAATCTTTGTTGATCCTTATTGTCCAAGAAGTAGGTAAGACATCGGTGAGCGAAGAATGACAGATTAGAACCAAGAACCGGAGCATAATGTGTAGCATATCTCCGTCCATGGACTGTACAGAGAGTGATGTGCAGGTGGTGAACATGCAATCGAGAATGGTGATAGTGTGCTGCATAAACATCTCGACAGAATTTGAAGGTATTTAAACCAGCGAGAGAGGAGATAACGATCATGATGTCCATGGGTTCGTCGTCGGACAGCAATATTTGCTGAACCAACACCTTGCTGGCCAGTCGGGGAGTGACAAGGATGCGGCGCCAGAAAGGAGAGTACTGGTCAACAATGCTGAGGCAGGTCTTTGACGATGTGCAGACTGATTATCATCCGCTGCACTTTGGATAACGGCCTCAAGAATATCCTCGTGAAGGTGTGATCCAGCCCACGGAGTCACTGTATCCTACAATATGTGTATGAGTCAACCACCTTGTATGTCCAGAAGTTTCAGCCTCGAACAACGTTGGACTATTAAATGAGTGAAAATCAAAGTATAAGATCTGTTAGAGAACAATTATTGAATAATATTTGGCATCGAAAAAAGCCCCTCGTTGAGTATTGAGACATTCTGAGCAGTGGTGCCAGCAGCGGGGTCAACTACTTATGTTCAGTTCGAAATTGATGAGGGATCAAAATGATGCCGAATACCGGCCAATAATAAATTTGGTGGGACCATATAACAATTAAAATGTGGTCTTTGGCATCGAAAAAAGCCCCTCATTGAGTATTGAGACATTCTGAGCAGTGGTGCCAGCAGCGGGGTCAACTACTTATGTTCCGTTCGAAATTGATGAGGGATCAAAATGTTGCTGAATACCGGCCAAGAATACACTTGGTGGGACCATATAACAATTAAAATGTGGTCTTTGGCATCAAAACAAGGCCCGCATTGAGTATTGAGACATTCTGAGCAGTGGTGCCAGCAGCAGGGTCAACTACTTAATGTTCAGTCCCAAATTGATGAGGGATCAGAGATGTGAGTATTGCTCAAGACTTAAGTTTGGTGCACCATGAAACAGTTAATAAGTGCTCTTTGGCACAAGAAATGGTGATAATGAAGTAGCCAGGATATGTGTGTTACGTCAAAAAGCAAAGTAATTACACTGACTTCTGACTCCTGCTGCGAGTCATGATACCTGGTGATGGATCAATATTTTCTTGATTGTACAAGCTGATCCTCCTCTTCTTTGGTGCAGCAGTCTTGGCAACGTCCCTGGACAATGGTAGTTTGTTGGGCACTGGGCAGAGGCCATAAATAATTTACATGTACTCTGTCATTAAATCTGATGATCTCTCTATTTAAATGGCCAGGTTGAGTGGCGGGAAGGGTTTACCTGATTTGGAACACACCGAGATAACGCCGGGGCCAACTCGTGTGAAAGACATTCTTGATATAGATTGGTGTACGGCATATCCTGTCAAGTGTGTGACCTGAGTGCGGCCAGGATGGAGCGAGTCTGGAGCGAGTGCCACCAGGTTGCCGTGATGACAGGTGCCATCTCTTTTGCCCCCTGTGGCAATAGCCCTGGCTTTGCTCACCTTTTTTTCGTAATGATCTTGGAAAATATTCTTCCTCGTAGAGTTTAGGTTGAACCCAACATATTTGGCTGACTTGACAATGCTCACAGGCTCGAGACCGAAATGGAAGATGGGCAGGTTTTTGGGGATGGAACTGTAGATCATCAGGAGGGATTTGATAGTGTTTATGATCTTGAAGTTGATCCTGCACCATTTCCAAAATGCAACCATTTTACGCTGGGCCCCCTCTCCGGACAGAGAGATCAGAATCACGTCGTTGGCCTGCTCAAGGTTGGTGATGAATATTCCCACCAGTAAAATGTCTGTGGTCGCATCTGAGAGTAGTTTGAAGTCCGACAAGTAGAGGTTGTGTCCCCGATGAGAATCCCCAGTAGAGCACAGAATAACGTGGATACTTCCGATTCATGCCTGACAACGTAGGTCATCCTTTTGTACAGCATACGGTGCCAGTCAAATATTGCTCTGCCCGCCCCTGCTGCACGCATTTTCAACCAAAGTGTTGCTTGGTCAGTGGATGGGAAGGCATTGCTCAGGTCTGCAAAGACAACAAACAGTGGTTTGCCAAGGGCGCGAGCTCTGTTAATCGTGCAGCGAAGAATGAACTTATTGTCATTTGTATGGTACCCTGCGCGGAATGCATTCTGCGAGGGCAGGAGCATGCCAACTTTCAGACACCATTTCATGAGCCGCATGTGAATGAGGAGCATTACAAGTTTGAGAAAACAGCTTTCCAAGCCAATTGTCCGATAGCTATTCAGGTCGTCCTTGGCTTTGCCTCGCTTTAGAAGACCTATCAGGACAGTGAGGAGCCAAATCGACAGTGCTTCGTTCCCATGGATGCAGCGGTTGACTAGTCGACAACGAGCATTGTTCTCGAGATCACAGACATCTGTGTAACCTTGTCAATTGTAACCTTTGGCGCTTGTCGGGGGATGCTTGCGAAGATGATCTTTTGCATCTTCCATTTCTTCCTCCATGAACGGTTCCGAGAATATGCGGTCGGGGCTTTCCTCTGTTGTCCGTTCAGGCATTGCAGCTGACAGCACGTGGTTAAAGTCCAATCTTGACTTGTCAAAGGTTTCTGGTACAGGATGTATTGGATTCATATGGGTAACAAACACATTTTTCAGTGCCTCTGCGGAAAACCCAGACACTACCCGTTTTGAGCTCATAATCCCTTTCGCGACTTTCCAGAAGTCCCTCTCCGTTTCGGCCTCGAGAAGCATTTTGCGGTACTTGAGTTGATGGGCCAGGAGGGCAGGCCGGTTGGGATGGGCCGTAAGCACCGAGGTATGGTCTGTATCCATGGAGCGGCTGCTGCCCTTGCATGGTGGTTTAACCAGTGGACGATACAATACTTTGGGTATGGCTTCATCCAGTGTTGGCATCGTATGCGGCACGGCGTCCAGGAGCTTGTCATATGGCGGAACTCTCGGCTTGAGTGCCCCCGTTTTGCTAGTGCATCCACAGCGTCGTTGTGAAGGTTCCTACTATGTCCCTTGACTTGAATGAAGATCACAGGTGCACGGTGGTGTTTGATAAGGCTCACAATGTCTCGAAAGAGATCGCCGTTCACACATTTGCAACCCCGCGAGGCCTCGTCGGGTGCTCAGTTCGCAATTGTTTCCATCGCATATTCCGAGTCCGTCCAGATATAGAGGGTCTGGAAATTGTAAGCTCACAGAAGCGCACAAAGGATTGTGTATACCTCGCTGCAGTTGTTCGTTTGGCTGTCTGGTGTGCATGCAGCTTTGTTCCAGGGGTGGTTGGGTCCCCAGTACATACCAGAGCCCGCAGTGGCATTGTCTCTGCCATTGTTGAAGCATGAACCATCAATGTAGACTTCCACAGGATTGCTGGTGACCGTGGCTGGCCCAAAAAGCTTGTCTAATTTCTGCTCGGGGGTGAGCTTCGAAGCGAGTACTTGGATGAACAGCCGGTCTATTTCACTAGTATTCGGCAGGTTCACCTTTGGGGGGACATGCAGCGCTCTGGGCCTCGCACGCGTGGTGTTCGATCGCTGGGGGATTGGCGCCCGCAGAGCCAGGTTCCCGGCAGGC
The DNA here is from genome assembly GCA_029204085.1 of Mycena sp. CBHHK59/15. Lineage (NCBI taxonomy): Eukaryota > Fungi > Basidiomycota > Agaricomycetes > Agaricales > Mycenaceae > Mycena > Mycena sp. CBHHK59/15. The sequence goes on from JARGXW010000076.1 coordinate 277,611, forward strand.
ATCTTGAACTCGATGACGAGAGCAGCGTGGTCAGACATGCCCTCGTCGAGGTCAAGGATCTCAAATGTTTTGATTCGAGCCCTTGCCGCTGCATTTGCTATCACATAGTCAACCACTGCTGACCCTTGTGGTTGGAATGAGGTGTACCCGTTTGTTTCAAAAGATTTGGCCAGTGTGAATTCTGAAACCCATCCCCCTGCCCCTTTCCATCCGCTAACCGATGCACCCAAGCCCACCAACACAAGAGTTGGCAGTGTTACTGAGTCAACGTCTGCGAGCCGCGCAAGCAGGGCGGTCTGCACAGATCAAGAGGGACAGCGTACTGCATTCCGGATTGCACTTGCACCGGCGGGCCGTGATTTGCAAAGCCATACTGACAACCGAGCACCCGCACCTTGAGCACTGCGTCGTCTTGCTTGATCTTGCACGGCAGGGGCATCGCATCGCCGAACATGCCCCCGATCGTCTACAGCGGCTGCCCACCTGTCTCGGCATACAAAAGGCACATGATGAGCCTGGAGATCACGCACGCACCGGCGAGGAGGAAGTGGTATGCACTGCGCAGGACGGAGAAGAGCAGAGGCGTGGCGAGCCCGACGGTGCACTCGAAGAGCCAGTCGTGATGGACATGCCCATGAGCGTCCACCCGTGGGTAGTCCTTAAGAGATTGCACCATGGCGCCACACCCATCCCCTGCGTGGCCCTCCATCTCATGCGTGTCGACGATCACGCAGTACTTCTCGTTCACACTTTTGTCTGTCATGTTGCCCGCCGCCCTGTAGGTCTATGAGTGTCCACAGCCCCTCTGTCCTGAAATCGTTCTTGATGAGCCAGCGCGGCATCTCTGGGAGGAAGAACGAGCAGCCTGCACACCATATGGCCCACGTCATGTGTGCTGCAGGCACACATCGATCAAAAGGTGTGCCTTTCCGCGTGGACACACCGTATCCCAGAGCACCTTGATCCCCGCAAACATCCCCCACGCGTTGGCCAGCGCGATCTTCAACTGGAATATCGGGACCATGGTGCTGAGCATGTCCGTGCGATCGAGCACCCGATGACAAGCATGATGAAGTGGGTACAATCATTTGGATGCAAGCTGGAGGATGAGATTTCAGTCTGATACATTATCATTCGGGAGTGCACTGAGATACAGGATGCGCCGGATATGCGACGACCGGATAAAGGTGCCACCAAGTCATGTTTTTGATGGCGGCTGCACGGGTTCTCCAATTCTGTCCTGGGAATTGCTGTTGCAATTGATTTGGACCCTTCGCGGATTACATGAGATTATGTAACAAGCGAACACCACAATCAGACCCCACGGTAAACACAGGACTACTGTACTATTTCGACCATAGGTTCAGGTGATGGGTGACAGAGGGTCATGAACTGAACCTATTTAGTACTGGTGATGGTGAAATTTTGCCTCCCAGATAGGCATAAAAAAGCGAAAATTTCACCTCCGGCACTTGCCAGATTACCATTTATGAGAATTTTGATGTGATTGCCGAGGAATGAACATGTTAGGTTACGGGTGACATGGCATGAACCTACAGCACTCTCATGACCATCCTCACCATTTCCCTTGCGCTTCTGTCCTTCAAATATTCCAACAATTTCAACAAGAGATCAAAGGTGTCACCTGCAACACTTTCCGGGGTTAAAAATGCTGGTTGACTACACTCTTGGAATGGAGCTGATCCTCCCTGTGCTTGCTTCCAAGACTGATGCGCCTGACGTACTTCGGGAGTTCCTGGCTGATGACAGATGGAGGATGTCAACCTGGTTCACTGACGGGTCACTTTTGGAGGGACATGCAGGGGGTGCCGCAGTTCAGGTCAAGCTCTCCAGACAACCAAATCATCCCTCTCTGCTTTCTTATGATAGTATCTATCCCAATGGGCTGCAAACCAATGTCCAGCGATATTGGTCCCATGGAGAGCACCCCACATCCAACACTTATTCTCCAATCACCACATCATTTTATTCTGGCCTGATTTAGCCGATGATAAACCGTGACATATATCACAAACCAGATTATATGCACTGTTCATTCAATGCCACTACGGGATTCAATTTTAATCATTCTAAAGGGAGGCGGTGCAGTGAGCACCGTATTCCATCTGGGCCGAATCAATAGCAACAGCAATTCCCGGGACACAATACTTCCAGGCAAAGAAAAATTTGTGGGATATTCACTGGGCCGCCTTTTGAGTCGCGCTCCCCGGAAATGGATAGCCCTGCTCAATACGAAACTTTCTGTGTCCTCCAAATTTTTGTAGCATGCTCAATGCAGACCCAAACAAGGTCCCAACGAATGCATCAACACAATCACGGCCTCGGAGAACACGTCCAGCTGCTGTCAAAACATGACTTGGTATAGAGACCTATTTTCTCGAGCTTGATTGGGAGGTGATAGCCAGCACGATTCTAAGCAAAACTGTCTCTTCAGATTTCCCATTGCCTCCCTCGTCATTGAGCCTGTGGCTCTGAAGCTCTTCATTCTAAAACACGAGGCACAAAGCGATCCACCTTCCGTTTTTTGAAACCCGACACCCTCCGCAGCTTCTATCACATTGCAAACTCACCAGCTCGCCAGTCTGCTAGTATACCTCGCCGTGTCAAGTGCTGTGGGCGGGAAATGAACACCCTAGGATGCATGCATGAGCCAAGGATGAGTGCAGAGGGCGATGTAGAATTTTGCCGTTTAGCAGACTGGCTATGAGTGTATGATTCCAGCAGGCCACAAAGCTGTTAAAGAAGCTCAAGCTGTTCAATGCTGTGTCAGACTCACTAAATATATGGTGCCTCATATAATGCCCACTGGTTCTGAATTGGACTTGTCCCCCCCTCTCCCGATCATTGAGCAATGACCTCAGGGAGCTTGTTATCACGAAATTTACCCACCGACCTACAACAGATGACCAACCTTTTGATGACCAACCTTTTAGTAGAGATGTTCAGAATTCCCCTGGCATCAATCACAGTGCTTTCAGACGAGCTCGGTGAAGGAAGAACATTCCCAGAAATGAGTCAGGCACAAAGCAGAGCGCCTGAGCCATGGATTGGGGCTCAACAACCTGCTGTCCCTCTCCTGTTGTTCTGGTACTCAAGACCATTACTCGAGCTGCTCGCAGAGATATACAATGGCTATAAGGGTAAAATTTCCACTCTGCGCGACGGCAGTCTCGATGACAGTGCTCATTGTTGACCTTCAGCTAGTGAACCTTATGCACTTTATAATGGCATACTCAATGAGACACCAGAGAATAATAAAGAGAGATTGGTTAGGTTTTTCGACTGATATGGAGGTGAATGATAGGCTTCTTCTTGCTTCACCTTATTTTTCATCTGACTTCTTTGCAGTTTCTCTGCAAGTGCCACCGTCTGATCATCTGGGTTCTACACTGCCCTAAGCGAGGAATTTATGTCCCACATGTGCCGGTGCAATGAATGCTATCAAGAAGATGCAACAAGATTGCAGCTGACTCGGTTCCACCATTGATTTGAACCAACTTGCGCTCTGTGGGTTACTGTACTGCACACTGACTCTGTACTGACTTGTTCCACTGCAAGTCGGAGGTATATATTCCATCATCATTTACGGCTATTTTAAACATGGAATAGATCTCACTGCAATTGTCAAGGACCTCAAGGTTTCTTGCATGAGGATCGAGTATTTGTTATGGGCAAACTTACGGGCACACCGATCTTTGTCAGATATTTGACATAGCATCACAAACCTCCTTGAAAGCATGAAACTGTCTCCTGCACTGACTGTAATTGAACTCCTTCATGGCGTACAGGATTTCAAGCAGTTGTATGTCGCCTTTTGCGAACTGGTCCTGACTGGCAAGGATACCATGAGAACCATCTGGAACCTGTGCAAGTTGGTAGAGAACCAATTGCAGAAGGCCAACCAGCAACTAGAAGAGTTCAACGCTCTGAGAAATCATTATAACAAAGGTGGATGCCAAGATCTTGGTGCGGCGATGGAGGCAGGCACCAAGGCTGGTGGGTATCCAAAGTTTGTCTTTGTCCTCAATATACTCATTTTTCACGAGCTAGAGGCAGGCTTCAGGGAGGGTGTCAGTTCAAAGGCAGAGAGCCAGAAGATTCATGATGAATTAGAGAAAATTGATAACAGTCTCACAAAAATCGGCAAGACATTGCAGGATTACAAGGAGTTTTGGGAGAAGGTCGTTCGAAACCTCAAATCTGCACCATCCACACCTGTGAGTCAGGAAGCAAAAGATCCTCCTGATGGTCTCACAACTGGGCCTGTGGTCAGTCCTCTTTCCCAGCATCCAATGCTCGATCCCCTGAACTCATTTTGTGATCAGGAACTGCGGATTGAATGCCAGTCGCAAGAAATTCATACTGGCCTCCAGACCGTCCATCACGTGGCTCAGAAATACTCCAGCTTGCTCAAAACCGGCCATGTCATCGTTAAAAACACCGCCGACCTGACTAAAGACTGTACCAGTTTAGTTCATTCCCAAAATTCCGCTCAAATTCAGGTCCAAAGCCCAGCCTGTGACCTGAAGAGCGTGCACAAGGTGATATTGCCATGCTAAATCAAGAATTCAGCTGGCCATCTTCTCAGCTTTTCTGGCACGAGAGTCTGCTCCACATCGATTCGAGGTCAGTTTGGCTTACAGATCATGTTGTTGGCTCAATCCCGAGCCAACACCCAAGCCCTGGTGTTTGCAGTGCTATTGCTTCAGGCCGGCTTGAATATGGTCTTGTTGGGTACAGTACCGCCCCTAGAATGAAGAGCTTCTGGGTCCCGTGGCTTAGCAAGGAAAAAAATCTGAACAAACAGTTTTGCTCATAATCGAGCTGGCTATCGCATTGGGGGCTCTGGCGCGAGAACCTGGTTTGCATCAACTCAAAGAGTAATTTGGGACGACTTGCTGCCAAGCGCGGCATCTTGAGATCTTGTTTGGCCCTGGAACACCCTGGAGCATGCTACAGAAAATTGAAATATACCCAGAGCTTCGTATTGACCGGGGCTATCCATTTCTGGACAGCACGGCTCAAAAAGTGGCCATGGGCAGAGTACAGCAAACTTACTTTGGAAATCCCAGTGTTTACAGGCACGCTCAGGAATTGCCGTTGCTATTCAGCCTGAAGATGGTCTTGTTGGGCGCAGCACCACCTCTACCTCCTGCAGAATGGAGGATGTCCAGGCCTCACGCTTATAGCTGTTTGCAGAACTTAGGATGCGGCCAAAATTTTTCAAATTTTTAGCCATTTTGCTCAGATCAGCTGCCCTGAGCCCAAATCTTGGCCATTTCTTTTTAGAGTAAGACCATTCGATCTGCGCTGTACATCTGGAGGGCCTGGGATATTCACATTTTTTATGTGCACCCCTCAACAATTTATTCATTCAAATTTCGGTGTTTTTGGCTGCTGGAGTGCAGAACACATCCCATACCCCCAATAGTGCTCAGAAAGACCTGGATTTTTTGTTATAATGTACTTCTACGTATTCTAGAGGGCCTCAAACACTGGGATAGTGAATGTGAATCACATTTCAACTCTACCATCCATATCATTCGGCAAGGAAAATTGATCCTGCAATAATGCACAATACATTTGAAGTAGGAGTGAAGTTCACTATCCTGGTATTTGAGGCCCTCCAGAATACATACACTCGAATCATGTCAAAAATTTAGGCCATTTGGACCTATATTGCTGGTGTGGGACACATTCTGCACTCCCACACCCAAAAACCCCGAAATCTGAACTAATGAACCATCTGGGGGTGCAGGTAGAAAATCTGAATATGCCAGGCCCTCTGTATGTACAGCACGAACCGAATGAGCAAACTCCCAGTTAAGAATTGAGTCTGGCACAGCCATTCTGCTGGAAACTGAGTAAAATTAGAAAAAAACGACTGTGCCCTAAGTTCCGCAAACGGCTGTAATGAGAAAGGCACCAGAAAAAAATCTGAAGATACAATTTTGTTCAGAATTGTGCTGGATAGCCGTGCAGAGGGTCGGACTCGAAAAATGGCATTGAATGAGCTCATACTGTGAAATTGCGTGTTGGAGATGCAGAACCGTGAACAGGCCGGATTGAATGTGGCATTGTTGGGTGTAGCACTACCTACCTCTGACTACGTCTCGTAGACATAGGAGACCTACATTGGTGTACATCTGCCTAGCTGGTTCTACTCAATGTAGATCCATGTAGACCAAGGGTAGGCACAGGTTGGCAGAGGTAGACACAGGTGGGATTCATGAGTCACTTATAATTGTGGGGTAAAGGGGAGAAAAAACCCTGGTGGGCTGAGGTGGGTCTATGAGAGTAAGACCAAGGTAGACCTATGTCCGCCAAGTGTGACTATATGATGTAGAACACCATAGTCCAACCTCGCCCCATTTGGATCTACACCCCATAGACCAGGCGTGTCTACCCATAGTCACAGGTAGACAGGGTTAGACTACATTGGGCCGGAACACAGTGATTTGCTCGCTGTACTGAAGTTGGTGTCGTCAATGAAGCCATAGCACCAGCTAACACATACTCCGATAGCCTTAAGCCGACGAAGAAGGTGGTTGATGACAATGAGGAAAACGATGACAGACAACACCGAGCCTTGTGGGGCATCCTCATCCATACACCTAAACGTAACTGTACGAATGCCGTCAATGACAACAGTGACGAGATGGTGATGGAGGGAAGAGGCAACCCAGCGGATGAGCTGCCTGGAAAAGCCCATGTCCGCCATTTCCTGGACGACGACACGGTGGGAGATGCAATTAAATGTGCCTTTGAGGTCATAGAAGAGGGTGGAGACAGTATTTCCCTGGTCCAACTGCTTCCTAACCCAGTGAATGTAACTGTCAACAGCTTGAAGCATGCTGTGCCCAGGTCGACCACCGTACTGCGCATCGTCGAGGAAACCCAGAGTCTCAGCTTCGAAGGAAAGACGGCCCACAATGAGACACTTGAGGGGCTTGGCAAGAACCTGATCGTGGTTTATTACGTTTCAGCTCACACCTTTTGTCGCTTGCCCAGAGCTGCTCCTCATAACCTGCCCACATTGCTCATTCTATAAATTTACTCACTGGAAATGTATTCACATCTCAAATTTGGATGCACCAAACTGGGCAGCCATCTGTCACCTTCCAATTCAATGTCCAAGTCCGAGTCTACGCTGGTAGGGACGACTCTATTCTTTGCGACGGAATGGCAACTTAATATTATCCACTCATCTAGATTCGACTTTCGTCCTTTCGTGACATGACCATCACAATCCCTGACACTTGGAACTTCATTTTCGACTGGAACCATCTTGCATTATCCAAGGTTGAGTGGATGCTGTAACTAGTTACCAATGTGTAGGTTTGCTTATAATTGCCTGCCTCACCATGAGACCACTACCTTTGAGCAATGGGTACAGTCGCGGCGAAAAATAATGAACACGGTCGTTTGTGCTCATTTCTGGATCAAATCACTTCAAACAAAATGTTAGCATGAGCTTTGAGCAATTCCAAGCTCATCTGCATTAATTAACCAATACCTCACCTGTCTCACTGACCCAAAATTAAATAAATGGCTGTTGTGGCTGAAATCAAGTTTTTGGTTTCACAAGATGTTGAAAAACGGTAATCATAGCATGAAAGTACTTGAAAAATGGATTATATTGACATTTTCTTCGATCCACATTCATTGGTATTTGGGCTCACAATGTGTCTCTCAAGTTGGCCATTTTGTGCAAAAATGGGCCAAAAATGCCTTAAAATGCCCAAAATGAGCAACTTGTGAGGCGGATTGTGAGCCCAAATCCCTATCAATTCCAATGAACCAAAGTATGGGTATGGTCTATTTTACATGTTCTTTCATCCTACTATGACCGTTTTTTGATACTGGCCATATCCACAAAGTCGATTTTTCAGAAAATGCCCAAATATTTTATTCTGGTGGTTGGTCCAATATTTCTGAACTACAATGAATGTAGGACTTATCAAACAAACACAGAGTGCTCACCGCCATATTCCATGCCACACCCACTGAGAGAGAAGGCTCAGGGTCGGCCTATGTTTCGGCTACACATCATGCCTTGGAGCGATGATGTTTCAGGCAATGTCAGCAAATAATATAATGCGCATACAAACATGTATGTTACAAATCTCAATCTCCCACACCAAAAGCTCCAACAAGAGTGTTTAATTCAATTCACATCGACTTCACCTCATGCTTCATCATCAGAGCAATTTGTAGCTTTGAGCGAGGATTGGTATGCCATCAATTCATGCTGTATGATCTTTACTCACAGATAATCAGTACTGCAGGCATTTGGCATGAGGTGTACAACTGTTAATTGGAGCAAGACATCCTTTTCGAAATTATAGAACATGTTTTACCTGCCGACAATCCGCAACAGTCCGAAACAGCCTCGCACATCAGAATGGGGGGAAGTCTCGGCTGTCATCGGGATCTGACAGGCAGTACCAAGGAATATCTCAAGACCGCTGAGGGTTATCACACACTTTATGAGGTGAATCTGCCACCACAAATCACAAACCCGACCTAATTTAATTTTGCAGCCTGGAATACACTGCCAGCCAGAAGAGACCATACAGATTATTTGTTGGCAGGTTTGGCTTGCGTGCCTTGGCAACAAGACTGATCTAGATGCATCATATACATTCACCAGTGTCAAGGACAAGATTTTGCAACATTGGATCTCTGAACTTATGGAAAAGGCGAAGGTTGTGCAGAAAGAGCATCTTTCAAACTGGAACACCCAAGATCCTGAGCTAAATAGCCCCCATTGCAAAGGCCCAGTGCGTACCACACTTAAAACCCAGATAAAACATCGCATTCAGCAAGAATTGTGAGATTGGGTTGTTCAGCAGCCGAACGAATTTGTGAGTCTTTCCATCTATGCATAAATTGTTCTGATCCTGATTTGTAGCATTCAGGCTTGGTTTAGATCTCAAACCGGTGTCCATTATAATGTGCTTCTGAAGACACAAGGTATTAATGAGATTCCTCAATAACAGTGTCCATTACTAATTTTTGAACAGGTATTGCTCCACATCGCGATACCCCAGGAGAAATTTGCCACACATATTTGCTCGGAAATGACAAGTACGTGTGGCGTGATACAACCAAGAACTGAGATGAAACGAAGGCCAATATCTTCGCAAGTCACCTCCAAGCTTCTTCCATTGATGGTCTTTCCATCCCTTCTCCGCAATATGTTATTCAATACAAAAATTCGCTCATCGGTAAACATTTCAAGATGTTGCAACAGCTGGGTGTGTTTCATTTACATGAACTATGTACCCCTCTTCTATTTGATCATTGGAAAGCGACTGGGGAACTCGGAGCACATCTCTGGTTCCCGGAAATCAAGAATATGGATGTCTATCTGGTGAGCCATCTTTTCTGAACATGGTCATCTGCAGGCTGACTTGTTGTAGGCAGACCTTGAAGTCCTTATCAATAACCTTCTCAACATTTGGGGGTTGATTGATCCCAATCGTATTCTGGTCAAAGGGAAAATTCACATAATGGCTCATCTTGTTGAAGACTTCTGACAGTTCAGGCCATCACCTCTTTATGCAACCGAAATTTTCGAGTGTTGGAATGCTATTTTTGGCTTGTGCAGCATATTCTCCAATCATCTTTCCCCTAGCCACGACATTGCGACCACTCTGGCTGACAGGGAATGATTTAAACATATGGTCAGTGGGGGGTGGTGGAAAAATGTGGAAGGAAAGTACATCAGAGCCGGTAGCAGCATCCGGTCATATTTGAAGTCAAACAAAGAGCTTCAATGATGGCTAGGATGGTCGGAAAAGACAAGGCTCCAAAGCAGTACTTTTTTTCATTTCCTGTTAGTGTTCATGTCTGAGAAATTATATAGGAACTGTCAAGCTTCAATCCGCTGTTAAATGTCTGCTTATGGAATGTAATTTGAGCCAGCCTGAGCCTGGGCCTGTTGGCATAACTTGGATGCATTGTAAATATGTTGTTGCGCAGTCTCGTGACACTTGTAAACCAGGGTTCTGGGTTTTCGTCACCACAGGAGAGGTGAGCTTTTGTCAGCTCTATGGAGAATTGTGTATTGAAAAGTGGGTAGAATTCTGAGCCATTTACAGCGCGCGCACGAAAGAAACACACCCCAACAAAGACAGAGAAAAAATCATTTTTCTTCATCCTCTGCTCATTGTCTTGTTGGATTAGAACATGAATTGTGTCCAGGAATGGTGAGGAATGGTGAGTTTCAGCTTGGCTCAAGTAATGGAGTTGGTTCAAGTAATGGGTATGGTGGTGGACCAAACTTCGTGACAATTTGAGATCTGATTTGGTAATTGCTACTAGTGATCCAGATATTTGCCTAAGGTCAAGTGAATGGTATAAAAGGCATCCCAGGAGGATGAAGAAGAGATCTATTGGACCAAAACTTCGAAAATCTCAATTTCTTTTTCTTTTCTTTAAAGGACTTTGCACTTTCCAGCTCGGACCGAGCAGACCAGACCATCCGGTGGCTATGCAGTAAGGGTCTCCAATGGAATTTTCTTTGCCTGCTGGCCAATTCCTTGCCAGCCAGACATTAATTTCCATGGGAGTGTGGATTAATTTCCATGGGCGTCAGGAAACGAGGCCAATCTAGGATTTCCGGGTCCAGAGCCTTCCCGAGAATATTTCCCCTCGATTTCCCTCTGTCTTGCATGGCATCTGAACTCATAGTGTTGGTTTAGGGTCACTTTTCTCACATCCGTGATAAATTATCCCTCCACATTTTGTGCCTGAAAACAACATTTCCGGCACGTTGCTGGTAAACAAGAATCAAAACGATGGATTCACTCTCAATCCGTGTAATCAGGGACCAATTTTTTTTTTCAAATTTCAAGTCAGGATTTCACCTTTTTGACCCTAAGCTAGGGTTAACCCAGATTGTTTCCAAATGAAAATTTTACCTATAAAACACCCCCATGTTCCTTCTAAATCTAAAACATTGGAGAGATACAGTCAAAATTGGGGGTTGACATAAAGTTTTGGCTGCCACCATACATACTGTATGTACGGATACAAAACATTGTGCTCTATTATGTAGAACACCCTACTACAATCTAAATCTGGTTTAAACCTCTCAACAACATAGATTAGAGGAAGGTTGGAGAAGAGATACTGCAGCGACCCGTTTGACTACCTGGCCATTAAGGCTACGCAGCAGTACTACTAGACGAGCTAGTATGGGGATGGTAAATAAGTAACGGTACGGGCATTTGTCCACCCAGCCACTGCTCCACACTATGGGTTTCTGCCACCCAGTGTTTCCACGTGAAATTGCCCCGAAGGCGCCGCCCTGCAACCCTGCCTGCGAGTCCGAAATCATCAAAGCCTGATCAAAGTCGTCACCAAGTGCCTGCACCGTCCCATCGATAACACCCTCAACCTCTCCCTCTGCAACCTGACCATCCCCCAACAGGATCAGTACCACATCCCTTTGGACCCCATCCACCCACGAACTATCAGTGTCAGCTCTTATGGTGGGCATGCAAAGAAGGCACCTGTGCATTGGCTCTGAATCTGGGTGGTAGATCACAGTATAACATCAGCCCTTACTGTAAATTGCTGGACACACACAGATATTTATACAGTTTTGGCTCGGAAGTGGCATCATATACGCTGAAACCCGAGATTTTTGAGCCGATAGCAATTGAGAAATTTTTAGGCAATATCTTTCCAAATTATTTAAATAAATGGCTTGAAGCCTATATATACACCACAAATATGTGCCAAGGACAGAATACTGTTTTGTTCAGAATCGTGCTGGCTATCATCTCAGCACCTCAGACTTGAGATCTCCCAGTGAGAAGTCCGGTGAAGGAGGTTGAGCAAGATCAAGTTAAACCCATCAATCTGGTTCATTGATGTGGTCATGCCTCGTTCTTCATCCATGGAAATCAAGTTAAAATGAGCGCAAATGAGTGCCATCGACCAATTCAAATCTTCATCAAGGGAAATCGGGCAGCGATGAAAAAATGCATTCACTTTCCACCCAGTCCGAATCAATAGCAATGGCAATTCCCAGGACAGAATCGGAGGACGCACCCCATCCGTCAGGGCAGCTCAGAATCCCTTTTGACGGCCGGGTGGACCCATACCGTTTCCACGACGGCCCATTTTTGCAACAGCGATGGGACAGGACGAATGGGTCAAAGCCCTACCCTGCAATCTGGCAGTCACATGTTATGTGGCAGCGACGAGCGGGTCGTCAGTTGTCCTCGCTTTCCGCTTCGGGGCCAATCCCAGTATTTATATGGGCACGTGATTCAACATCATCCAAATGTTCTGAATTATCGTTGTGAATGACAATCTGGTCTCCATGCCGACACACGAGCTCTTCCCAGCCCAGGTCCTTATCCTGTTCATCCTCTCCCAGTCACATCTACAAGTGTGACCACGCCCCTGGCCAGTCCTGCACCTTACTCTAACCAACGAAAAAAGTCCTCAACTATCCACGCAAGTATGCACAAGATCTTGCATGGCTGCTCCAACACGAGCCAGCAGCGTGACGCTCGCCTCGCCAAAATCCGTGCTGCAGGTCTTGTGTATCACCAGCGCAAACACAAAGAGTTTAATCTTTTGGTACTGTATGTACAACCAGTGCCTACTTACCCGCCCTGCATACTTATGCTTCCTCTGTTCAGCTGAGTCGCAGAGTTGGAGCGGTAAAATGTGCAGCTACTGGAAATAACAATGAAAAATGATGGCCTTTCAGACCAAAAAACAGACTCCAGCGAGGCTCTCGTCTCTGAGATCAATGTCCTTCGCACCCAGCTGCAGTTAGCAGAAGAGCACAAGAGGGTTATGCTGGGACCACTGGACATATCCTTTGAGGTGTTGAACACAACGACACGCGTTCGGTTAGAAAACACGGCCGGCTCAGAATCATCTCCACCCCGGCAACAGTATTGCCTCCGCGAGCATGCAGGCAACAAGAACGCCAAATACCATCGGTAATCAAGTTGATTGCCTGTGGGCCGATATCTGCGGCAATCGCCGACCCCGCCCAATTTGGCGCCGTAATCGGCGTCTTGAATCATCTTGACTTGTACTACTATCACTCTCCATCGTATCGTTTCTTTCATCTCTTTTCTCTTCTCACTCAGTCAACAATGTCCTGGCAAGGTAAGAACATAACTGTACCCCATCTCTGCCACCGATCCACCTTTCGTGCAGCATACGTCGACACCAACCTCTGCGGCAGCGGCAAGGTCCAGAAGGCCGCGATCCTGGGGCAGCAGGGCGGTGTGTGGGCGACCAGCGCGGGATATAGCGTGCGGCTCGGATCTGCACCCCTTGGACCATTTGACTCAGATCCGCGTAGCTGTCCGCCGAAGAGCAGAAGGCGATCCTGGCCGCGTACAGCAACACCGATGCCGTCTTGGCGTCTGGCTTGAAGCTCGCGGGTGTCAAATTCTTCACCGTTCAAGCAAACGACCGGAGTATATACGGGAAGAAAGGGGTGCGCGATCTTGTCTGTCGCTCCCATGAATCATGTGCACTTACCCCTGGTTGTTGCAGGCCGATGGCTACGCAATAGTGAAGACGAAACAGGCGGTCTTAGTAGCAGAGTACGTTGCACCCACCCAAGCCAGCGAGTGCGTCACAGTGGTCGAAGCATTGGCGGACTACATGATCAGTGTCGGGTATTAGAGAAGACGGCGCAGTGGCTCCTGAATGAATGAAGAGTATTTGTATCTTATCATGTTCTGCGATGTCGTTCAATAGTCTGAACGCCCAATCGGTTTTACACCTCTGTCCAGCGACCACTTTCTGAAGCTCTTAAACAAAACATATGATAAGCGCCTGGCATAAGCGATCAGGCAGCCAACTCGAGACATGATGCATGATGTGGTGGTCGGCAACGCTCCGTCGTCGAGTGGTAGAGCCTCGCCCTGCTTCCTATGGGCACTTTGAGCCCAAGCTTCTGTGGAGTGATATCATGACCTCATCGTCCCATGTAAAATAACTGTAGCAGATTTTTGATTTACTGCTGGCATATGCCCCAAATGCAATATTTGAGGTACAGATTCCACTCTGTGCAGCCCAAATGGATGGTAATGAAAATTCGGCTACAGTCATTTGGTTTCGACATCTAATATCCGACAGAAGTTTGAATATAATACCATCTGTAGAGAGCCAGAATTGGTAAAACAGGTATGAATGCTAGATTATTCCTCAGCTTGAAATATTCCATTGAAACATTGACATGATGTGTTTTAAATCAATCAAACAATATCTAAACTGATTCTCAGATAGTTTGACTCAGCAAGAGAGCTTTTGAGAGATATGTGACGAGAAATAGGGCGACCGATTTTCGGCAGGGTTGCCGGCCACTGAGTTCTTGGCCACGTGATTCAAATCATATTTTCGCGCACGTCGGAATCGATCCACGACCTTTGCGAACCGACGAATGAGTGGCGAGCTCGAGCTTACCGTCACCATCACATATACTGGTGCAAAGGCTCGAATTGCTTCTACCGCGGAAGCAATTCCCGCTATATTGCAAGGCACGCTTTTCTCTAGGGTGCATAAAGAAAATCAATAAAAGGAGGTCAGATCTCAAAAGGCTTGACATTCCGCGTCCACGGCGTAGCAATGTGACTGTTGTATTTCCCGGGACGGTTCGGTTCTTTTGGGTCGCCGGAGCTGATTCTGTGGGTGACATTTTTTTCTCAAAGACGGTTACACAGCCATGGCTCACGGACCGTAGCAAATCCACAGGGATTTAGTCAGACAAATTAGGCCCAAGAAATCGGGTGCGGTTGCTCATAATGCTCTTCTTGAGGGGTTGTCCATGTAAGGCTCACTTAATTTTTTCCCTCTTTGTTTTTCCTGATTCGTTTATACATAGCGACCATATCAGTCTGAGAGAGTCAATTGCCAGTGAAGCGCAAGTTTATTCAAGTGTGTTTTGGATTGCTTTCCATCTGAAGTGTGTTTTAGAACGATTGCGAGGCAGAAGGAGTATGCATACGGCTCGCGTGACATTCGTCATCCAGATGCGGGCCCCCGCCCTACACCAATCGACGTTGACTCATCCCGGCAATTTGCTTCTCGCGAATCGATGGGGACCCATCAGGAAGATGCCAAACAAATTTTGGACCAAATTGCGTCTTCTCAAGCCTCGTCTTTTAACGTTAGACCTCCTCACTACGTTCAAATGTTATGCAAAACTAAGCTTCGTGAAGGCCAGTCGCGCCGATTCCATTGCGTCCTCATTTGCATCTGGGTCGCGACCGAAGTATGGAAACCAGGTAAATCCCCCTTCCCTTCGGCCGGCACGTGTGATTTACCCTTGTGGAGCCGCCAAATGTGCAGATAAAATCTGAACCTTTGGCCGAAGTTCCAATTCCGCCTTTTGTGGGTAATTTCAATTCGCCCATGAACAAGAATCTCAAGATACCCAAGACTTCGCACTCTACTACTCCGGGCGCAACGTCTGGTCGCTACCCAGGCTGGGGCGGTGGTGAAGAAGAGATGGTTTGTCGCTCTATCGGTTCGAATTCTCTACTTAACTAATCATCCTATTAAAGCAAATTGAAACCCCGTCGCCTGCTCCGTCGCGCCAACTCAGTGGCGCCAATCTGCGCATCCAAAGGAACAGGTATACGTCGATACCGGACCCACGTCCTCGCACTCCGCAGGACCCCAGTATACAGAACCTTCGACGAGAGCTGTGGGATGTGCGGAGACAGCTGACTGCCGACTTGGCACGAGAGATGACCATTCTCCAAAATCTGAAAGACCTCGGTGCCGACGAGACCGCTAGCAAGTCAAGCTCTCTGGGGAGTGATTTCGGTATCGTTTAATTTTTGGCGTATATCACAGGATACTCAAATATCTCCCTTTGCAGCTTCCAAGGCATTGATGCAGAACCTCGAGGCCGAGCTTCAGCATGAACGAAAGGAAAGGAAGAGGCTTGAATTGATTGTGGAGGATATTCGGAGGGAATGTAGGGAACCATTCGTGGTCCCTGCGCTGCTTGATGCCTTTGTCTCCATCTCGAACCTGACAACGCAATCATTCGAGGATGGTTGAATGTTGAACGTTGAACCCTTGACTTTTTTTCTCACATCTCGACCGGCGTCCTGCTTCCAAGTCCTCAACGCTCTGGCCTCCGGTTTGTGACTATATTTTCGCACGCAATGCCCAGCATCGAAGAACCCTTGTCCGTCTCCGACATCCGATCATTGGCGTCTAAGTGTTGGCGGTCACGAGCTCGCTTCGATCCTTTTTCGGGGACCACCGTGACGTGCGCGCTCGTTAGGCGCTTCATTTTCTTCGTCCATGTCTAGTGTCGAGCTTATCGTACTAATCAAGTACGAACCGAAGAAGTTGGCGCAGTACTTGCGTGAGGACGACCGCACCGCGACACTCTTGCGCCTTCGCCGCCATCTCACCACGCTCAGACTACCGCATCCCAAATCTGATAATATCCGACCAATCGACCGCGACGGTCTCATCTTCTCTTGGAAGACACGAGAGAACTCTGTGAGTGCGCGTTCTTCCGCTTTGCGGCAACTCACTGACTGTCGATACATCATCAGATGCTGTGTAATGATTTTTCGCGGGCAGTCGAAGCCCAGCACTCTGATCCGTTGCGAGCAGCTATGAGACGTTGCTCTATGTGAGCCTCCTCATAAATTTGGACAAACACTGACATGGTCTTTTTGTGCAGTGCAAGTATCGCAATGACCCTCAACCCGTCGTAGGTTCCGTGATACTGGTAATCCTAGATGACCTTCGAGCCTATTTATTACAGGCACTCATCCGCCGTCCCTCTTCTTTCGCCCACTTCTTCTCGAAGAGACAGTTCTACCAACATTCCCGCCATCGATTGGTCCAATGCCACTGATATGAACACACAAGCGCAGCAATTTTTAAACGGTTTGGATCTACGCTTGGCACCCATCATCAAAGCAGAAGAAGGGGAGCTTATACTGTCCGTTGCGGTCAGTGTCTCTTATATTCACGCATGCATCTTCACAGATGTTTGACATGTCTTTTCCTCAAGTCGCATCACACTATATCAGCTCCATCGTCCACAAGGTCATCTCGTAACCAAAGTCCAAGATATCGCTTCCCTGTACTTCGCACTGCATATAAGCATCATCACTCGGAAGAGGAGCCGACGGTGAGCGTGGCGCTCTAGTATCCAGGTCTGAAATGTTTCAAACCTCTTGCTATGTAGACTGATTTCAGGACCGTGAGGCCCGAAATGGAAGACGAGGACATGGTGATGGCAAGTTAATCTGCAGCTTGCGAATTCGGGCTTAACTTCTGAATTAATAGCCCGAGTTCCCAGACCTCGAGTCTCCCATCTCAGGGCTAATGCGCAGTACGGTCAGTAAAGCTCCACTATCGCATTTAATGGTTCTGAACGGAAGACTAAGATCGTCGGAAAAATTAAAGTAGAAGAGACTGATCCGCCGCTAATCATCCCACCAGAAGTACAACGCGCTTCCCACGAACGTGATTTGCCCATAATACACCAGCTATCAAAGGTGTTGCTAGACATTCGTAAGGAGGTTGCGTCTGGACTCCTCAAGGAAAGAGCAATTTTCCAGGCGCTCAAAAAACTCGGCGCTCCGGATATCGTAGAATGCCAAAGCGATTCGTCTCCCCAAAATGACTTCAGTGGGGTCCATTTTCTCTGCTCCTGAACAGACCCAATTTCATACCGCCGCAGTTTCCAAAGTCGGGCTGGAACTTCTCCAGAATGAACTGACAACCGAACGTCAGAAGAGGGAGGAAGCCGAGGAATCAATCAAGGAGATCGCGAGGGAGTGCAGAGAGCCCTTTGTTGTTCCAGCGTTGATGGACGCATTCATCACCATCTCGAAACTGACCACTCACGTATTGGAAGCAACTTTCTCGAATGATAGTCAGGTTACGGTAGGGCCAACCGAGACTGGACCGATATAATTCATTTCGCTGGGTAAGCGCCATTGATGGATTAAAGTTTATAACCTGACACGGCACTACATGTACAGAAGCCACTATGCAACCAAGTTCGAGCAACCCCGCAATGGCTGTTCAACTGATCAATAGATGTGGCGATGATAGACGCTATTCAATATCATTCCCGTTTCTATCATGATCACGCCAAGTCGCTTGATTGGGCTCCTCCCGGAATCCGTGAGTCAAGGGCGTTCTGCTATGAAACGGCGGAGAACTGCAGCGACGAACTCGGATTTACCTGGCGTTGTCAGGATAAGAATCGGATAAAATCAATAGCTCAGCCTCCCCTTTCGGAACGCGGCTCTTGCGTCGGCCAACCGAAAATTTGCTCTTACTGTTGCGGTCGTCATTCACCTTCGCCACCATGTTGGTGCGCGGTTTCTAATGCAAGTCATGAAGATCGACAAGAGAAATGAGGGTCAAGTATAGACGAAACATATCTTCAAGATCGTTGATTCGGGAGTTGATCAATTCTGTTAACGGCATCAGTGAACAATATCATCGCACATAAGTGGCTTACTCTTTAGTGCACTTCCAACCTTTGATTGAATTCCGTTACGGGTAGCAAAACCTCTTGCAACTGAATCCCATGCCATCGCTGTGGAACTTTACCATTGAGGACACAAGCCCGATATTCTCCTACGGCGAGCCTTTGCTTCGATTGCTTTCAATGCACCCTTCTGAGGTGTTTTTCTCTTTTTCTAGTTCCGTACGGTGCGCGCGAGATCTATATCTGAAGTCGGCCTGATACCAACCATCCATACCACAGCCGATGGTTTTGGCCTGCAGAATGGTTGGCAAACTTGGTACACCATATCCGGCTTCAATAATCATCTGCCAGGAGAGGGCTCGCAAGGCGAGTCATTTCACCTGACTTCTCTTGAGGGTGCTCAAGTCACTTTTCGATTTTACGGTACCAATGTTCCATCAAACATGATATACTAGCCACTTACTTTCTATCAGGCTCAGCAATATACTTATATGGCGCCGCAAATGGATCCTACGACGTTTCCCTCGACAACGCTGTTCGATCGTTTCCCCCTACGACAGAATTGTTGTATTCGAAAGATGGTTTGACTGAGGAAACCCATTACGGTAAGCACATGGGATGATATTCTATACTTGTCGAGTTGTAACGATGCTGCGTTTTGCTTCCCACTGTTCCCAGTAACGTTGACAGCAAGACCTTCTGATATCACTCAGCAGTTGGGTCTGAACAAGGCAATTATAACCACGTCTTCTGGAGCCAGGTCGGTCCGGTTGTTCCAAAAAAATTCTACGCTGACATCATGCATGATGAACAGTCAAAAAGCACCTCAAAGTGTGACTTATGAGAATTCCGACAGTGCCTTGACGTACTCTGGTCAATGGACAACCACCTCGGTGGCAGGGATCCCGAGTGCCACTGCCGCTGTGCCTTTTCATCAAACTCTTGGCCAAGGTTCGAGTGTTGTGATGAATTTCTCTGGGGCAACAGCTCTAGCACTCCACGCCAGCACAAATTTTGGCCATTTGCTCTATTCTGTCGTAAGGCGTATTCAGTGTCCTTTGTCTGCACATTCAACTTCTGAACTTCACTTCCTAGTCGCTTGATGGCGTGGAAAACACTTATAATGCGAGTACATTTTGGCTCGTTCCGGATACCATTATCTTCTTTCAAGCCGGCCTGGACCCTGACAAGTCGCATACCGTCAACGCAACCAACCTCAGTGAGGGTTCAAAACTGACTTTAAGTTCGGTTACCATCTATGAAGTTGGAGATAGCCAGAATATTAATGTATCCAGTTTGCCGTCAAGCACATCCTTTCCTTTCTTTTCTTCGTCGACCGCAGTGGGCTCGGCTTCTGGTACACCAAATGGCTTGTAAGTACCTGATTCTTTTTGTCCAAGACCTTTTGATGTTAATCTCGATCACTAGCGTATCTTCCTCTCATTCTCATGTTGGGGTCATCGTCGGACCCGTTGTCGCTGTCGTTATAGTGGGGCTTATTGGTACCCTCCTTTGGTTCAGATATCGAAGATCTCGGCCAACACAACTCGCGGTCATTTCTCCCCTCATTTTACCCAATTATCGCCCCCCTGAGGACCCGACGTATGGGACAACTTCGGGGACGACCCCAAATCCCCCCCTCGGAGCTCAGGCTGCATCTGGAGTTGCGATTACCCCGCCTATGTGGCAGTCACGGAAAAACACGGCTCATCCTCGCTCTACACCTCAACATTCTTCCCCAACATCTCCAGCGACACAAGCAACTTCCCCGCTCGGAGGTTCCCCACCTGTAGTTGCGATCATACCACCGATGCGACAGCGCTCAATTCCGCCTACTCGTACGCCAGTTTCACCTCAATATTATTCCCCAACATCACCAGCGACACCAGCAAGTCCTGCCGATGTCGACCAGATAATCGAGCTGATTGCCCAGCGTATTGATCGTCACGATACGAATTATGGTGCGGCGTCGCCACCAGACTATCGTGCTTTGACATGATATTCACGCTTGCCTACCCCGAGAATTGGCTTGAATTGAGACCCCGATCACAGCGTTGGGCCGGGTCCCGGTTGACAAGGAGTCGCCAACCTACTTGGGTCCGTTGGACGAAAAACGGAGCTTTCGAGCGGATTTCCCAGGTTCATGTCCGTACAAAAAACGGAGGGTCTTGTGCAAAGTCATACGTCACCTCTCCAGCTGTCAGGATTTTTTTCTGAATTTCCCATATGTAGTTTAAAGAAAAAATGTTTTGAGCGAGAGAGTACAGAGTTGTTTCCCGGGATATGCTTTTTAGTGTCCATGCGGCGAATCAAAGGATGGCCGCGAGGAGAGACGTGATGAATGAAAGCAGGAATGTTATAGGCACCATTACCGAGCGCCCGTCGTTTGCTGCATCAAGAATAGGCGGCTTCAGTATGATATGATCAGTGCGGGAGGACGAAACCACGCACAGGAAGTGCTCGGCGAGCCCGACTGAGATGGGCCTGTGCTCGTTGGAGCGGTACCCCCAGACATCAATGTGCCCGCCGTGGTCGCGGAATGGAACGCAGACGTACTTGAAGGTATAGGAGGCGCGTGAGGAAGGGAGGCGGATGCAGAAGATGGGGCTCCCGAGGACGATGTGGTCGAGGAACCCGAGCCACTAGATAACTGCGCAAACCCGACCGACATAGGATTCTGCCGGAACACCGAGTATACATTTTTCTGTGTGCCCATTTAACGTTTCGTGTCCAGTACAGAAAATAATGCTTGCCAAAAATGTATCTCCTATGACCCAACTGGGATTTCCCGCACCACTATTGCCCCCGAGTGTGAGTTCGAATATGGCCCCGACGCACATTGAGCTGCCTTGTGTCACCGGGCCAAGGTTCAGATCCTCAGAGCTTATGGGCCACGCGTTTCCACCGAAAGACAAGGTTATGTTGATGGTGGTAGTGCAAGCTGATGGGCGATAATAATTAGCCATGGCATTAAGATATTGAGTGGGGAGACATACGGAACTGGAAGAACCCCGACGCGTCCCTGACAGCGCTGGCACCAGGGACAGCAGCCCAGATGGCGTTTACGTCGTCCGTCGGACCACCGATGGCCGTTGTCCCCGTATCAATCGCAGCCAGAGCAGAGTCCCCCGTGCTAATATCAACCGACTTTCCTTGTACCGTGACCGCTATTCCTATGTAAGCCCGAAATCAAAACGCTAGACAGTCTACGACGTACCTGAAACAGAGATCATCCAAAAGGTCGGGGTGGACGAAGACGCAAGGTCATGGAACTCGATATCTCCGCTAAATAGCGTCGAGTTGGTGCCTCCGAGGGTGAACACGCCTCCTGGCTCATCGTTTTCGCTCGTGGAGCGTGTAAGCTGAAAGGCCATCTCAGGAGAGGTAAGCTGATTGTTATTGATGAGGGCCTGCCAAAAGGGCGCCGCGGCCGTCTCAGCAAGGCTCTGAAAAGCGAGACCGATAAGGCCCGAAACTGAGCCGTCCACTAGGCCCTGGGTGAGCTGTTCCACGAGCACTGTATAACGCGATAAATTTTCCAGCATGAACATAGACAGTTTACTCACAAAATCCCTGAGATGACACGGAAAATGTTCCCATGCTGACCGTGTCTGTCGATACAAAGCCCGCAACACTCCCGGAGCCGTAGGTGATCTCTGTGGCTTGAGAGCCCGTCTGGGAGAATGAAGACGATTTTGAGGAATCGAACAAAGTACTACCCGCACAGTCCCTGCATGAAGAGTCGAGGACGAAGAGATCAGAGGAACCTGTGTCAAGAATGACGTTGAACGTTTGTCCCCTGTAAAGACATCGATTGTGAGCTTCTGATTTCCTCAACAGTCAAGAACAGAACGGAAAGGAGTAGAGAGCCCTTATCCGGGATTTTCCAGCCCAGTAGTGGACGTTTGTAAGTAAGAAAAAAAAGTGAATCACACTCACGGTGTTCCTATCTCGATAGTTGTGAAGTAACTCGAGTCGCCTTGCTGACACTTGGAGTTAGCGGTCAACGCTCACCTCAGCCCCATAGAAACCCACCTGATTCACAACGGCAAGGTTGTCCGTAGTTGCTCGGCCGCCCATTCGCGTCCGATTTACACCACTTGAAAACCCATAGCGAACGCGAGACCACTCCGCGGCAGAAAAATAGTCCTCAGCAGTGCGTAACCGGGCAGACCTTCGGGTAATCGGCATATGGATGTGGATGGGCTCTGCAGCAGTGCAGAACACGGGGAGGAGAATGGCAACTGAAAGAGCCACGATGATCATGGTGGAGGCGGAGAGGGCGTGTACGCAGCACCGGGCATTAAATGCTGCCTGCATGACGCTGGATCTTCCCACCGAAAGGTCTGATGACGGTGCGCGAAAAACGCCGAAAATAGTTACTGTTATGTGAGTGTTCTAATTATGGATTTGATGTACACACCAATTGGTACCTTTCTAGCGTCCGCAGTTGATTCTGGTTCAAAGATATAACCGGCCGCGGCATCCATACCTGTAGCCTCGTAACGATCACGAATCACGATGGAGTCGACGTCGCCAGTTTGAAAAAAAGGGGGATCACATAGAGCAGCGGGATAAGTGACTGACTGAAGCCGGATTGTAGTCATGGGCTCCCGGTTCGGACCCGAGCCGAGTCTGAGAAAAAGTAGACCAAGGCGCAGCAGGCGCGAGATTTGTTTCCGGGCTAGTCGGGTCCAGCGTTTATCATTAGATAAAACCCGAAAAGCCTACAATGATCCACCGGCCGCGGACACTCAAATCATGATGATGGGGCTGATCCCTTCGTTCTTTCTTCATTTTCACACAAATTTGGGAGACAGAATCCTTTAGTTGCATGTACTTCACATAAATGTAGGATGTCTTAATTTTGGGGGAAGACATAGGGGTAGAAATCTGATACCGCTCAATAGGACAGTCACAGTGTATTGGCGCCATTGTTTGTCAGTCTTCGGAATGTTCCGGATGGACGCTTAAAGCGGAAGACCTTTCCGCTTGACCTTGGGTGCACTCTTATTCACGCATTTTGAGAACTCTGCTCTGTATTATATTAGTAAATTACTCTTCCATGTCGTCTTCCCCACTGGATGAGCTCCCTGAACCACTGAATGAATCGCCAGATCTGACATCCCGATTGAGAGTGTGACCGATCATTCCCCAAATGGACTCACGCCAAACTCATCAATTCGAGCAATTCGACGCGTATCACCCCAAATGTCTGAGGTAACCAAGAAACAAGACCACTATAATACTTAGAAACATCTTACACTCTAGTCTGTCGACTCCAATTTGCTAAATATTAAGTTCAGCCGCCCCAATGCGCCCATCAAGAACTGTCATATGGCCGAATTTGGTGAAGATGAATTTACGGTGCAAATCTCAGTACACCTGTGGGCACAGAAATTTCCGTGGACATGTGCATTATACCTATGGGTCACCTCCCTTTTTTTGGGAGTCTAACAGCCAAAATTTATACCATAATGAGTCGTAAAAGCTGACTGTCCCATTGACCGGTGGTGTCCCCGGGCCATTGACCTGTGGATCACTGTATATATTGGTGGTACATCCGGATAGTTTGCGGGACTCCGAGTCAAGAGTCGATGCATCAGCTTTGTCATCATGATGTCAGTGACGCGACCTCTTTCGGGAGTCTGAGTGGTTGAATCTGGATCGATGCACGGATCGATTCTGGCACTCGATTCTGGCGCCAAGAATTGACCAGAATCGATGCAGAATCGATGATCCGACTCTGGAGTCGGGACAGCGACATAATCGTCTGATTCTGATGAAAATCTGATGCGTTGGATCATCCTAACTTAGAATCGAAATGAGAGTTGATGCAAGAATCGACATATTATATAGAATCGGACCGGTCAGAGTCGATTCGATTCTACGACGATTCTGGAAAACGGATTGAAGCTGAATCAGCTACAGAATCGACATGGAATTGTTCACTGACTTCCCCTAATATTCTCAGACGCTCTTGACTTGAATTTCTCGACTTGCGGGAGAAATCGAACAAATATATGTATTGTGATGTCGTTTCCAACCGTGCCGAAAAAAATGGTGTAGTGTTAGTGCAGAAATATCGACTGCACTGGAGCGGGACACAGTGCCGCGATGATAGTAAAACTAAATGCGTGCGGTGTTGGATTTTGCATAATGCCAGTGTTTTGCGGCCTGAAGCAAATTTGAGTCATCTTCTGGGAAATCAGAATGCAGATGTTGGGGACAGGTACACTGGAAAGCCGGGAGGGCAGCAATTTGAACAGGTCCTGAAACCGACCAGAAACTCTCTGAAATCTGCGGGAGCCCAGGGGTCTTGTTCAGTCATCGTCAGCCTAACCTTCCGATGACTGGGGAATAAATTCCGAGAGAAGTATCATCAGTAATCACGAGCGAAAGATTATGATGTTTAAGTTTGCGTGGTATTTGAGCTGATTAACGTACGTACACATATCTTGTGCAACTCGGATATATACTTGGGTCTCTAAACATCATGTAAATTCCATGCCCCCCATAGCATTGCAGCCGACGCTCAAAATTAACTAGCAACTGGGACCGCGTTAACATAAATAGCACCCAAGGCCGTGTTATTATTTACAACGCCGCAAAAATGCCTCGCATATTCAACGGACCGTGACAGGTTGCGGTTTTCCGACTGCAAATTATTTAAGATTTTATTTAAGATTTTATGCTCAGTTTCTCACATTTTGAAATTTATCTCGGAGTCTCTTGTTAACATACAAAATGACCAGCAGCGGGTACCGGGGTGTAATTCCCACTACCGCGAGAATGCCTGTGCCGCATCATCAACTGGCAAGCTGGGGAGTTCCCCACGGCGAGCTCGCCGTTCAACTCGCACAACTTCTCGTGCTTTCTGAGCTACTTCCAACGCGTCAGAGACCGCACATCCACATTAATCAAATGCACTTGCCTGAAACTCGTTTCGGAGAGCCTTCACATTCCAAATGCAGCGCAAGATGGCGAATGAATGGCCGTTGAAAAGCGCCCAGAACTCTCGCAGCCACCAAACAATAGCCAGAGAGGTTCCGTGGCGGAGGGTTTGCATGCGCAGTTCAATCGTTTTGTCCTGGAGGCTGTCTCAATAGTCAGGCATTCATAAGCCGACAAGTGTATGGTGAATAAGCTCCTACACAATGAGGCGGGCCGCTAGTTCAGCGTCCACCTTCGACGAGCTTGAAAGGCTGGCCCGAGAGGCATCGAAAATATCGTGATAGAGCTTTTCTGATTCGGAGAGTGATTTGTCGAGGGATGCGATTAAACGGATAGGGAGGACGGATTGCAAGACGAAGAACGTCGCGCCGAGCAACAGTATACATAAGGTCGCGTTCCTGGTCGTGCTATCTGGGATTGCCATGGTTGTGAGAGATGCGAGATTTTCACAGATCTTGGTGTTGGACATCGAGTTGAGGAGCGGAGGTGCAGTGTACGGCCATTATGGTTCTGGCTTGCGATATAAACCTTCGGACTTGAGCCCTGAAGAGTAATTAGTAAGTAAAATCTAAGATCTATCTCCAGATGTATATCGCTAACCCCGCTACGGCGCTAAAATCATCTCCTCAACTTTTGACATGGACGGCAGGCTGATCATAAGTTAAAGAAGTTTGATCGCTGTTGAGTATTCCGTGCGAAAAGATCCTCTGTTCACTTAAGTATACAACAGCCTGACGGGACGAGTGAGAGAAACGCTCACCGGGATTACACCGTGTAGATCTTCAATGGGCCGCTGGAGGCTTACTAGCATACATTTACTAGTAGCAACAAGCTTAAGGATACGGGGAAATAAGTGCCTGTTCTCCGATGGAGAACTTCTGAATGCTGTTGCGCGGACAGACTAGTTGTCCGGCACGCCGATCTCGGCTAGTCTCGCAAGCCGACTTTATCTGGGATTATGAAGACAATCGTTCACACCCAGATAAAGTCTCGGACGTATCACACCACTCCACTGAGAAGCGACATCCATCAAAGAGGAGTTTGATTTACACCCATTTGGCAACTTTGCCCAATCGGGAATGGCGCCCTAATTTTTTCATCGCCGCGTCGCACTGCACCATTCCAAGGCGCGCGACATGTCTTCCGACCAGCCCGGTCAGGTTTGACACTGATGAAGCCCCGGAGCCCTTTACCAGAAGACCTCTGTTCAGATTCGATATTACACGTGTACGTGATCGTACGTCGAGAAGTAGCTGTCTTCAAGTAAACCGGGTACATGGCATTCTTGTCTGAAGGCTTGACTGTTCTGACAATGATCTAGTTCCTTCTAACTGGGAATATACTCTGCCCATAACCCCTGCGCCTCGGCACAATAATATTTCAGGCTCTTCCCTGTACACACTCTGGGCCCCGCTTCCTGCATTGTACCCGGCGACTCCATTTTTCACACCCCAGGCCTCACATTACCCTCCTCTTAATTATCCAGCCATATCTCCATTTTTTCCTCAACCAACACGCCGAATGGTTCACGCCAAGACACAATGTCCGAATCAGAGCTCAATTGACTCTCAGTTTTGCCTCAAATATTTTCGACGGAATTCTTCCAGATACCGTACTCGGAGCGTCAAATGGCCCAGCAACGTTGAAATCGTGACCGGAATCTCGTGATCAGGCAAATGTGGATGCGTGGTGGCTGGTGATGATTTGCGGGGACTAGCGGAGACTGTTCTATTATGTGCCAGGATATTATTTAGAGTAAAGAAATTGTAAAGAGTGGTGCTCATGCTGCCCCGGGTAGCAGATTCAGAGTGAAGACGCGGCGCGCATGCACCTTCCCGATTGAGCGAAGTTGCCAAATGGGGTGTAAATCAAACTCCGCTTTGATGGATGTCGCTTCTCAGTGGATGGGTGTGATACGTCCGTGACTAGATCTCGGCCTCATTGCCTCAGTTACCAAGTTGAGCCATGGATCTGTTGCGCTCTTGGGCGGCCTAACTTAGTACATGACTGATAAAAGTCCGGTACAGTGTAGGACCACCTGATGGGACGGGATCACCTGATGGGACGACAGACTTTTACGGCCACCCTGGGCACATTTTACCACCGGACTTTTTATGAATATATTGTGTTTCCTATTAACTACATTGTACAAAAGCCTCAGAGGCATCCAAGAAGTAGATCTTTCTGCAAACTGAAATCATTTGGAAAAGTTGATGAAACCGAAATTGATTTGGGGTGTATTTTAATGTTGGGTACATAGGTTGGTACCGGATCCTTCTGGAATTTTGGCCAAGTGGATAATACATGTTTTGGGCCATATCCCCTGGAAAATATCGCGAGCAGCACATGAGAGACAGCCGGGATGCGCGATTTCGTGGAATGAGGCTGCATTCGGCATGTCACATCACGCTTCCCGATTCGGTTTTATCTTATCTGGGCCACTCGCTTTTTTCGCCGTGTCAGGACACCTCTTCACCTCACTCCTGCCTTCACTGCTTTCCCAATGGTTTTCCATGCCGAATCCCTCCGTTCTAAAGAGAAGAAATCAACAGACCGGCAAGAAACATGGATGCAACGGGCCATCCAAATTTATAATGAAGAGCACGGCTCATCTTCGCAGCCAGCTCAAAGCCTGGCGGATGTGGTCAAGCAGGCAGAGCGGGAGTGTTTGGAGCAGACAAAGAAGCCCATTAGCATATCCAAATCGACACTGCATCGACGTGTTAATGGAGGAAAAAGTACGCGTGAAGTACACGAAGCTCAGAGGTGGCTCACGAGCGAGGAGACGGACGTCGTCATCAATTATGCAATTGAGTGTGGAAATCGAGGTCTGCCCCTCAGCCATCGGAGGCTGAAGGAGCATGTGGACCAGATTGCACGGGCACGCTGGGGGGCCATTTTTCCTGCCGAAGGTGTCGGCAAGCGGTGGACAAAGTGTTTTGTCTCCGACCACAGTGATCGTCTCGGCACATACTGGTCCCACCCGCTTGATCGATCGCGCGCGCGCGCTGTGAATCCGACCACAAAGGAGGAATACTTCGACCTGCTGGAACAGGTTATCGAGGGGAAGGGAGGTGAGGATCGCATTCCAGCAGAATTAATCTACGGCGCCGACGAATCCGGTTTTCAGAAGGGCATCGGACAAAAGGAGAGGGTCATCGGGGGTGCGGGTAAAAAACGTCAGCACCAGCAGCGCAGCGGGGATCGGGAAAACATCACGGTGATGGTGACTATTTGTGGTGATGGTACTTCACTCCCCCCGCTTGTTATCTTCAAGGGCGAGGCCTTCCAAGCGAATTGGAAGCAGGATAACCCTGCGAATGCTTCGTGAGTGCCTAAAATATCTGTAAGATGCGCTCTGCTGACCACAAATAGACTGGGTTATTCCAAAAAAGGCTACATCGATGGCGAAATCAGTGTTGAATGGCTAAAGGATTTCGAGAAGAGAACTCGAGCCAAGGCGGCAGGGCGACGGCGACTCCTCCTTGTTGATGGCCATTCATCACATCATACCCTTGCCTTCCTGGCCTTCGCACGTGCGCACAAGATTGAGGTGATCGGCTACCCATCTCACAGCACGCATGTCTACCAGGGCCTTGACGTGGTGATTTTTGCAATCTTCAAAGTGAATTGGAGCGATGTTCGGGACCGCTACGAGCGCGAGGGAAAGGTGGTGGACAAGACGACTTTTTTGGCTGTCTATGCCGAAGCTCACTTCAAAACCCTCACACCGGCAAATATTCGAGCGGCATTTCGTAAAACGGGTGTTATTCCGCTAAATCGTGACGTCGTTACAGCAGATATGATGGCCCCGAGTCTGGAGACATCGTCGCGAGGCGCGCTCCCGGTTCAGCAGTCGAGCCCTGTAAAATTCATGTCAGGGATGATCACTGACTATTTGGACTACCAGAAGTTGCACGAAGCACGTACAGCCGTCGATGAGCCTACTGAGGAGCCTACTGACATGGCGCCTTCGTCATCGTCTGTCCCGCTCTTTATGCATCAAGCCGTCGACAACCTGTCATCGACATCAGCATCATTCCTTATATCTTCATCACCACTCCAATCTACATCTGTGCCGCCCACGTTCAAGCCGTACACCATATCCCCAATTAAACTTGAGTCACGGTACTCGCATCTGCTCGATAGAGAGCCGCAGACGATCCGGGAGCAGCAGCTGGCCGACGCATTGAGGGAAGCCGAGAATCGGGACAATCTGCGCAAGCGCGCGATGCTTGACATGCAGGCTGCAACAGTGCTTGCGGGGATGTACAGCAATCGTGCGCAGTCTCAGCTTCAGGGGATCGAGGAACGTAAGCAGAAGAAGCGAGGGAAGCGCAAGATGGGCGATGGGAAGGCCAAGTATTTCTCCGGTGATGACTTCTACCAGCTGTGTCTTGACGATGAGAAGGCAAAAGAGGACGAGGCAGCGGAGAAGGAGCAACGACGAGTGCAACGGGAGGCCCACGCCAGTGAGCTGGCAGAATGGAAGAAGAATAATGCCGCAATCAGAGCGAGGAACGAGGCAAAGAAGGCAAAGTATGCTGCTGACAAGGCAGCGTGGGATGTCGAAAGCGTCGCCGCCAAACTCCAGAAGCGTCGTCCCGGGTGGACGAAACCAAAGGTGAAAGACTATGGTGTTGAAGTCCTGCTCCCGAGGCCTAAGAAGCCGGCAGACGAGGAGAAGGACGAGTCGGAGGAGGACGGTGAAGGGTCCAGGACCGGAAGCGAGATGGAAGATTAGATTAGATTAATTGATTGCCGATATTTGCCGACGTGATTGTAACGCGTCCCAAGTGCTGTCCATCGTCTGATAACAGGATTCTGGCTTGATCCACTCCGATATGGGTCAGATTTCCTCCATTGACCACGAAATGTTGCATCATATAAGATTTAACACTGAAGATGTGATCGGCCTGGTCAGAATTGCAGCCAAAGTCCATAAATTTTATTCCGAGACAAAACTAAATTTGGCCGTCCCATCAGGTGGTCCTACACTGTACTCGGACAGCACTGGCAGTGTCAGAGAACAGCTGCCGCACAGACGTACCTTTCCTAAGTAATCTACAGGCTGTGCAAATGGTGGATGAAAACGGCGGTGTAATAAGCCACTGTGAAAATGGCGGTGTGATAAGCCATGCATTTTATTGTCTGAGCAATCCAATACAGCATCTGGGATGGCATGGCGGCAAAAGCATAGGCAAGGCACTACGGATCAGAACATATGGGACTCGGAGCAACAGTAAGCAAACACACGGAAGCCATGTCCGTAGAGAACCGTAGCTAGGATCTTTGTTCGTGAGCGTGGGTTGTTGGTGCGGGAAGGGTCTCTGTAGCTGAGTCATAAGGGCTCTGATGGCTGATGGTGCAAATTAAATAGCGTGAGCGCATCTTCGCTAGTCTTCCTAGAGGTGCCGTTTTCGGCTGAACGCAATCTGAGATAGCATAAGATCTAGTCTCGTTACCAGACGTTCTAGGGCAGTCGCTCGCTGCGCTCGCGGGCAGTACGAGGAGGGAGATATATATATAGCATCGGAAAATGATCCGAGGCAGTTTTTGATGAAAATTCGATGGGAGATTGCTGCCCTAGAACGTCTGGTGCAGTTTGGTAGGCAGCTATGCGCTTGCGTCACGCAGTGGTTCCTCTGCTGCAAAATAATGCAAATCTCATCCCCCATCACTCATATCCGCATGAAAATTTGTACATGCATTCCTGTTAGCCATATAAGCCTCTAGGCACTCGATTTCCAATTATCCGAGCTCTCCTTGTGACGTAACATTAATTTTGATCTTCACTATGATTTATGATACATCCACGCAGCCATAGATATTTGGGTAGATTTGGAGGGTTAGAATAATCTTAGGCATGGTCCTGTATGTCATAATTATGATTTTGGGGGCCTGTGGAACCCGAGAGTGGGCTTTTGACAACATAGATTCTTGATGTTCTCGGTTTATGCCCCAATAGTGCGTCTTCAGCGCCGGAATACATTCTTCCGGTCTCTACCGACCGCATATACATTATTCGCGACTCAAAACACGTCAATACCTCTCATTCCCTCTGAACTCACCACTTTCCTCCACCTTCCCTTCAAAATTCACGATTATTTCGTGTTTTCTTGTGCCCCAACCGCATACAAGCATCCCAGATCATCATTTGGTATCAGTTATACATATTTATGAGGTCCTACATATTTATTTCCTCCCCAGAACTCGTGAATGCGGACGGTGTCTTCGAATGTGGGGTGTGACATGTGTGACCGATGAGAGCAAGCGCAACTTTCACGGTCAAACTGCACCAGATCTTTACGGGGTGATGGCTGCGGTGGTTTTTTTGATGGATTGTGCCCCAAATTTCAGACTCCGCCGAACCCCGTAAAGATCTGGAGCCGAGATTACATAAGATCGCGTATGCGCTCGCGTTATTTAATTTGCCGACTAGTCATAAGGGCTCTGATGGCTGATGGCGCAAATTAAATAATGCGAGCGCATACGCGATCTTATGCTATCTCAGATTGCGTTCAGCCGAAAACGGATGTATTTGCTAGATTTCGAGTACATTTCTCAGATTCCAATTTACTCCAGTTCTAGATGACCGTCCCAACTCATGCAGACCGGAAACAGGACCCGGAGGAGCACCGCTGCCCCATGACGTTGCGCGCCGTACCAGCCCACGTGACATTTTCGCGTGGCGTCGCCCGATCCCTGCCGCTACAGTACGGGGCGGCGAGGACAGAACTCCTCCCCCGACTCGGGCAACAAAAAGACGTACTCGTTCGTCGCGCTGGCCGTGAGTGCCGTGCGCAAGCGGCCGAGACGGCGCTACGATACGACGAGATCGAACGGCTGTACCGCCCGAGTGCAACACGGCCTATGCAACTCTCAATCACTTGAACGCGTACGTCCAGATGCAAAAGCACGGCGCAAAGCGCACGTTGAAATTTACTCTACGATATCCTACCTATTAATCGGGAGCCCATCGCGTAACTTAGACTCTCTCCACCACCAGCGGCATCGCTAACCTCCCATCAACATTCGACGTCGTCACCGACCCCATCTTGTATTTGATCTCCTTGTCCGATTCGGAGAATTTAAATGAGCTCAGTAGCACGCACAGCACGACCTCTGCGAAGGAGAAACAGTTCAACCCACGCCAACAGGTACAAGAAGGCACGCACTCATCTCCAACTGGGAGAACTTGAAGCCAACGCAGCTGCGCCCCCCGCCGATGAACGTCATCGTCCCGCTGTACACGCCCGGCATCTTCTCCCCCTCCCTGCCCGCGCGCCCGTTGGCCCACCGCTCGGGCTTGAACTCGAGCGCGTCCTCGCCCCAGATGTCGCGCCGGTGGTTCGCGGCGGGGATCCCGATGTACACCGTCGTGCCCTTGGGCACCGGGATCGCCGTGATCGTGCTGCCGTCCTTGCCTGTGATGGGCGTGGAGAGCGGGAGCGTCGTCGCGGCGATCGTCTCGCGGATCATGCCGGGCGATGCAGGGGGGTACCTGTCCGCCGGTCTGAGTCAGTGGTTGATTCGCAAAACTGATGCGACGCACAGGCGCAGCGTCTCGCGGATGAACGCGTCTAGGTACGGGAGCTCGACGACCGCATCGTGGTCCAGGCGGCCGTCTTCCGTCCCGGCAGTGGCGTTCAGAATCTCTGTGCGCAGCTTGTTCTGGACGTCTTGGTGGATGGCGAGGAGGTGCACGAGCCGGGTGAGCGCAGAGGACGTGGTGTCCATTGCGGCGAAGATGATTGCCCTGTTGGGAATTAGTTGAACTACCCAAGGTGCAGGGCAAAATAGTCGCACGAGGTTTGCGCGAGGAGCTCGCCGTCGGTGAGTTGCAGCGTCCCGTCGGCGTCCATGTTGTTGCGCACTGAAATTTATGAGTGCTAGAACAAAGCAAACGGGACCGGACGGACGCATGATGCTCATGAGATCGTTGCCCGTCTCCATGTTTTCCTTGGACTCCAAGTCGCCACGCTGGAGCGCAATTTTCTTGCCCTGGAGAATCTCCCTTGCGGTGTTGTCCATCAAGTCGACCATATCGCGCAGCCGGTGCAGCGTGGGCGACGGAATAGCGTTGAGGAGGAAGCGGCGGAAGGACGGGGGGCCAAACTTGCTCGCGAGCGGGACGAAGGGCAAAAGCAGTGGAATTTTGTGCAACGTTGGGCTGCGTTTAGCGTTAAACTTGGGATGGTTGGGAAAGGGAGTCGGGTTTCATACAGTAGCTGCTTGATGGATTCGGTATACTCATTGACGGGGGCGTCCATGACCATAGGATCGAAAGAGTAGCCAATGCCCGAGCGGCCGATGAGCTCGAGAGAGGTACGGGTAAGAAGGGAGGCCAGTTCGACCTGTGGTGCGTGTTAGAATTTGAAATTAAAACCAGAAACAGAGTGTCGCACCTCGCGCGGCCCATTGACGACCTGGGGAGCAATTAAACCGTCGCGGAGCTAGAGCATATAAGAGGCAGGAGTACACGAGAGAAGGAGGGAGCCCACTGCTTCAGCGACACCGTAAAAGTGCCCCATCATTCCGCGGAGATTCGCAGTTGAGAACGCTGGCATCATCATCTTGCGGAGCCTACGATGGTCGTCGCCCAGCGTGGAGAAGATGCCCTTGCCGAACATCAGCTGGTTCATGCTGTGGACGTCAGCAAGGATTCCACCTGGAGCAAAGAAAAAAGACAAACCGGATGGCAATGGGTGCTTGTTCATAAATGTCATGTTCCTTTATGACTATGCTGTGCAACGCCGCCGTATCGAACACGTACAACATCTTGCTCTGCTCGCACAATTAGCTGCCAAGCCCCGGCTGTAAACTGCACGCACTTACGCCCAAAAAACCGGACAGCTTGACAACGGCCCCGTAATTCTCCTCGAGATCCTGCTGGAAATCCCACCCATCTGGATTGTGGTACTGCAGGACGTTTCCTGGATAAAGCTGGCTTAAGCAACTTCCGGGGTATTCTCGTGGTGCACCGACCTAGGAGGAAGGACGCTGACGGCGGTCCTGGGATGTTGTCAAGCGCGGAGCGACTGAAGATGCGTCGTAGCAACGCGATTAGCGTGTACGTGCCACCCAAGAGCAGCACAGTTTGTACAGGAGTGGGAGACATAGGGAAGAGATAGTGTCGTGGCCATTTGCGCCAATCATATACATGGGCTTCGCGCAGCGATGCGATTGCACGGGACACTATATAGGTATTGCAGCGAGGTGGAGCGAGCTGTGTGTGTCCGGGTTAATGACTAACATTGGCCGACGAGCCGATTACGTAAGAGACGTTGCATCACTACCCAGAAAGGAAGTTTTAGATTGGAGAGAGGAGATGGTTGGATGAAGAAAACCAGCGGCATTGATTGTTTTTTTTTGAGGTTGAGGGCGCCTTACAAATCTTCGAAAGTTGGACGCTCCCTGTTGTTTCCCGTCCAAAAAGAAAATGCAGTTTCCTGATCATCGACTGCGAGTCATCAGTAAAAATCTTTGGCGTCTCGGGCAAGACACCAAAGACGTCAAAGACACGTTTTTCTCAAAGATACGCATCTTTTCTAAGCAGGTTCACTTGTCTTAGAAAAGACCCGACATCTTGGGCAAGACACGAAAGATGTTCGATATCTTGAGCAAGACGCTACTCAAGATCCTCCAAGATCACTCAAGACTTCGCACAAGACTTGCACAAGACACGTCAAATGGGGAGAAAATGATATATTAAAGGTACATAAAACAGATTGTATGCATAGTCCCAATCCGACCCAGCTGGTTGATATGCATTGCTGGGAACGACACGTCGCTTCTCGCCCTCGGCTCCGGCAGTCCTTGGTCAACGCGACGCAGGGCGCGCGTGGTCGTATCCGCGCGAGCAGAGTTTGCGCACCCACGCTGCTATGAGTATGGGTAAGTAAATTGCGCGAGACCAGTAGTCGGCCACGTACCATGCACGCGTGTTGTCCAAGGAATAGGGACGACACCGCGCGCGAAGTGGGCGGGGTGGATGAAAGAGTGAGTTGCAAGATGGCAGGCTGCACCCGCGTCGACGGCGCATTTGACCTGGATTCGTTTCTGCGCTGGTGCACGGGCAAGCAAGCAAGTGGTCACAAGAGAAGAATAGGCATTGCTTGACTTACTTTCAAGACGGTAGAGGGCGGCCGGGGCGGCCGCGCAGGGTACGCCGAAGGGCCGACGGTGTCGGGGCGGACGACGACGCGTTGGAGGCGAAGTTAGTGTTGGCGTTGCACACAATATGTTAAGCGGGACCCACAGCTTGGTGGCTGAGGAGGACGCGGGGGTGGAGACTGGGGTGGACACGGCGGGCATGGATACGGGGGTGCTGGCAGCCTGACTGAGACGGGGCCGAGTTGGACACGGAGCCCCTGTTGGAGCCGGGGCTGAGGCAGGCGGCGTCTGTGTGCGGAGGATCAGTGTGGCGGGGATGGAGTGCGGACTTACGGACTTACAACCGGAGAGGACGGGGAAGGGCGCGGAGGTCCGCGTCGCGCCGGCGCTGTCCTTCATGGTGAGCAAAAGGTTTGTGCTGGAGGGCTCGGTGATTGGCCAGGCGATGGTTGGTGAGCGCCAAAGTCGCTGAACGCCTAGAACAAATCACACCACGATCCCGAAGGTTCCCGATGATCGGATCAGACGGACTTTGAATGACTCAGCGTTTTCTTCTTCTTTCCAACGTCAGGCTCAGGTTAGCATCACTACGCTCTCGATTTCGATCCGAAATTGTTCACGGAGACTCGCGCGCACGGCTACAATTTCTTTGTCAAAAGGCCAGGATCCCATGGTCTGACAGCTCCAATTTGATTCCTCGGGCTGCGATCATCACCTGGTAAATATTGATCGTGCTGGCCCATCCAATCCTCCAAGGTTTTCTCCATTTTTTTTCACATATTCTGATGCAGAATTGCAATCCGCTCCACTTCCATGCAAAACAAATGAAAGAGAACAAGAATTGAGGCCAAACGAGGGCAATGTTCGACGCGGCTCGGCTTTGGATTCGGACTCGGAATCCAGGTCTCGTTGATATAACCCGAGGCCGCGTCTTCTCTGATGTATAAAAGAGCTGTAGAAAATTCGAGTGCAAGCCCTAATATCAGGATCTTCTGCATGTTCTCAACCAACAGTCTCTGCATTTCACTATTGATCAGCCTCATTCCCGGGCGTTTTGTACATCTGGCAACCATAGCTCTACTCTTAGCAGCTGCTGTTGGATATGCTCTGCCTACTCCATTGATTTCATCCATGGATAAAGAAGTGGCTGAGATGCGTAGGCTGTATAAGGAGGCCCGGGACGTGGACTCGAATTTATTCCGAGTCCCCTTTGAATCATATCCAATTGATGACAACGTCGAGAAGCAATTCCTCTAGTACGTCGCCCAAAAACCACTCAAAGAATATATCTGACATGTCGAAGTCTCGATAAACATGCCCGCCGACTCCGTACAGAAACTTTTCGCGCCTCATTAACATTATGGAACGGCTGGCGCAACGAGCTATTGGCAGTGTTTAATGGGCATTCTTTCGCAATCTGGCTCTGCACTCTCAACATGAGAGTTTTCAAGAAGAAAATGCGTGTTAGTTCACACAGGTCAACGCCGGGAAACTCCCGCTAATTTTCCGTTTATTAATAGCTGATACTCGAAGAGAGAGTGCAAGATTCTGAACACATATGACAACGGGGGCGTGCCCTCTTGGCAGCTGCGGATGTCATGCCAGTGCCCTGCACCGAATTTTGAATCTCTCATAGGATGTCATTCTTCTGTGGCTTCTTACAGCCCATTGCCAGTTCAATTCATTTGTCAATCTCTCTAAACTATCCTTGCAGTCCATGGTCTCCAATATCTACTCTTTATTTTCTTGTTTTCATCAAGTTTTTATATCCTGACCTTGTACTGTATGTACGCGTATCTTGTGCAACTCGGATATATACTTGGATCTCTGAACATCATCTAGATTCCATGCCCCCCATAGCACTGCAGTTGATTCTCAAAAAATAACTAGCACCCGGAACCGCGTTAACATAAATAGCACCCGAGACCGTCGCATATTCAACGGACCGTGACAGGTGGTGGATCTCCAACTGTAAATTATTTAAGATTTTATGCTCAGTTTCTCAGATTTTGAAATTTATCTCGGAGTCTCTTGTTAACACACAAAATGACCAGCAGCGGGTACCGGGGTGTAATTCCCGCTACCGCTAGAATGCCTGTGCCGCATCATCA
The DNA here is from genome assembly GCA_029204085.1 of Mycena sp. CBHHK59/15. NCBI lineage: Eukaryota > Fungi > Basidiomycota > Agaricomycetes > Agaricales > Mycenaceae > Mycena > Mycena sp. CBHHK59/15. The sequence goes on from JARGXW010000076.1 coordinate 315,288, forward strand.
ACTGGCAAGCTGGGGAGTTTCCCACGGCGAGCTCGCTGTTCAACTCGCACAGCTTCTCGTGCTTTCTGAGCTACTTCCAACGTGTCAGAAACCGCACATCCACATTGATCAAATGCACTTGCCTGAAATTCGTTTCGGAGAGCCTTCACATTCCAAATGCAGCGCAATATGGCGAATGAATGGCCGTTTAAAAGTGCCCAGAACTCTCGCAGCCACCAAACAATAGCCAGAGAGGTTCCGTGGCGGAGGGTTTTCATGCGCAGTTCAATCGTTTTGTCCTGGAGGCTGTGTTTCAATAGTCAGGCATTCATAAGCCGATAAGTATATGGTGAATAAGTTCCTACACAATGAGGCGGGCCGCTAGTTCAGCGTCCACCTTCGACGAGCTTGAGAGGTTGGCCCGAAAGGCATCGAAAATATCGTGATAGAGCTTTTCTGATTCGCAGAGTGATTTGTCGAGGGATGCGGTCAAACGGGTAGGGAGGACGGATAGCAAGACAAGGGATATTGTGCCAAGCAATAGTATGCCTAAGGTCGCGTTCCTGGCAGTGCCATCTGGAATTGCCATGGTCGCGAGAGATGTGAAATTTTCGCAGAACTTGGTGTTGGACATCGCGCTGGGGAGCAGAGTTGCAGTGTGTGGCCATGATGGTTCTGACTTGTGTTTATAAACGTTCGCACTTGAGCCCTAAAGAGTAGTAAGAGATATTCAGTTTGTTTGCACTGTCGAGATTCGGAGAACCCCAAGACTCTCATGGGAGATATCGATCTATCTCCAGATGTATATCGCATCCTCACGGACGTAGTGGTGTCATTTACGTTTGGTTCAGTGTAACCGGGATAATCCTTGGAAACCGGCGGGCGTTCGTTATTCGGACCGTGCCGTGTAATGCTACCTACCTAGAGCAAGAAGTTCGAATTCGATCGCTGCGCCGCTGAGTATGCAACCTGAGGGGACAAGTGACAGAAACTCTCACCGGGGCCGTGGACTCACCTGCAGGCGGCGTGTGTTGGTTGATGGGGTAGCAAGCAAGTTGCGCGAACTTGAACACAACCCCTGAAAAAAAGAGCCGAACCCAATACGCCGCTGGAGACCTACTGGTATATGCTTTAGCAACAAGGATTCTTGTTTAGATAATTAACTCTCTTCGTAACCATCTAGGAGAGCAGTGGGGAAATAATTGCCTGGTCTGTGACAAAGAACTTCTGAATGCCGTTACGCAGGCAGAGCTGATTCACGACATTAAGCATTACGGACGCACAGCTTCAGTTAACAAATTCAGTAAGCCTTGCACGGATAGGAATAGACGATGGGCGACACAAGCGACAACTTTAAATGTTCGGTCCCCGGACAAGGGACCCGATGGCACTGTCATGTAACAGTCGGTGTCGTTCAGAAGTGTCATTGAGAAGGCTGTTATCCGATAATCGGATCCGCTGCACGGATAGGAAGAGACGATAGACGCTGAACTCCCCGGACAATCGTGGACATCATTGTCAGTATCATTGAGAAGCTGTTACATCTACGGACGTACCTTTGCACCTGAGTAATCAGCAGGCTGCGCAAACGGCGTGAAAACAGTGGTGTAATAAAAGTGTGATAAACCACAGCGGGAGAACCCGTCATATATGGCACTGGCACATGACTGGTCAATTGTGAACCGGTCGGTCCTGTTCTGAAACAAATCAGCGGAAATTTTCTCGCGTACAATTATTCAAGTTTATAATTCTGACGTATTGCAGGACAGCCTATCAGGCCCGCCGCTATACTCAAGAAAACTTTACACGCCTCCGGGTGCGATTGGGACTATAAGTAGATACACGGGACCTAACCTTTCAGAGCCTCCTCGTTTGATTGAGTCATGTACCTTTGCAACTATTTTCTCTTTTTCATTGCTATCAGATTTGCAGTCTTCGTCTTACATAAACTCATCCCACCTTATTTGCCGCGCGTTTCTTCTAGTCGGACTTACAAAACTAGCTCACCAACCTAAACATATTTGTACAGTTCTCAGTGCAGATAATCGGTCTGCCGTCAACGTTGAATATGCCCGATACCCCGAATCACAGCGGAATCCCGGCTGGCACAATAGTACCTATGTCGCATGGCCAATTGCAGTGCTGGCGTGCTTCCAGCCGCGAAGGCTACGTTCAAAGCCCGCAATTTCTCGTAATTCATTGGCTAGAATATATTGAGCAACTGGGTAGCATCATATATGCATCCTATATACTCACCTGAATGGGGCTACGGAGTGCCCGGGCCCCCATACGCAATGCAACATTGCTAAATAATGGCCATTGAGATGCGCGCGAGCCTCCTTCATCCACCAGAACACAGATGAGCTGTGCCGAAGATTTTAAATTTGTAACTCGGCCACCTGGTCCTGGAGGCTTGGTTTGCTTCAGGTATTTGTGTGCAACATAGATAATGGTACGCACACTATCAAGCGCGGCGCGAGATCCTCGTCATTCTTCGACTCTGAGTTTGCAAGGCTAAACGTGGAGACATTGGGTCTGTCATCGTAGACCTTTTCGACGTCGGAGAGAGCTTTGTCGAGAGAGATGGCCACCCGAGTGGGGGAAGCGTATCAAACAATGAGGGAGACTATAGTGAGCACAGGTAGCACAATGTCCGTCGTGCGGCGGAGAAGGGCGTTTGTGGAACGAGTGCAGTCAAAAGAGACAAGACTGTGCAACTTGCAGAATTGTCAGACATGAGTGAGTCCCATCAACAGGTATGGAAAGGCAAGAGAAAGCTGGACTGACTCAGACTTTGAGGGACTCCAGTCAACAGAAGAATTGTCGCCCGACTTTGAAACGCGCCAAACTTACGGAAACAACCAGTTGACAGAACTGGACAACTCGCTGCTTTCTCGAGCACAGCCTGCTGTGCTGAATTGAGAATAGATGGTCGTGATATTCTATGTACGAACCTCTCGAAGTTTTTCACGTATTTGGACGACACAAGCATGGGATCGCCTGGACCCTCTACACAGGTGTTGATGTTGCGGACGATGCTGCTACTAGAATTAGGTGAGGCTTGAGGCCGCAGGCTTGTCCAGTAGTATGTACGCCCCCAATTTCGATCCGAAATTGTTCACGGAGACTCAAGGCTTCTGCGGGACAGTGAGCGGAAGGATGTATCAAGTAACACAGCACAACGTCGGCGCGTGACAAGGCGAGGGTGACTATATCACGTGCGCGTGACTTGCGCGCTTGCATTTGTCCTCCTCCCAACCTTCTTTGGAATCGTCCAAACGACGGCAAAATCTCCCGCCATCTTCGTTCGTACAAACAAAACTCGGGCTGGAAGATTCCTCTGATTGTCTTCTGCTGCCAGCCTGGGACAGCTCTTGGACAATCATCGACACCTTTTCTGCCGAAAACCAGAGATTCCCTCGAGCTGGTCTCTGCCTTGGGCATCGACTCTGCGAATCCGAACCTCTGCTTTTGGCGCAGATAGGTTTCGACAACCGCCATAAGTCACTCATTACGTCTCAGTGATTTAGCAGGCAGAAGGGTATAGTACTCACAAATACTGAAGAGTGATTATCTCATTGACGTGGCGTCGGATTGTTTAGGCCTTTTCGCTCGTCAATGGCCACGGTCTCGACCCCCCCACGAACGGGCGTGCGCTCGGCGGCTGGGACCCCACAGTCTGCCCAACGCACTCCGCGACGCGTCATCTCCGTTCCCCTTCAGCCTTTCCCCCGCGAAGAACCGGCAGATGTCTTTTGGGATGACGAGCGCAGTGACTTGGATGGCGAGGTTGATGACGAGGTGAGTGGCGAGGCTCTGTGTCTGATGCGTGTGTACGGCGTACGCTGACAGCGCCACTGTCAGTTTAACGAGGCTCTGGAAGCTGTACGCGCGCTGCACTCCCGCAAGTGCCTCACCCTCAAGCGCCTGCTGGAGCGTGCCCACGCGTCGTCTGCCGCACAGCTACATGCCCTACAAGCAGAGCTGCAGATGCTGCGCTCCCAGCCGCCCGCAGCGGCGCCCTCCGAAGAATGCTCCTGCAAAAAGGGCTATTGGAGCGGCTATTCCCCTCCAGATGACGACCTCGACGGCGAGGAACCCGTCCCCGGTTTCGCAGCCTCAACTATTCGTGCCCTCCCGCGTGCCGAGCGCTCCCGCCTGCTTCGCACGCTCCTCGACGTGTCCCTCCCAGGCGACATCCCCCTGCAGATTCTTCTCCTCCAAAAGTATGCCAAGTCGTCGCACGACATCGTCGGCGCGCTCGCGCCCCCGCTCGCCCTGCGCGTGCTGCTCCTCATTCCCATCCCGCACCTCCTCCTCCGCTGTGCCCTCGTCTCGCGCCGCTGGTCCGCGCTCACGCGCCTCCCCGAGCTCTGGCGGCACCACTGTCTACGCCTCACGCGCGACGATCCGCACCCGCCCGCACCGCCCGCGACTCCCGCCGGCTGGCTCCCGCTGTATCGTGCACTCGCGCGCCGCGAAGGTAACTTGCGTAGCGGGACCCCGCAGGCGCTCCGCTTCCTGACGCCTGCACACACGACGTTCACCACGACGCTCCTCCTCCGCGCGCGCCGCCTCATCAGCGGCTCGTACGACGGCACCATCCGGTTCTGGGACGTCCCGACGGGCGAGATGGTCCGCTGCCTTGAGGTCGGAAAGCCCGTCAGTTGTGTCGATTACCTGGCGGGAGAGGGTGAGTTTCCCTTCTCTTACATGTTGATTCATGCATAATCGTATCATCATCACAGAGGTATTCGTCGTGGGCTTCCACGACGTCGGGTACGTATTTCCAATCCCTCCTTTCTTCGCTCACCAAACACCCGTCCAGCCGTGTGCACCTCTTTTCCGCGATCACCTACACGCCGCTGCAGCAACTCGCGGGTCACCTCAACGGCATTCGCGCGGTCGCGCTCAGTCCCAAGAATCTCGTCAGCGCCGGGGCGGATAAGGTGAATTTCATCATCCTCCTGCCTCCGCCCTTGCCGTGATGTTTCTGGCGATCGAAGGCTGACCGTTTTGGCGTGGCACAGGCGCTCGTATGCTGGGACTGGCGTGCGGGGAGCAAGATCGTCAGGTTCGGGCAACAGACGACAATCAATGTAGGCGTGCAAATCGTGCAGGGTACGTACGGACGGCTCCAAATGCTCTGCCTTTATTTCTTCCCTCTTTCCTCTTGTTGTACCGACATTTCTTACCTGCCTTCCCCCTCCTTTCTCTCCTACACGGCCAGACTGGTTGATTCCTCATTCCTGTACATTTTTCAAGATATTACGTGCTGACATCGCATCCAGGCACTGACCCCTCGGAAGGCGAGCGTGTCGTAAGCGTCACCATCGACGGCGTGGTGCGCGTGTTTTCGATCAGTGCGTCTCCCGCCCACCTCGCATTCTTCTCGCTGATTGTTTACTGTCTCTTGTGTTCTTCCTTCTCCCCTGTCGGATATATGCTGGGTCGCATCTGACACTCGCTCACTTGCACGCTTATGATTCTATACATGACCTCCGACGAACACGTACGCAGAGCGACGCGAGATGATCTCGCAGTTCCGGCTGGCGGAGCTGGGAACTGGAGACCCTGTGCTGGCGGCGCGGCTATGGAATGTGGGGCGGGCGCCCGATAATATGCTGCAGTGCGTTTTTGTTCTTCGTTTCTTCGGCCTATTCGTCGGTTATCTTTACCCTTGTCTCTCTCTGCATCTGGTACGAGGACTGATGCTTGTGCCTGTCACACAGATGGTTCGCAGCTAAGGGCACACAGATGACTGTGCGTTTATCTCTTTCCCCATCGCGCCGTTTGGTACCGCTGCTGACTGACTGCCTCGCAAGTGCGCCACGAAGTCGGTGATTCTGCACTTGCAGTGGCAGGAGGGCGAGGGCGAGGCGGAGGGCTCGCCGTCAGCGTTACTGTCGTCGAAGGAGAGAGTGGAGCCGAAGGAGAAGGAGGTGTTCCCTATGCCGACTGTGACGTCGCCGACCCCGTTGCCCTCAACAGCGCCGCGCTCGCGTACGGTGTCGGCGCGCGGCGGGTCGCCCCGTGGAGGTTCGCTTGGTTCGTCTCCGCGTGGAGGCGCATCTGTGGGGTCTCCTCGTGGGGGCGCACCGTCGACATCTCCTCATGGAGGTACGCCCGCGACGTCTCCTCGGGGAGGCGCGCCTGCAGCGTCTCCGCGCGGTGGCGCCCCAACGCCTTCTCGCCGCTTGTCGCTGCTCCCGCGAAACCCAAGTCAACGACAGCGACTCAGCTCAAGCGTCAGCACCAGCAGCTACGGAAACGATTTGTCGACTGCGTCGACAGTCTCCTCGTCGGTCACCGCGTCGACTACCTCGTCGTTCACCGCGGTTGCGCGCGCGACACCCACACCCTCCGCACGCGGGGCCACGCCGCAGCGCCGCTCTTCGCTCCTCCCTCCGACTGAGCGACGCCTCAGCGTGAGCGTTAGCACAAGCAACAGCACAAGCACGGGCCTCTCGGCGTCGACGTCGCGGCTGAGCGCGAGCACGGGCTCGGGCGCCGCGCCGCGCCTGAGTCTCAGCACGACGAAGGGCCGCCTCAGTCTGGGCAGCGCGGGAAGCGGGACGCCGACGACGCCGAGCACGCGCACGGGGACCCCCATTTCAGGGACGCGTACGCGCACGCCAGCGTCGTCTGTGTCGGGTACCGGGCCCAGCGCCAGTACCAGGGCGTATTTCCCTATCCACTATGGGCGCGCGGCGATCTTGACGGCGCCACCGAAGATCGTTGGCGTGGTCGAGACACCGGACGTCGCGGTCGGCGCGGTGGATCCGCGCAAGAGGCGCGTGGTCACTGCTACTCGGTTCAGCTCGCGCGCTGGGGCGGATCGCCGGGTGTGTTTTGTCTTGACCTGTCTTGGTGTCTACTCAGAATTGGGATCCAGATATTCATGTCGACACACGAGGACAAGGAGGGCGAGGGCCTGAAGAATGCCCTCGGAAACGTCCCAGATGCGCTCCGCACGGCTACGCCGGTGGATATCGATCTGGCGGCGACTCCTATGGATGGAGTGTGGGGTGCGCTCGCACTCCCACCGTCCGGCGACGTCAGAGGCCTACAGGGGTCTCTCCCATCCAAGTTCACTGGGTTAGCAACGCCAGAGAAAAACCCCATGTCGATGGCTTTGTCGCACGAAGAGGTCGTCGTAGGGTGTGCAGATGGAAGCATCTAGTACGTTTTTTTTTTGACTCCTTGGTACCATCTTTGATGCGGCCTGCAGTGTCATGAGTTTTTCAGGGTACGAGTACGACAAGGACAACGTCATGGGCGATGGGGAGGGTCCGAATGGGGACGGATATCGGGAGGAAGCAGATGCCGTGGAGGAAGTTGGTGGGGGCGATGGGGGATTCGACGAATGGATCCTTGCGCAGTCGCAGTGAAGGTAATAGTCGGACTTTGAAACCAATATCTCTGTGTTCTTTTACTTTCTTTTCTCTACTAGTATTAGTATATGGTTGGATGGCCGGTAGTTCTCTCTCTCTTCTCTCTCTCTCCCTGGATACCTCTATCTTATTGTTCTATCCTTGTTACCGTCAAGCTAGCTGGATTCATGCAGAGGCTGCAAGCCAATTTTTGGACTCCGCCCAAACTCCGCCTCAGGGCTTGACACGGACAGTGACTAGACACAATCCGTGAAAGTATACAGAAAGTCTTCCAAAGTATGTAACCTTGTTCGCAACGGCGCAGCCGAAGGCAAACTGGCTTTCCTTTGGAACCAGCAAAGCATACTAATCGGTCGCGACCGACTGGACCTCGGTAAACCTTGGTACTAGTAGTGCCATGACGCTTCACACTGGACGGGACGCACTGGCACAACTTATCAGCGCTCTTTCAACTTCGTCGACAAATCTGCTTGTCAATTCCAGTTCTGCTTCATATCTCCTCCGAGCCCATTTCGCCCCCGATTCTTTGACGCTAGACAATGGCTCGATCCGACCAGGCCATTTCGAGGTTGCTAGAACGTCTTGTGAATTCATCGTCTTGTTCATCGACTCCCCATGACTATGATACATGAATCTTCTTTATCTTATACTCGGGCTGGGAAGTGCGCACGCCTATTTTCCAAACGGCCGCAGGGATTAACCCTCTTGCTCTTGCTTGCTGAGGTCACCTCTCTTCACCATAGAACTCACTCCCCCTCATGCGCCGGCAGCTTCAACGTCTCCGTCAGGCTCACCACACTCAAGAACAACGGCCTATTGGTCCCCGGTGGATCCACGCCGGGGTAGCTACTCGCCCCAAACAGCGCCAAGTGGTCCGGGTTCTCATTGAAAACCATCAGGGTCCGACTGTACACATTCGCAGTACGCATTCGGCTGCGGCGTGTCGTGGATCTCCCAGCGGTCAGGGTGCCCGTTCGCCCGGTTCGTAAACACGCTCTGGTGGTCTGCATCCGACACCCCAATCGTCCCGTTCACTCCGCCCACGGGGCTCCAGACCACGTACGGCGAGCTGGATGGCTGTACCCCGTTCACGACGATGGGGTAGCCGAATGAGTACCGGAAGGTGAAGGGCCCGGGGCCGTCGGACAAGTGGTAGTACAGCGGGTAGCCCGCGCCGGACCAGTTGTCGCCGCCAAGGAACTCGTGCACCAAGATCCACCGCCCCACGTACGTGATCACCGCCATGCCAGGACGGTCGGTGTAGTTGAGGTACGCGACGTCGTCGATCACTGGGGCCAGGTCTTGAGGTCGGTCGACTCTTGGTGCACAAGCTTTTGTCCGTGGAGGGGATCGCGTTGGTCCGAGTAGAAGACGCCTACTGCCATACCATCAATATGGTAAGACGTAGGAACAGGGCAGCGCTCACAGGATGAAAGGCTCCCAGATACGCACATGGATTTCCATTCGTCGTGTCCGGGTGGCTCCCTCTCGCGACGTTGCTCGCAAACTCCCACGTCTTCCCCTTGTCTCGGCTCGCGTACAAATCGATATTCGTACTGTTACTCCCCCAGCTGTTCCCACTCGCCAGCACCGTCCCTTTGGGAAAGCCCAACAAGTCGAAGCTCAGCTCCGCCAACGCCGGCTGCGCTGCCATGCCCAGCCCGTTTACTTGGTCCGTCAAGTTGGACAACCATTTCCAGGAGGCGCCTCGATCGGACGAGCTGAAGATCGGGAAGAAGGGTGGGCTGTCGCCCGCGTAAGCGGTCGTCGCCAGGATGGTCCCGTCCGAGCTCGACATGCCGCGGGTTAGATGACGGAGTGTTTCGCGTTGGGCTGGAAGATCGTGTTCTGGGAGAAGGGGCTGAAGGGGCGGGGATCGGGAGGGTTGTGGGCGGCTAAGGCCGCCGCGGCGCCGGCGAGGACGAGGACCATGATAGGAGTTGTCCCGGTGTGCACGAAGCTGGTCGGGCAAAGAGCCCTAAAAGCAACGTCCAGAAACGAGGACAGCCATCTTATAACCTCAGCCATCCGTCCATCCTATGGTCCGGATTTGCCGTACAACGGCGCGTCTAAGATTTAGCGGCCACTGATGGCAGCGCAACGAGCATCACGAGGACAAGAACGACGCGATGTCACAAGTGTTACACCTGCTCTTACCACCATTATGTCAGCAACTCATCCGGCGCCAGTGTTCGACCTCGCTCACGGTTTTTTCAAATTTCCACTTACAATCTGTAGATTTCCTCGTACTCTTCCCCGCGACCAGCCCCCGCCTGTTTATAATACACAAGTCAACGGACGATCGACGCCTTTGTACGGCCTTGCATGGGTCTGTACGCATAACAAATTCCATGAGATAATCGGAGGAGAGCCTCTTTCCATCGCTGGGGATCAAATTCGGACACGATGGAACAAACATCTCTTTAAGTGCGTGATCCTCTGCTCTGCGTTGCCAATTTCAATGCTCTATTGCCCAGCTATGCCCTTCAACCCGAGACTATCTTCGAGGAGGATGGGAACTACTACCTTGTGGCCATGCGGAACAAATCCAACGCCAATCACATAGTGCGGGCCCATGATCCCAACGATGAGCTTGTTGATGCAGCCAGGAAGGCCATGTGCATCGACTCTGAGATCGAGCCAACCCTGCAGTGGTATCGGTTTCCTCTGCAGTGGAACCTGGACGAGCAGCGAAAGAAAGAGGAGGAGGCGCTTCGGCGCCTTTATAAGAGCAGCGACAACAAAGATTAGCATCAGTAGTCAAGTATTGTTGTACTTAGTGGCACCCACTCGTCATGCTTATCAGATGGTCCGGATTTGCGGGAACATTTGTGGAACATCCTCCGCCATATTACGGAGGACGAGCTTCGCGACGCCGCCGCCGTACAACGGCGCGTCTGGGAGATGGCGTCCACCGATGGCGGGTGATCTGCAACGAACATCACAAGGACTCGTCGGCTCCGAGACCGCGCCTACGACGAAGGGGACGGCCCAGTTGGGTCTGGTGAAACGACGCCGACATAGGCTCCGCTATCCAGCACAGGCGCGCCGCGCCCCGACTTTTATGGAAATTGTCCGTGAAACCGTCGAAGATGAAGAGCACGCGCTGCTCGTCTGTACGACACATCGTCCATATGACTGTTTGAACTCCTTTTTTCATTGCGCAAGACCACGGATCGACTGGCGAAGTATGTTGCGGACGTCCGCGACTCCGCGCTAGGTACAGCATGCACAAGCGTTACGTCTAACGTTCCGTATGCCGATCCTGATCCAGATATTCAAGAACCCTTCAAATGGTGCTTTGAGGTTGGCATTGAGAAATTTATGTGCAATACAATCATAGGGCCAGTACCTGTGCCGCGAGTTCTCGAAGACAGTCGTTTGGGCGGTTCTTTCACGATACCTTGACTTTGCCTTTTCCTGTTCTTGGCGATCTAATCTAATCTCGGCTCACGTGGCTCCGACATGCACTGCCACTGATCACCAACTTGCAATGATCGATCTGGTGACTAAAAACCAACTGAAAACTGTAAGAAACATGCCAGCGATAAGCCGAACTCCAAATCCCTTGACCTAGAACACGGTACCTTCGTAGATGAGTCAAAAATTGTGCATGGATACTAGTAACCAGTGATACATCACTGGGGAGGAACTCAGGTTGTAAAAAACGCCGGGTTCTGGCGACAGCAACGGCAACGGTGTTGTACGAACGGGAGCCCGGATTCACTTACACTGCATTCAGTGCGCACATCATGATGTGGCATTGTAAACTACTTATATAGTACATTGCTCTGTCTATCTGTCGTCGTTGTCGCGCAACACCTACAGTGGCGACCAGCATCGGACTCGGAGATCTTCGTCATCGATATTTATAAAAGAGCCAAAATTTTCAATGGCTCTCAACGGGCGGGTCTTGTTCATCGACTGAGGATATTGATTATCTGAATCGACAGCTTCCCTTCATGCCTCAATCTCTCGCTCGTCCTGCCTGCATGCCATTGTCTCTACGCTGCGGTGTGCTGGCCGTTGCTGTAATTGGGCTTTTCTCTGGTTTGGCCTTGTCCATCACAGGCTGGGTCATTGTCGTCAAGCTAAGTGAGAAGCCTCCCACACCATCACCCAAACATCTCACAGTGGCTAACAAAAAGTGCTCACGTAGATGCTGTGATGTCTGACCCGGAGGTGCTCGCTGTTGACCTTCACGTGTGTGTCTACCTATTGATGATCATTTTCTCGACCGTAGGGTATGTCTGGCATTCCCAAGTTCAATACATCCTCTGCACCTATAATCCTAATTTCTCCATCTCCAGGATATACGGTGCACTATACCCGCGTCACAATAGGGTCTCTCTCTTTGTCTCAACGCTTTTCGTGCAAATCCTATTCTCTCTCGGATCAGGGATCTTCACGTTGTATCTTCTCTTCCAGAAACAATCAGCGGAAAAGATCCAGCAATGTATAACGGACACAAATGCGCACACTTTGTTTGGCAACCAAATATGCGAGAAACCGGCTGTTCTTAAAGGCGTGGCTGTGGCCCTTCTCTTGGTGATTTGCTTCATCGAGATACGTGCGTGTCCTTCAATTTCCGATGTCCGTGCCCCAAACCCATCTTATTTGCCTAGTTGGCCTAATCCTTGGAAATTCTTACTCGTACCGGCTAAGGAAAGCAGAGACAGAGGATCAAATGACGAAATTTGATGATAGTTTTGGAAGGCTTGACACTTTGCACCATCAGGACTCACGAGAATTGTGACCATGAACATTCGCTGTATTATACACAACCACTTGAGCAATTCATTTTGCCTGTGTGGATGCGTGTCTTGAGATCGACACTCTTGAATGTTGAACGCCAGAATCGTGGTATGAATATTCAGCGCTGAGCCTTGTCCGCAAGATGGGTGGGGATTATTCTTGAATGTGTGAGACCCCCGAACACTTGAAAAAAAAGTGAGGCGCGAGTCCCATGCCGAGGAAGAAAGAGTAGGAATATCTTAGAATCATACAGATAGTTGAATGAGCTCAAGCACTTGCACTAAGTCTTGGAGTCGAACTTCAGCAAGGTCGAAATGAGCATGTGACCCACGTGAGTGTTTCGCGTCGTGATAAACAACCAAACACGGACAAGCAACCCACAGAAAGCAGTCGTATCTAACATATACAAGTTGAGGAGATAATATTAGCGCATTGAAAATTTGCCTCACACGGTTAAAACCTAATCCGTTGGCGATGTGGTACGCGACATCTGCTTTCTGGTTGCACTCGATTCCTGGGATCGTCGTTAGTGCCCTGTGCCCTTGCTCTGCTATCAAATGCCCAAGTAGAGCTAGTCTCCAGCGGAAAAATTGTGTGAGCCGTCTATTGGGAGCATGGAGAAGTCAGTGACTCCAAACTGATTCAGACTTGTCGGATACGAAGGTAGGGTACAAACCTGCTTCAAAAATTGTTAACCCAGAGAATTCGGGCGGAAAATCAGAGGAGGCGTACCAAAAAGTAGTTATAAACAACAGCTCCCATTAGCCAGTACAAAATTCGAATCAGCGAACTTCCGCCTGAGCTTCGCTGAGGAAGGAGTGCGGAGGCCGGGGTTTGCCGCAGAATTTGATTCTCCGACTCAAACTGGCCTAGCTCTGTGGCTTGACTTCGCTCCTGCCCGAAGCCTGCACCCAACTGCACCTTGGGAATTGGTTGCCAGCACAGATTGAGCGACAGGATTCTATCAGCCGTTCCAGTCCGCACTCCGCGATGGCCCCGTCAAGGACCTCTGCTTTGGAGGTGACCGAAAACCGCATTTTCACCGGGCCCACGACCCGTAAGACCCGACGGGACACAGCTTGTTGAATCGGCTTGAAACTCTCCTGTGTTTACGGTCGCCTCCACGCTGTTCTCTGGACTCCGCCGAGCACGCCCGCCCTCGGGCCCACTTTTAGCAATGTGTGGATATTGTGTACGGGAATAGACCCACTGACCCAGTGCATCTGCAAGCAAGTGAATCGAGAAGAAGAAGTCGATAAAGAAAGCCGGCAACGATCCATGCAGATACGCAGTACATACGAGTAGATCAATGAAATTAGAGACCGCCCCCTCCGACCACCTCCACGGTTCTAGCTTCCTCCCGATACCCGTCCCCAAATGTTCGGCCCCTCCCCATCGCCCACGACGTTGTCCTGGTCCTACTCGTATTCCGAAAAACTTATAAGACTACAGCGCAAATCAAGATTGGGACGGAGCAGTCAAAAAGGAACGACATACTATATAATTCCGTCTGCGTAGCCTCCTCTGCGATGACGCTATCGGCATGGGATTCCTCTCCGGAGGCGCGAGCGCCGTGAGCTTGGGCGGGAGGGAACCCCCCTCACCGCTACGGGGCAAGAGCGCTAGCACTCCCCATACTCCACAGACGGGAGTCGCCACCGGCTCGATATTCACTGGTGTCGCCGCGCGGATCGTATCTGCTGCGTTTCAGATCACGTTCCTCAAGCCTCTTTGCTTTCGTCTGACAATATACATATCTGGATCCAATTTTGAGCGAAAATAAACGGACGAGGAAGAAAAAAAGGACCCAGCGATCTGCCCGCGGAATCGGGTAACAGTGGTGCGCCTCTTCATTACATTCATCTACCCCACCCACCGCGACATGCCGCGTCTCGACCTCAGCAGCGATGTTCAGAGGCGCCGTCAAGACCATTGTGCGCCTATAGCAGATGAGAAATACACTCCTCATGGTTGTTGCTGGGTCCAGTATCAGAGAGAGACGACGCGGGGGTGCGTACTATGCACAGTCCCCAGACGACTCCATACTCAAATTGAGCACAACCCCCCACCTCTGATCTCCGCAGAACCCAAGCGGAACCAGTGAAATGTTCGCACCCAAATCAACGATATAAGCAGTATAGTATTCTCAAGATTATCACGGAACTTTCTTGAGATCACAATCCATGCCGACTCCGAGTCGATCAGCTAATAGTGCATCAAGATCAAGATGGGACCTCTTCATAATGACCTTGACGGGACCCACAAAAGCCCACTGGTAGCACACGTCGCCGTGTCTTGGCGGTCTCTTGGCTCTATTGACAAACTTGCCAAGGTCAACCCTCGATCCGTCAACGGGACCCAGTCCTCAGCCCACAGGCCATAATGCCACGATTGCTAGACCTCTCACCGGAGCTGATCTCTTCCATTGTGGATCATATGGCGCCCGATTCCCTGACGTTGGACAACCTATGCCTCGTCGGGAATCACAATCTGCTCGCACTAGTCCGACCGTACACTTGGCGGGAGATAAATACGACTCTGGACGACGCGATGAGCGCCGCAACAAAAGAATCGAGCTTGCGATTGGCGGCTAGATTCAAAGAATTCGTCGAAAATCCTACCAGAGCGGCGGCAGTACGCTCGATTAATATCACCCTCCTTGGTCTTTTCGACATGAGCACTCCTGCGATCCACGCACTGATGTTCGACGTATTTCCGCAGCTCTCCAATGTGACCCACGCGTCGATCGATTGTGTCAATAGCACAAATCACTGGGGCAGCGGCCCTGGTCATGGGCGGCTGGTGAAATTAGTTGTCCAAATGCTTCCCTCTCTACTCAGTCTCAGCGTAGACTCATTCAATGACGGCTACGGAAACGAGTACTTGGACATGCTGGACCACCCTGTCCCAAAACTCGTCCACGTGGTGACACGCTTCTGCAATCCTGATGGCCTCACCACTTTGTTGAAATCCTGCCATAATCTCCGAGTGATAGAAATGGAGGGCGGCCTAGCTGTTAAGTTCTGGCAGAATCGAGCTATTGATCCCTCCGAAAAATTCTATGGTCTGTGAAGTTCAAATGCGGTTACCCGACTCGAATTGACAATCTATCTAGGCTATCGCGGCCATGAAACGGGAATAGGTTTTGTGTTCAACGGAGAACTTCCTGAGGCGCATACTCCTATTTTCCCAACGGTCGACAGAATCAACCTAACATCCGACGCTCTGTATGACGATTCTGATTCATGGACCCTTCAATGGTGCTTCGAGGTGGCAAATTGAGAATTTTTTCTAGTTTCATGCATACTAATGAATGGTATGCGATAGGAAGATCACCGTCCGTCCGCATCCTTAAAAGAATTTGTCGTCAACATGGCTATTGACGTCGGCCAATATCGTCAGATCGTCCTTGGTGCTCGCTCTCGAGTCATCGAAAGGCTTGCGGTGACAGTCACTGAATCGGAACCCTGGATTTCGAAGGATTTCGAAGAGCTTTTGGCACAATTATCGCAAGATGGCGGGCTCTTTTTTCTGGGTTTGAATCGTTAACAGATCTCTGGATACCCTGTGATGGGATATCGCAAGCTGAGATGGTCTGTCTTTGTTCTGAAGCTACAGACACCTTCTGATTGACGAAATATCCAGGGACCCTTGGCTTCCCTTCTCGCGCACGCGCCAGTCCTCCAGCACTTGTACTTTGATCGCCCAGCGATTTCCCAGGATTTATGTACCGCTGCTCAAAACTATGCCGAGTCAATTGTCACCCTTCGATCTATATCGTGGTGGGACTCGCTCAGTTTTCGCATTGCTCGAAATGACAGCAATCCTCGGGTTCCTAACCTAATTGAGATCCCCTACGTCGCGCCAGCGTGGCAACGCTGGAATGGAATCGGAAAATGGTGGCAAGTATGATGTGCGGTCATCCCACTGGTAGTTTCAGTGTAGGTACTAAAATGACGTCCCCAATCGCCCTCAGCAGTGTTATTTTTGTGATCTCCCCCATCGCATCCCATTCTCGCACACATCTTGTCTGGTTCCTGTGGTGAAATTGATATCCCTTGCCTTTACAAAATACCGTTTGGTTGTCATTTCTAATATGCGCGAAAAATCTACGCAACGAATGACAAAAAAAGTGATTGGGACCTACAAACACTTGATAGGAACAAGTGTTGCTTTGTTTTGTTCCATGAGTAGAAAATTTATTTTTCCATTGTCCAAGTTCATAGGCCGCATCTTCGACTGAATTTCAGTGGTCGCGCAGTTCAGTGAAGTTCAGAAAAGTTCAACCATCGGTTGCATTTAACCACGTGACTACTAACAAACACTGCAAGCAAGCAGGGACAAGCAACCCTGCAATATGATTTTCGTACAGTATTCTAACATCTACAAACTGACGAGAGGATATCAGCGCGATAAACAACACTGAGTAATAAAATTAGTTACGCAGTGACCCCAACAGTTTCAATGGGGAGTCCAAGCATCAGGAGGCCGGTGAAGATGAAGATGCCCGCGCTGGCGTATACGGGACTGACGGAAGATTGCATGCGTCAATAATCACCAGCGTAGCATGTCAAATCAAGAATCGATCCTACCCGTTTGGCGTCTTTCCGGCGTTGCTGTATACTGCGATAACTGGAGCACGCGCGTGAGAGGTATCTTAATGGTTTTGTTAATCTTGGGCTTACTGGGAGCAAAAAGACCGGTAACACGGGACGCAGCGGCAGCAAATGCGTCGCCGGTTCCGCGGCGGGGCGTAGGGAAGACTTCGGGTGCATACCCATACAACACCTTGAGAATAGGAATCATTCAGAGTATATTCCTGGACGTCTGGAAGGAGGCATATACCCCATAAAAGGCGTTCTCCCAGAAGCTGGCGATGGAAACCAACGCGTTTACCTGAACGGACGTCTTCGCCGCCCTACGGAAGCGTGAGCGACATATAAAGCTTGCGATTAAATAACGCGGGGCTCACGTTAACGCGAAGAGAAAGACGCCAGACATGACTGTGAAGAATCTGGAACCGTCGCTTGAGTATCTCGCGCATAAACAATCCAAGGTTGGAGTGACTTACGCCATGGAGAATTTACGGCCTCCGCGAGACCACTGCACCATGATGGCGGCGAGAATCGATCCGCCGACACCGCACGCAGCCTGGTATGTGTACGCAGCTGGATCGCAGATCAACACATGGGAGCAAAGGGAGTGGGCCTTAGCTTACAATATGTTGCATCGATCCCAGTCGCGCCGGTAGACGTTTCACGCGTCGCCAGGTAGCTTCCCCTGCATCCAGACTGAGTCAGTGGACAACTCCTACAAGTGGAACAGTGACGCACAGGAAGGCGTTGAAGAGCGGGTATGCAAGCCCGAGGGCGCCGTCTGGCAGAAAATAACTATCTATCAAAACACCCGGTGACCAGGTAGAGAACGTCGTACATATAAAAATGATAAGGCTGGACGAATAAGCCAGACGGGGGGTACAGAACAGCCCCTTGACATTCTCGCCACTCAGATCGTCGCTGCAAAAAAACAAATCAACGCATCAGAGCCCGGGACGCCCCGGCTGAGTAAGGATGTGTAATGCGCGCACAGGCTGTTGCGGATGAGGCCCCAGGTCGAGAAGCGCGTGACGGGCACGTCGGAGCTCTCGGGGTCGATGTACGGGCCAGCGGCGTCATACAGGTCCTGCACGGTGAGCGTCGAGACTTTCTTGTTCTTCTTGGCGATGCGGTGCACGACGTCGACGGCCTCCTGGTCGCGCCCGATGCCTGGGGTCGTGTTAGTGTCCATCGTACTTGCTTGGTTGTCCGCCGATTGAGGGAGGGTACGTACTGATGAGGAACTTGGGCGACTCGTCCATGGGGAGCAGAAAGACGCGAATGATGGCCAGGAACAGCATCATCGCGCCCATGGTGTAGTAGGAGTCTGCGTTTGACACACCGAGGTGAGGACGGCATTCGATCAGAGGAAGAACGGAACTTGCATCGCCAGCCGTTGTTATTGGTGTTATCGCACCGGTAGAAGGTCCCATCTGCAAGGGCGGTACCCACGAGAGTCGTGTCGCACGAGTATCTGGGGCGGCGTTCAGTCTTAATGCGGCTTGGTTGATGCTCAGAAAGATTAACTAACTTTGCGAGGAACACCCAGGAGATGAGCGAACCGACGACCTGGCCTACGGCCCACCAGAGGGAGAGCAGGGTAAGGAGATATTGGTCTTTTCCGGGGAGGAACTCGAGGAAGAGCGCGCCGTCGACGGGGAGATTGCCGCCCACACCAAATCCTGCGGCAGGTGAACCTACTGGCGTGTTTGGTGAGGTTGAACATACCAATGCAGGCGAGCATAGCTGCGGAGAATGGCTGTTCAATCAGCTACCCGGTTTCTTCAGAGGAGCATCGTACATACCGCCCAGAGTCACGAAATTTGGCGAGGCACCGGCGCTTTGGAGGCGTAAATGAGCAGATTGGTTGAATATATGGGTCAAAGAATGCACGCACGCAACCCCAAAGATTCCAGAAATGAACAGCGTCGCGTTCCAGGCGGTTCGACGACCGATAACGTCACAAGTCATGCCCCAGAAGGTCGCCTTGCACTGATGAGTATCCTGTGTCGAGCCAAGAAATGTGAATAGTATTCACACCGACAATTAGTCCGCAGTAGAGCGCGAATGTCGCCATGCGGATGTTGCTCGAGTAATTGGGGAAGTTGTACTAGTAGAACCAACCATGATTATCGTGTAGCTGATGCCACTGAAGAGTGGTAGGTAGCATGCCTGGTTAGCGATGGCGGGCATCAAGATGGCAATGGCTTGGAGCCATATGTCTGTGCGGGCATCGTCAGGGATATGTGCGGCGGAGGACGGACTAGTGTCCTCACTGTCCGCGAACCACCTAATTGGAATCAATACAGTGCGTTTTCAGAATCGATCCTAAACGGAGCACACGAAGGACGAACCCGAAACCTGAGAATCCAAAACCATCAATATCTGGGGTTAGGCAAGAAAATGGGAGCGGACGCACCAGCACTGATAAAGAGCTCCCACTAGCCATACGAAAAAAGTTCGAATCAGTGAGGATCTCGCCAAAAAGGTGTACCGGGATTTTCCAGGGAGTTTGATTCTCCGACTCAAGACTCCGCTGCTTTCAACAAAAAAAACGTACCTGGTATCTTCACCCCGAGAATCAGTCGCGGGTTCACAGCAAGTGCTGGTCTGACACTCACCGTCCCATCCCGCACTCCGCGATGGCCCCGTTGAGAACCTGGACCCTAGAAACCACCACGAGTCGTCAAAAACCCGCACCTCGCCTGCCACACGACGTGACCCGACGCACTTTGCGAGAAAAATCGGCTTGAGGCCTTCCTGGTGCGCCTTTTTCACCAGCGCCTCTGCGCTGCTCCCTGGGCTCTGCTGCCCGTCGCGCGCGTCCTTCTCGTCGCCCTTCTCGTGGAACTCGCTCAGGCTCATCGTGTGCAGGGGTAAACGTACGAGGATAAGAAGCACGGGAGGCAAGAGCAGGACGACCGGGCGCCGCGCTATCAACGAGGAAGGATGCACTATCAGTCCGAGCTCCACGGCGCACGTTCGCGCGCGCCCACAGAAGCTGCGCTCGCCCACAGAAGAACGTGGGCGTGTTGATACATATCGCAGCGCAGGTGATTACCGCTTGATCGATTTATATTGTAAGGCTCTCTTCCGAGTCAGCGCACGTGAGAACATTTAGTGCACCAGCATAACCTTGAGGTAACAACGTTGTAACAACCCTCGCGCCCCTTTGCGCCTCTATAGAAGGTTGGATAAGCGTTGACCGGTGCCCTTGACTTCTGCACCACGGACGGAAGGTTATTGGAAGGGCTTGATCACATTGCCACGGAGATCATCGCGGAAGAATGGATCCCGATACCGTGACGTTGAATTGACATCGGAGGTCTGCACACTGGGCTGGATTCGCGCGGAAGAGACCAAGCAAAACGAACGGCGAATCGATTTTTACAAAATAACACACCATATAGTAATACACCAGAACCTAAGCTGTCTGCTTCACCAACTCCACGTACGCCCTCCGCACGTCCTTGATGAAAATAAATAGTTCTTGCGAGTCGTTGAGCTGTGCGACCAGAATCGGAAGCGCAGGAAGCGATAGGCTCGATGTGATGACTGATGGGGGATGAATTCATGGTGGCAACCCGAGTATCAGAGACAAACCTTTATACACCGTAGTATCAGCGACGTCCAGCACGAATGTGAACTCGCGACCAGGATCTGATGGGTCGATGTGCGACATCCGCACAAGAAGCTGTTCCTTGTCCACGCCTTCGACGACGCACGAGATACGCCTCTCCAATGACTCGAGCTCAGAAGAGCTGAGAGTTGCGAGGGCAGAGAGGCTTTCCCGTTCCTTCTTCTTTTCTGCAATTTTGTGAGTATGTTCCTCTTGTCGGATACATGATGCCCACCTCGATCAAGGTTAGCAGCGATTACGCGGTAATGCTCGATCTGAGAGTCGATAGCCACGCATTTATCACGGAGGGCGGCCAGTTGCCGCTTGAACGTGGCTACCCCGAGCTCGGCTTCTTTCCTCTCTTCCTGTTCTCGTTGCAAATCTGCCGGTTGTTCAGTATCGTGGTCCCCAAGCATGGTGGCCGACACTTACCAGACACCAACTGAATTTCTTGGATTTTGCACTGATTCGTCTCTGCCTCAACAGAGGCTATCCGTTCGAGGGTCCTCTTCTTCTCTGCAGCATGTGTCGCACGCTTGTCCGCAATAGTCGCCATAGTGCGCGTCTTGTAGTTCGAGACGGCTTTGAGGAAGTTACGCGTCGAGGTCTCGTACGACTGAACCCTCAAGTCAATCTGCGGGTTCTGGTCCGCCAGCAGGGCGGACAGGTCGATCTGTGGGACGCGCAGGACATGGGTCATGGTGGTTCAGAGACGCGTGTGGTGGTGTTTGTCCGTGTTGACTTCGGTCTGCGTCGAACCGCCATGTCGGATTCCCAGGTCATCGATCTCTCTGACCGGGACACCCAATTCTCATCGCATGAGAGTGATGCAGAGCACCTCTATGATGCGGTAGAAATTGTCGCGGAGAAGAGGGGCTTGTACCTAGTTAAATGGGATGGTGTCGATCCAACAACTGGCAAGCCGTGGCCGAACAGCTGGACGCACAAGCGCGACTGCACGGATGACCTTGTGCAGGCCTGGAAACTGAAGCAGTCGAGGAAAAGGCGGGAAGCCCAGCAGCGGAAAGGTATGCATACCTGTTCTGCCTGGCGATTCCCATTTGATTGAAATGTGCTATGGTCCCGAAGCCAACAAGAAAACAGAGAGGACGCGTAAATCCACGACCACAAGAGCATCAACGGTCTCGACTTCTCGACCGGTAGATTCTGCTGCCACCTCGCGATCGACGCGCTCGAAGACCGTTGTGCATGAGAAATCCGACTCCGAGCCAGAGTTCGAATCTATCTCTAGGACTCCGGCAAACAAGAAGAAACGCCGCCTCTCGAAGACACCCGCCAAGTCTGGCGCAGGCGATTCGTCCCCGCCCACAGCTCCGCCGCGCCCGCTCAAAAAACGCAGAGTATCCGTGGAATTGGTCCCCGACGATGCCAGCCAAACCGACGCGGACGCGGACGATGAGAGTCCTCCGGCACGCTCTCCAAAGAAAGCCATGCGTGTTGTGGACTCGTCCGATGACGACCTTCCCGCCACCGCACTGCCCAACGGCAAGGGCAAAGTAGTGGACCGCAACCCAACTAAGCAGTCCAATAAACCATCGACCAAGCCGAAAAAGACATCACTTCTCCAGCGCCACCTCGATCGGCATCTGGACGATGCCTATGACAGCTCTGGCGACGAAATCCCCGCTCTCAAGCGCAATGTGCTCAAGTCTCCGCCCTCCCCCGCACGCCTGTCTACCCCACGGCCCACGGGCCGCATTTTCGACCTGGACCGCGACAACACGCTCACCCAAACGCAGTCCAACATCTTGTCACCCCGCGCACAAGCACGCCTCGACCAATTTGACCGCGAGATCGCCGAGCGGAGCCAAGACGGGTCCATGGACAAAATCCCGCTCTTCCTCCCGGATCCCTCAGGAGAATCCGACCACCTTCCAGTGTCCCCCTCCGAAACTCGCTCCTATAACCAGTTCCCTCATCACCCAACGCCTCCGCGATCCCCATCCCAATCCCGCTCCCCGTCGCCCGTCTACCGTGGCGCCTCGCCCTCCGTCTCGGACTTCGCGCGCGAGCCGTCCCCGCTGCGCGCGACGTCGAAGAAGCCGCGGTCCACGCGCCGCGCCATGGACGACTCGTACCGCGTTGGCGTCGTGCCCGAGACGCAGTCCTCGCCCGAGTCGCCGCCGCCGCCGCCGCCGCAGCCGAGCCCGCCGAAGATGTCGGTGATCTCACGCATGAAGCCGCGCTCCAAGACGTCGACGTTGGCGTCGCTCGCATTCGTGCAGGTCGATGCCCACGATCTGCACGCCGGGGGTGCGGGTGGGAAGCCCCTGGGCCCGCTCCCGCGCCTCTCGCCGTCAGCGTTCGCGCCCCACCTGTCGCAGCGGCCGGATGCGGATGCGGAGGAGGCGGACGAGCTGATGAGCAGCATCGAGCAGTTCAGCTCGCCGGTGAAGGGCAGCGGCGCTGCGAAGAAGAGCAAGGGGGCGGACTGGGGCCCAAAGGGCAAGGGCAAGGGGCGGCAACACAATGGTTCCGAGGACGGGGACGAGGACGAGGGCGAGGACGAGGACGACGAGGAGCACGCGCGCGTCGTCGCGCGGGGCGTGGAGATGGCGGATGCAGCGCGCGCGGAGCGGCGTGCGCGGATGATGGAGTACGAGGATGGGTGGAAGGGGAAGCCGAAGATGACGCTTAACCAGATCTTCAAGCAGCGTGAATCGGGGGGCGTCAGCATGGACGCGACGGAGTCGGACGTCCCGCTGCCGTCGACGGCCAACGGCGCGGGGGCGCGGTTCGGCGTCGAGCCGCTGCGGCAGGAGGAGGAGGAGAGCACGCAGGATTTGCTGGAAGAGTACCGCGCTGCGGAGGATGCGGCGAGCGGGGTCGGTGATCGGTCGGAGGCGGGGCAGAGCGATGTCGACGGACACCTGGATCCCGATGGGGCAGAACGGTCTGCGTGGCTGGAGGAGCAGCAGGCTTCGCAGCGGGCGTCGCAGGAGCAGCAAGACGCCGACCAAGGGGCCACTGACGACCGGATGCAGGACGACTCGATGGACGACGATATGTTGCAGAACGCGGACCTGGTGAGTGCTAATTATGAATCTCGATCTTTGGGGCACTGCAACTAACCTTTATCGTGTGTATCAGGCTTATCCTCCTGACGAAGAAGAGCCAGTGCCCGAGGAGGTCCGCCCCGTCACGAATGGGCACATCGCGCGCGCTTCCAAGTCGAGATCCACCTCTGCGCGCCCCAAGAAACCTGCGGAAGACGAACTTGAGCTCCCCCCCACTGCATCGACGCGGCAAAATACCCCAGAACCGAACCCGACTCCGGCGGAAGTGGTACGTTATTCTGTTCCTGTCTCTCACTTGAACTGAAGCCCTTTCATAGCCTGTCGACCCCCGGCACCTCGCTGCAATGTCGCTGCTGAACGCGAAGTCTGACGAGAACCACCGACTAGAGGCCCTTCTGGCGGAACAACGTGCCCTGGTAGAGTCTGAAAAGGCCAAGAACGCCGCGCTGCAGGAACGGATCACGGCCCTGGAACTGCAAGCCACATCGGCGAGTAACGACGACATCGTAACCCGATTGAAGGAAGCCGAGGCGCATTTAACCACGTCTCTTGCTACTGCCTTACGAGACAAGGCTTCTGCTGAAGCGGAGCGCGATTCCGCCAGGAGAGATCAAGCTGCGGCTGAGCAGCAACGCGATCTGTTCCGCGAGTACTACGGCAAGGCTTCCCAGTTCGCCGGGGAGAAGGGGACGGAGAACAAGGAGCTGGAGAAACGCGTTGCCATTGCGGAGGAGGCGACACGGGAGGGCATCGCCACAATTCGGGCGACGTTTGACCTGCGCGAGACCGCTTTGAAGTTCGATGCTAGAGATTGGCGGAATCAGGCGAACTTCCTGCGGGAGCAGGCGATACGCACGAATGACGAGGACCTCCGCCAACGGGCGGCCGACCATCCCGAGGTGGTCGCCCGATGCAATCGTTTGGAGTACGCCAATGAGGGACTGAGGGGTAAGGTCAATTGTCGCGAGGAAGATATCCGCGTCAAGCAGGATGAGATCGAGCGGCTGGAGGCGATGTCGATACAGGCGGACGCGGAGGTTGCGCGTTTGAATGCGGCACTTGGCGCGTTGAGGGCGGAAAAGCGGGAGGTCAGCCCCAAGGATAGTCTGGTGTTTCCATGCAAATGGCGCGATAGTGATACTAACATTCGCTGTCGCGCCTTCTTTATGGATGAAGACGTACGTCCGCCTATCCGTGCGTGGGTTGTGCTGATTTCTCTTCTCGATGGCTAGGAAATGGAAGCCCACGCTACGATGCATTGCAGGACGCTGGCGCAAGCTCCAACTGTCCCATATTGATGAATTTATCGCAGGCGATCTCTGCTGTACGGCACCTTTGGATCTACTTGTACAGAACTTTTGTTCTCAGGGCGGGATGTTTGTGTAATTTTAGTGTAATCTGTGGGAGTTGCCGACGTGTCCAGATCAATCCAGATTCATAAGTCACGTTACCGCGACGTTTCTTGAAGTTCGACTCATCTCCGTGTATACTACCTGGTGAGAGTTTTTCAACACAAGGCAGCTGTTCTATCACTCTTAGTTAAACCCGCTCTTTGTCTTTCGCGGTACAGATCCCTCGTTCCAGTCATAATGCGTTACCACACACTCCTCTTTGCGTTGGCCTTCTCCCAGCCCCAACTCGCTTTCTCCTCCTTGTATCCGACCCATCCAACCGCGGTCACAGTATTCGGCGCTGGGAAGTCCGCCCTGGTTACGTGGATTGACACTTTTCGTCGCCCGCGTCTCCCAGAAATGGGTGCAATGAAGATCGACCTTTTCACAAAGAACGACGTGCGTACCGTTTTTGACGCGTTTTTCGCGTCTTGTTGCCCTTCTTTCTTCTCCGTATTAAACAAACATTCCTATAGACTTACGTTGCGACCCTGGCAAAAGGAGTTTCTCCAATGTCGCGGGCTCATACTGTTGTCCTTCCCGCTGGATTGACTCTCACAGGTCGTGACTAGTGCGTATTCAGCCTTGGGTGATGCTAATACAGGATTCTGATACCCTTCAAGTCTCCTACACTTCGTCTCCGTTTATCCGCCCATGACAATCTACACGGCCGGTTTCACGATAACTCCCTCAATCACCGATTCGACACTCCCCTACGTCCCCCAAGTGGACAACGTCAATGTCACGCATCCGACACTGACGCTCGTTCTTCCGTCCACAACTATTGTCACCGAACTCGGCCCGGCACCGTCACAAATTGAGGCCGCGACAACCATCGTCGCTGACCTACTTCCCGAAGGAGGAGGCGCAGGCGCAGGCCTGAATCGCGTCCACTCGCCCAGTAGTGCCGTTGCGAATCCTAAGAAAGGCTCCTCTTTCGACAAGGCAATGTTCCGCTTGGTATTTATTGCATGGCCTGCTCTCATCGGAATATCGATGGCACTGTGACGAGCTTCCCTTGGCGATTATAGGGACCTCTTTCTTCATGCAAAGCATGTACTCTCTAACTCACACACCAATATATACCACACACTACTCTGTATCCTGTCACAACCTATGTATTACCCCCACGTTGTACTCCACAATATCCTAGATTTGTATTCGTCTCACGCCCTACACTTTTGGACGGTTGAAAATTCTCAGATCTTCACCAAGCACTGGAGCGTAGTGAATTCTTCGCTTCCCGTTGCCCTGCACAAACTAAAAAATGTGGACTTCGGATTGCTGAGGAGCGTTGGTGGCCTGTGAATCCGCCTCAGCATGGAAACGTATTGAGCAGAACCCCCGAGACGGAGTACCTATCAAACTCGATGATGCGACCTTCTTCCAGTACCATGACCTAAAATTATTCGGGTGCATCCATAAACTGTTTCCATATGACAACAGCACAAACCTTGTCGTAGTCGAAACACTGCGCAGACGATGGGCGATGGTTAGGACCGTGCTTTCAGAAAACTCACTGCGTATGCGATATTAGCGCTTTTATACATTGGATGTGAGAACGACTTACTCGCGGATTGTTGCGCCGATGAGCTCATCAGTCGCGTAATCAATGCTAAAATGAGCAGCCTTCAGAAGGGACCGTAGCATCGCTAACCGCCATAGTTACCTCGCAGTCGCCTGTAATATATGCTAGCTAATCGCATTTCGCTTCACTCCGTGAGGAAAACATACCTCGTCCGAGATGAGCACCTTTGGGTGCTTCACAATAGCTCGCGCCATGCAGAGGAGCTGTCTTTCTCTATTTTCAAAGGACCAGATCAGAGCCCCGAATAATGTAAATGCTCAGGTCAGATATACCCTGCAGAGATGTTTTCGCCAGCCTCGGAAACGCGCGAATCCAGGTCGCTGAAAATGCCTGAACGGTTTAATCTATCGGTGGTTCCTGTAATGAAATGCACTCGGCGAAGTGCTTCGAACTACAGGCGGTGTAGTGTTACCATAGGTTCTGAAAATAGCTCACTCACGATCTCAGCGTCCTGATATTCATTGAAGACATCCAGAGTGGACCTCAAAGTGCCACTCATAAGGGTGGGATCCTCTGCAAGAAAATTATACTCGGCGTTTGAGTGACAGAGCACACACATACGGGGAATGATGGTCAAATTTCGGCAAAGGTCGGTCAAGCCGAGTGTCACAATATCGATTCCGTCTATGAAAAGGTTTCCTTTGCGGAATTCCGCAAAGCGGAAAAAAGAAAGCGCAAGTGTGCTCTTCCCAGATCCCGTTCGCCCGACCACTCCGATCTAGGATGTCTGTCAGAGGAGCATGTTCAAAAAGAATTGAGGCCTATAGGAACCTTTTCGCCGGGTAAAATTTCAAAACTTATATCATGAAGAACATCGGGAAGTTCGGACTACACCGGGAAGCTTATAAGTTCCAAAGAAAGGCAAAGCACCCAGCCTACGTACAGAATAGCGAACGGTAAGGCCTTGGCACACAATTGAACCTTTCGATGGCCATGAAGCTGGAGGTCGGGGCTCGATAATTTCCGGAGGCTCAAGAGCCAAGTTAGAGAACTCTTTCACCCGTTCCACAGCAACCTGAATGGACTGAATTGGTGTTTCTTGCATCAGGGAGTACACTGACCAGACACTGCTCCAGACCCACGAAAGCCCTCACCTGAAATATGGCCGTCTAGAGACATGTCTGGGTTTCGACAATCCCTACTTACGAAGTACATCAACTAAACGGATCAGCGGTCAGTAAGCAATGAGATTGGGATGATTAATGGGGAAATTTACGTCGGCTGAGATCATGGACGCAGTGCCATTCCTGCGAGGGATGGATCTATTCCTGGCGAGAGCAAAATAAAGAGGCCTGTGAGGGCTACGATGATTCCGGCGAAAGCCATTGAAAGCACTGTCCAAGAAATTTTATATTTGCGATTTGGAGGATCAAATTGCGGAGACACGCGAAAACCAGCGGTTCAATCCAAATTGCCAATGAGAAGCGCTAGCATTCTGTCGCCATCCAGTGAGAAAAATCTGCAGGATAAAGTGTGGAGACGATACCTCATCGACGAAGCACATCATATCCCGTAAGAACTTAGTCGAAGCTCCGAATGCTCGAATTACGACTACTCCTGATATAGTACTTTCGTAGACAGAGTAGAGCGGAGAGGTAGTGGTTGACACTGGGGTGTGTTCGAGTGATGTCAGTAGCAGGACTAACCTAAACGCCTCATATCGCGAGAGGTGTGCCCGTAATCCTGAACAGCGTTCCCGCTCACCTTTGCCACTGAACGAAAGGAGTCAGTGCTTGTCACTAAATCTGCCAAAAATATATATATGGCGCTTACGATAGCAGTATATCGCGCCCAAAGCGGAAGCAGCGGCCAAGAATGGCAAACCACCTACAACGGTGATGGTGGTGAATGTGATAGTCGCTGAAACACCTAGTTTGAGTGTGCGGCCCAAATCATCGGCAATATAGCCATCAATAACTGCCAATCCGATCAAGTGAGATGTCGAGTATTGGGGTACAGATAAGACGTACTCTGAAAATCCTTTCCGAATTTATTGTGGAGCCTCCCCCGAGCAATGGTGTCGTGGAACCGGATACTGGAGAACAGCACATTCCCAATCAGCTGTGGCTCAAGATATCAGTGAGTGTAAAGGCAGATTCAAAGTCTCTACTCTCGTACAGGACTCGAGAGGCATGAATGGAGCCAGAATCTGAGAATACGAGATCAGCCATATTACATCGATGTTTAACATTGACGCACAAAGGATAAGGAAATGAGTCATGCGGACTATAAGATCTGCCCATTATCTTCAATTATCAAGGAAGATACGCAGACAATGGGGTTTACCGATGCATGAAATGGACGCATAGATCAAGAGGTACTGGAGGGGCCCTCTGGAGTCGCCAGCGGGTTCACCGGAGCTGGACCAAGTACGGAGATACCCGTTTTCCAAAACGGGACTACAAGTTGCCACAAGCAAAATGATGCAAAACCAAATCCAGTACTTCTAATCGCCACATGCTTACAAGTAAGTCGCCCATACATCCCAGGCAATGCGGCCTACAGAACTGGCCTCATCAACCACTACCTTGCGAGGTTTAGCTGCTCTCTTTTCAGATTCCGAGTCACCCGAAATGAACGAAGACGTTTTAGGTCCAGAGGCCAATTGAGGAGAATTCGAGACTGTGAGCTCGGTTCCCGGACCCTTCTCGTTAGCGGAGGCCACTTTGCTTTGCAGGAGAGTTTCGAAAATAGCGGATTCACGAAATTCAACAGGTCCTCCTTGGAACTGTGCCTTACCGTTCTCAAGAGCAACAATGTATGCGGCGCCCGGTGCGCAGAGCTGGATGTGGTGAGAAACCAGGATCACAGTTCGTCGATTCATGAGCTCGCCCTTGATGCAAGCGTGATATATGTGATGTGCAGTACGTGTATCCACTGTGATATTCGGTTATATCTAGAGATCCCCTGGAGACAAGAGAACCGACCAGCTGAGAGAATGTCGTCCAAGCTGAGGAGTGAAGCACGGCTGAGAATACAGATGAAGGGTAACAGACCAATCGCTTAGCCAAAGACCGGAAACTCACGAGTATACGGCTCGAGCTAGAGACACTGTGAATTTTGTTAACGCTTCGTGAATAACTCAAGAGTAGGGGCATTCTTGTACCTCTGGCTTTCTGGCCGCCTGACAGAGTGATCTGCAAGGAAATTGATGAGGTTCTAGTCCACGGATTAATTGGTGGGATAAGTACCCCTCGTTCCCCGACTTCTGTTCGATCGCCAAATTCCAATACGTCAAGATCGGCCAACAAGGCACACACCTGGGTCAATATTAGTATTGACGATACAACAGTTTGACAGAAATTGACCTCCAAAGTTTTCGCATAGCGCTCTGGGCAAAACGGCAGATCAAATACGATATTTTCTGGCCGATAACATTAACTGAATGGCATCGGCAACAAAGGGAGCCAGTTTATTCACCTCGAATCGTTTGGTTGCGAATCCAAGAAGTCTAGAAAAGTTCGATGAACTTCACGGAATTATTGAGAATCTGAAAGCTTTCCTGGGGCACATTGGAGACGTGCAATCTGGCAAAGCCGGACTGCAGCCCAGACAGAGCACGCAATGTGGTCAAGAGCAAGCTATATGATGTGTCTGCCTACAGCCTCGGAGCCTAACAAACAACTACACTACAGCACTGCAGACCAGAATGCACTAGTGCATGTTCCCCCAACAAACATAGCGACGCCCTCGTCGCGATCCCAAAACAACTGAAATCCCACCGATAAACCAAACCTCCACCGCTATCGTCCCCCGCAGGGCTGTGCCGACTTGCCGCGAAAATTCGGAGCGCAGGTTAAATCCCGCCGTCTTGAAGATCGAAACCCGAACCCCAAGCCAATCCTCAGTGACCACCAAATCTCCATCGCTGCTGTCGCCCCCCGTAGGACAGACGACACGGGAAGACTCCGACCTGGTCGAAAAAGCGAGCATGGGGATACAGGATGACGAGGCGCCGCAAATGCAGGCAGGGACATCCTGCCCCAAAGTCGAGCTCCCATGCCCAAACGGACCACCCAGATCCACCGCAGATAGACCGGAATATGCCGAAGAGAGGTCGAAATGAGAATTTAAAGGATGGATTCCCACGCCAAGATATTCCCACGCCCCTGAAGCTCCAAATACGTCTCAGAGACCAGTATTGGGCAGGGCGGGAGAACGGAGGGGTGGGAGTGCTGGAAACTGCTGGTGCTGGTCGGTGGATGCAATAGAAGATGCTGAAGGGAATCAAGGATGAATTGAGAGTCCAAATGGATGGATGCGGCAAAGATCCTGGATGACGCTGAGACAGAATCTAGTCCTTGGGTCGGTGAATCGTCGAATCCTCAGTTGTCACCAAATGGAAGTGCAATCTGGCAAAGCCGGACTGCAGCCAGACAGAGCACGCAATCCACACCAGCCACATCCCCGTTTGCAAAAAAGGAAGCGACACAGTTGGCAGGCGACCGTGGACATGAAACCCGGCCAGATATCACGTCGGCTTCACTTAGTAGGGCTTGGCATAAATCAGCGCACTGCCCTGTAGCAAAATGAACCTTGTCACACATACCTAGCAACAAGAGGGTTTTTTCGGAGCCAAGTTTCCCACACACGAGACTTAGCTCGCCGGAAGGAAATACAAGGGACAAGCCCGTGAGCCTGAAGCTGTGCGTTTGTGTCGCTGAAAGCGACAGTTGAGGCCAAGTAATAGCCGCTAAGGAGAACATAATTTTTTAAACTTCTCTTTGAGACGGTAAGTATTTTGTGGCAGTAGAAACTTCCTCCCCATCGAGATATGTCTCAATTCTTCGGAGAGAGACGAGAAACTGTACAATCATTGTTCCTTATTTGTCATATAGCAGTGCAACAAGAATGATTACCTGCAAGCAAGCAAGCAGGGCTTCCGGAAAACCCGCGATAGCATACTGGATACCGTTGAAGACTTTTGACGGGTCAGTGATCATATGGTACATGTATGAATCATTGAAAACCCACTTGTGATCTGTTCGAAATATAGTCAGCGATGCGCGATACATGGAACAACGGACTGACGGCTGTGAAGGCAGTGGACGGACTAAGTGTCTCGCCCCTGACGACAATGTAATGTCCGAAGGAGACCAAGGCGAAGAGGAGGGGTATAGTATTCCTACGAAAAAGCTTGCAGAGTCTGTTTACAGAAAACGACTGGTGTGAGCCTACCCAACCACAGTCCACAGAGTCTAGAAGTCTATTATTTCTTGCACAGAGACCAGAATGACGCTGGTCTTCACCTTCATAGAGAAAGTCATTTTTTGCTGTACGAGCTCTTTTTCGCGGATCCTCAAGAGACGTGCTTCAAAACCGCGCTCCCAAGCCATGAACTTGAAATGAGAGTCAATGCATGTCCTCATAGAATCGCAACTCCGACCTTGATCATCCTAATGCTACCCAGGATCTGTCAGGCATAAGTATGTATTAGAGGCATTTTAATTGGCAATTTTTGCGAAAGGTCAACCTCATTGGTGAGGGCCGTTCTTTCATCTCGCGCTCTATGAGTCTTGCCTGCACGCGGACCACAACTTTCCCCGTAAAATGTTGCAATGGGAAGGAGACGATAGTGGCAACCAATCCAAAGAAGCACGAGACGCCTGTTGCTCTTCTCAGCCAGAAGCAAATTGAATATTTGGATTTCACAGACCTAAGAGATTATACAGAAGCCAAGTTCCAAGGACGAGTTGAACAGGCGAATCCAAAAAAACATCCAGCTTGAGACAACAATTTGAGGCAAATGTCTTGCCTGTAAGGGTGTACACATGTTTTGAAAGGTCGGCCACACGATTGACGTCTTGGGACATCAATGTAAGGATCTGTGATTTGCTAGAAAGCCGCACGCCTATCTGTGAAGGACTTTCCCCTTCAGACGTGGCCGCCGACACGAAGTTTTTCCGCACGAGTGTCTTCATGAAGAGCAGCGTGTTCGTCTGACTGATTATTCTGACACCAGCTATGTGAGCAATGCTCCAGAGCTGTCCCCAGCCTGTATACATCATAGTCAGCACCCGACACAACAATGAGGGCCTACGTCGATGTTTACCGAGAGCGAATATCATTCCCGAGACAAAAAGGCCCGCGATATAGACGAATCCCCACGAAGACTCAGTGTCTCCCTTGCCCTCCTCGAGATTGGGGAGATCATCCACCCCGAAGCGGGCGGTAGCGTTACAATTTTCGATATGTATGAGAAAAATAGGGTGTTGAATAATGAGGCATCTGGAAACGAGGTGAGCTTATCTTTCTCCTGGCACGGCTCGGATCTATGTACTTGCGAATTCATTCACGTTGTTGGCAGCATGGCTCCGGACCGCCTCGACAGTCTGTTTGGAATATATCTTATCGAGGGGGAAGTGAAGTGGCGGACCACTAGGCGTGGTAATGACGACCGCCGAAGAAACAAGATAGAGCGCAAACCCCTGATACCGCAGAATGGTAGGGAACGAGGAGAATTCTCGCTCAGATGATGGGAATAAGGCCACTCCCGCAAACAGGCACGAAGAACTGCCGATCAAAACCGCAACAGTCATGACATAGTATGAGTGCGAGGCGCCGTCGTTCGCGTTCAAGGAAAGGGTGGAAAAGAGCAAAAGGTACGCAGTGAACGCGGTGGGAGCGCTTTTCAAGAAACTGGACGCTCCCAGTCGAGCCAAAGACGCAAGAGACGTCAATTGAGTCGCGAGTGCCGCTGCTAAGACGCTGGAGAGCACGATTTTGCGTCTGCGCATCTATAGCCAAGATGCATGGAAGGAGTGAAAATTTCAGCTTGAATTCTACTGAAGTTAAGAATGAAACACGTACGCGAGCCCAGAAGGCAGCCTCATCGAGCGGATATCCGTCGATAAAGTCTTCCGGCCTCGCCACCTCGTCGAAAACGTCGGTACTTTTGTCTTGGATCGGCATGCACCCGTCTCTCCCAGCGTCTAGCGGAAGGGCGACCACCCGAGAGACCTGAGCGCCCCGCCTGTAAACCGAAATGAGGACGCTACTGCCAGTGACACTCGCAGCGGCGAGAATAATGGCAATTCCGAGATCGTCAGTCATTCTTTGTACTATTTGGTGGTCAGGGAAAGAGGCGAGCACGCTCCGCGTTCCTAAGAATCGCGACATTGATAGGGATCTTTCGAGTCATTGCGGTTCTGCCCTAGATAAGATTATTTACTAGCCTCAAGCAGTCCGAGTCGGAGAGCATCGACCACTAAAAAGAAACATGCGCGAACACATATGTATCTCAAACGAGACATCTGCCGAAGGACGAAGTCTATACCATCGACCAGTCCGCAAAGTACTACTTAGTATCCGCCCGCCCACATCGAATGCAGTATCTAATGTATTTTCCTATTACGATGCGAATTACATATGTATCGGTTTTGCAAAGGCGGCCATGCACGCTTCCTTGAATGCCTCGCTCAGAGTGGGCTGGGGCGGTGGTCAGCGTGGATAGCATCGAAGTAAAAAAGGCACGGCACGTACGTGAGCATGACTGGTCCGCGCCACGTCCTCCGCACTGGCGCCGTACTCGATCGCGAGCACACCCTCGGAGATCATCTCACCAGCGTTGGGGCCTGTCCGCGACAGAGGTTAGCATCTGGGGAAGAGACGGAGAAAGGGCAAGGCACGCACCGATGATGTGCACGCCGAGGATCTTGTCCGTTTCCTTCTCCGTGAGGATCTTGACGAAACCCTCCGTGTCGAGGTTGGTCTTGGCACGCGAATTGGCCGAGAAGTTGAACTTGCCGATAGAGTACTGCACACCCGCGGCCTTCAGCTCCTGCTCCGTCTTGCCGACCCACGCGACCTCGGGGTGCGTATACACGACGGATGGGATCGCGTTGTAGTTAACGTGCCCGTGGCCCGACGTGAGGAACTCGGCGGCGGCGATGCCTGGAATGAGTGAGTCTTTGAGGAGGAACAAAATACTAGAGATACACGAACCCTCCTCCTCAGCCTTGTGCGCCAGCATTGGACCAAAAGTGACGTCGCCGATGCATTTGATGTTCTTGACGGACGTGTTGAACTGGTCGTCGATGACGATGCGGCCTTTGTTGTCTATCTCGACGCCGATAGCCTCGAGATTGAGGCCCTCGACGTACGGCCGGCGGCCAACGGCAACGAGGACGACGTTAGCGTCGAGCGTCTCGTCCTTACCGCCCTTTGCTGCCTCCATCTTCAGCACGACCTTGCCGTCCGTCTTTTCGGCCGACACGACCTTGGTGTTGAGCTTGAACTTGAGGCCCTGCTTGGTCAGCAGCCGCTGGAACTGCTTACTGTGCAGGAATCAGAGCAGAGCGCCAGGACGAGGCTAGGCACTCACGCAACCTCCTCGTCGATGCCAGCCCCGCCAATGCCGCCGAGGAACTCGACGACGGTGACCTCTGCACCAAGCCGACTCCAGACGCTACCCATCTCGAGCCCAATAATGCCGCCACCAATAACGACCAATTTCTCTGGGACCTCCTGCAGGTCGAGGACGCCAGTGGAGCTGACTATCTGTTTCTCGTCGATAGGAATGCCGCCGCCCGGGAAGGGCGTGACCTCGCTGCCGGTCGCAATGATAATGTTCTTAGCGTCGACCTCGGTTTCGCCGCCCTCGAGCAGCTTGACGGAGATCTTTGTGGGCGAGACAAAGGAAGCGGCGCCCTTAATGTAGTCGACCTTGTTCTGCTTGAAGAGGAACTCAATACCCTTAGTCAGACCTGTGACGGCGGTGTTCTTTGCCTCGAGCATCACGGGAGGTTCAAGCTGACGCCGCTGACTGAAGGGCGTCGGAGACAATCAGCTGGGGAGGCTCAAGTGAACGCACCATCAATGCCTCGGCGCTTCATATCGTGCTGGGCCTGGTGGTACATGTGCGAGTTGTTCAGCATGGCCTTCGACGGAATACAGCCGACATTCAGACATGTCCCGCCGAGTGACCCTCGCTTCTCAATGCAGGCTGTCTGCTTCAATCAGTCGCGAGTAATTCAAGCACGGATCTCAACCCACCTTTAATCCGAGCTGTGCAGCCTTGATTGCTGCCACGTATCCGCCAGGCCCTAGGGAGCATGAATGCGAGATTGGGGGCACAAAAAATGTACAGGCGCACCTCCACCTATGACTACGACCTCATATGGCTCGGAGGGTGTCGCATAATTTCGGTGCGCTTGGACTAGCAAGCTTGTCTGCCGTAACCGCCGCACCGAGCGTGGCGCGTTCTGTCATCGTTTCAGCGCATGAGTCCACGAACAGAAGCCGGTTTCCTCACTCTCTGCGCTATCCTTTGTAGCGGTAACATGACAGTAAAGGCCAAGCGGAGATTTTCGGACCAAGTACTTTCAGTTTGCCTGCAACCTGTCCTCGAAGCACAACCAAATACAATGCTATACTTGCCTCCTCCCTTCACATGCAACAAGTACGGGCAATGCGACAATTGTCACGTCGTAGAACTTCTGTCACCGATGCGGTCCGGCCAATTTCTTTGCTGAGAATGTGAACTATTTAGCAAACAACCTTGTCTCGTTATTGGTTTTCGAAAAGCAGATCTAGAGAAAGAAACAGTACAAAGATGTTCCAGTGGGTGTCCCCGAGTTTTGAAAGAACTTACCAAGTGATATTGGGACAGATACCTGAGCTTCCTATACCAATATGCCCATTCCCCCAATTATTTGATCCCCACAGCTGAATGAAGACCAATTTCGTAGTTTGGTCCAACCCCAGGTCCCTAATGCCACGTGGTTGGCGTATACAGCCAGTGTTGTTCGACGAAAATCTCAACCCAAACACCCATCTCATATTAAACCTCCTCATATGTCACGGGAATTCACCTTTTCTTCCCGCTCAATTGCTGCGAAATTTCTCACTTATGTTGTGGACATTGCATGCGAGGAAAATGTAAGTCGCGAATTGAAAACCGACGTATGTCTTTCTCCAAAATAATCTGTTTTGTTCAGCAAGAACTGTTTATCATTTTTATCGCTACATTCAGTGCCGTAAGCGTCCCCTTCCGCGAGCCCTTTTCCCCGCGTCCCGGAATCACTTTTACCCAGAAGTTTTGCGAAGGAACGTCCTCGCCTGGGCCATAGTCCCGAATACCCATTTTTTCCATGGAAGCGATAGAAGAAACACAACAGACAACAGAGGCATGGTTGCGTGGGTGGCTTGAATTTCCCTCATTTGAGAAGGCTGTTGACTCCGTGCGCAGACTGACTACCATGTTTCTGAATAAACTCGGTACCCCATATGAGGTCTGTTTTTCTGTCTTGTTCTTGTTTTTTTTACGATGAACACTGATTCCATCCGCAATACAGTGTGTTCTGGCAGCCCAGATTGTTATGGATGGATGCTTCGCTACCTTGTATATCAATGCGCAAAAGCATCCACCTGGTTTAATTATCGGCTTCTCTGGGCAGAGGTAACCTTGGACACCCCAGTACTCACTGCATTCCAGGGGTTCGTAGACAGAGCCTGCCGAGCCAGTCATACCTGTGTCTACATCAAATCTACAAAGGTAGGCAAGTTGTTCTACTTCTGCGTGCATTGGTAGACGTCTATGGCCCTCGTCAGATGTAGACAGGTACCACTCTGACAAGCTATGCCTACCTTCGTCTACAGTGTACCTACCACCAGTGGAACACATTGAGCAACCGCAGGCCAGTTTTCGAGGAGCGATAAAACAGTCTAGTTGACCTAGTCAAGTTGCATATCGTACTCGAGGTCCAACGTTGACAATCAGCAACATGATATCGCATGTGCATGCATGCCCTTGCATAAATACTGAGTACCAAAAAAGTACAGAAAATTGAAGCATCTCCAAGGGCCTCAACGAATGCTGAACCTTCCCCAATTATGTTACTGTCGTATAGTCTTCCACTGCGCCAGCGACTCTTGCCTCTTTCGCAGACCATCCTCTGCCTCCCTCGTGGCCTCCTTCGCTTGCTCCCTCGCCTTATCAGCCAGGCGAAATGCGCGTTTCGCGAGCTCAAAATTTTCTCAGCCTCCAGCACGGCGTCGTTCAACATGCGGTCCCAGAAGGCATTCTCAGGCCCGGTTCCTGAAGCAGCGCGACTCGGAATCGGGGGTGGGAGGGAGACGCGGTCTATCACTACGCGCGGCGTAACCGGTGCGGGGTTTCTCTCGGGTGCGGCGGCTGGGAATATGTCGGTCATTGAACCCAGGAAAACGAGCGTAACGGATGCCTTTCTTGGATCGAGTAGATCTGGAGGAGCGAGGAGCGGGTATATCCTCAATTCGCGCTCGCTTTTTGGGACGGACTGGTTCACCCGCTTCGACATCCCGAGATCGTATCGTGGCAGCGTTACGAGTCGGCGTCTTCTTATCCCTTACCCGTCTCCTCGGTTGCGTCTCACCCTCGGCTCCCGCGGCATTGGCGCGCAGTGGAGCTGGTGTTGAGTTGGTGCACTTCAAGTTGCCAAAAATCACGATCACAAAATGGAGAATATGGCCACTTAGGCATACCGTAGCATCGGCTGGATAAGAGTCATTCAAAAGCGAACCATTGACCTCGAGCTCCTCGTCTGTATTCTGTGCGTTTTCCGATGGCAGAGGCTTGAACGCGAGCCGAGAAAAGTCGACATGCGGCGCAACGTAACGATTGCGAAGGTATTTCAAGGCTGTGGAAGATAATTTGATACCTTCTTCTTCGCATAAGCGCGTGAGGGATTTCTGTCGAACGAAAAGAATTCATCAAGGTTTGGAGCCTGAGGAGTCAAGTATTCATACGACAATGGACACTATCATCACCGCGCTATTGATATCAGGAGGATTTCCGGTCGCTTCTGTTTTCGGATTTGTTTTCCGAGAGTGTACACCATTCTTCCAAGAAAGGCCGTGCGCCTCTCAGCCCGGTGGCCAGGGCCGAGTCGCATGTTGGCGAAGGGATGGATGAAGGGGTGGATGCATACTACCATTATTTCCAGAGGTGATAGTCAAGCAGTAGCAAATTGTGACAAATAAGGTGCAAGGCCCCTTCTTAACGTTCGCTCCTGACTGTTGCTCTCCGACCTTTCTCGTACCATATTTTTCGTTTCCCCTACAGAGAGTCTAACGTCTAAGTAGCTCTTGTTTTTCCTCTTTATTTCTCGTCCGAAAGTGCTTGACTTTACAAGTGCCTTAGGTATGGCTCCAACTCAAGTTACCTCGCGTTTGGGTCGTGGTAACAACGATCCCAGGGTCTCCGTTTCCTCAATCGAATCTAACTTACTTCTCCAACGGATTACAATTCTTGCGCAACTCCTACCCCCTGGCGACCTGATGCATGTCTACTACACTTTGGTTGAAGCGGAAAGCTCGCCTGCGCGCGCTTTTGAAGACCACCGAGGACGAGGAAGAGGCCGGCCTCGCTCTTGACCGTATACTGCATGGCCAGAACGTGATTGGCAAGACCGGTGCGTTGCGAGCCCTCCTTGGTAGCTTCGTCTGATCCAATATGCCACAGCCAAGACGGCCGAGATCGATGCGATTCGGTTCCAGGACACGGATCTGCAGGTCATCGGAACGCTAGAGAGAGGCCAATTTGGGCTGGTGCGTCGTAAATCGCGGCATTTGAAGCGTCTGATGTGCGCAGATCGACGTTGTAAAATGCCACCTTGATGGCCAGCTGTACGTCCGTAAGTCGATCGAGAAACGCTTCGCGTTGAGGACTCGAGACGTGCGTCTGTCGTGCGCACGTTCCTCAGAGACGTATTGACGTCTATCGTCTCAGCAATGTTTTCCGCAATTCGAACGCGACATCCTGCTTAAGGCGCGCACAACAGAATCCGTGTGGGCACCGCATCTGCTCTGTGCCTTCCAGACCCCCACCCACCTCAGTCTTGTGATGCAATACGCCGAAGGAGGCACGCTCTGGGACGTGCTGGAATCGAGTCCGCTCAACGGCCGGGTCAGCGACGACGATATGAAGTGGTGGATGCCCCAAGTCATCAGCGCCGTGCACTGGTGCCATTCCCAAGGTTTCGCCCACCGGTGAGCATCCTCCCGCCGTGAACGCGCACGCTCTGACATCATCCAGGGACATCAAGCCGCACAACTTCGTCCTGGGGCGGGGGGCGCACGTCCTCCTCATCGACTTTGGCTCCGCCGCCCCTCTGGAGAATGGCCGCCTGCCGAAGAAATACTGTCTCGTGCCATGCGGTACTTGCGATTATATCTCGCCCGAGATCCTCAATGCGCACGAGGAGGCGCTGGTAGCCCTAGAGATGGACGATGTATGCGGTCCCGAAGAACCCTACGGCTATGGCTTTGAGACCGATTGGTGGAGTGTTGGTGCCATGCTGTATGAAATGGTGTACGGAGTCGCCCCGTTCTTTGCCACGGATATCCGCAAGACGTACATTAGGATCATACAACACGAGGTTTGTGGCATCCCCTGCTTGCATCATCCTTCTAATTGGTCTGTAGAAAAGCCTGCGTTTCGATGCGTCCGTACCAGTTTCCGCCGCACTTCAAGATCTTTTACGACGGTACGAAGTTTCCTGTGCTCCAATGACGGCCGGCTCATTACCGCAGGTTCTTGACGGATGCTGATCGCCGTTTTGGACACAGAGGCATCTCTGAGATCCTCGATCATCCTGTCTTTCTGGGTGTCAGCTGGACTACTCTCTACACGCGTGAGTCTCACCTGTCTTTTTTTTTCGTCACTACTCGATTTTCAGAGACCGCCCCCCGGGCTTCATCTTCCCCAGTTCACCTACGCGGAACCATCGGTTGCCCTTCAGCCCGTGGAGGAAGAATCACACTCCCAGCCGTTCGCTTTCTCAGCTCTCTTTCAGTCTTCAGACGTCACCTCCCCTGGACTGTCGGTGCACCCTACACCACTCCGTGGTAGCATAAGTCTTCGAGACGAGTCCTTCATTGGATTTTCATGGGGTCCGCCCTCAGATGCATTCCCAGACCAGCCGCTAGATGCCCCCGGCCCCGCACATCTCTCGCCTCTATCCACGATAGACACTCCCCGTCCCGCGCGCCTTTCGTGCTGCATACGACGCCCAATCCGCATCTGCTTCCGCACCCCGTCACACCGGCTTTCCACTCCTATCCCTTCCTCACCCCCAACCGACCCAGCAGCGGCGCGACGCATCAGACGCTCCCCCGCGCCAGCACCGTGCGGCGCACTGCCGGCCGGCGCCCCGTGTCCGACCGCGAGGCGATGAAGCAACTGGTCGACTGCGTCGGGCTGAGCGCGCGGAAGAAGGTCCTGGAGAGCGGGCGCAAGCCGCGCGTCCTGCCGTCCTTCACGTCGCAGAAGACTCTCCGCTTCCTCCCTCCTGCGGTGGCGGTGCCCGACTTTGCGTCTTCGTCGCAGGGGCGGCTGCGCCCCACTATCGTCGTGCCGGGTGCGTCCTCGGGGGAGGGCGAGACGGAGACCGAGTCGGAGGGCCCGCCCAGTCCGAGCCCGACGCCGCGCCCGGGCTCGGCGATGTCGATGATGTCGCGGCGCAGCGGGACGCCGACGATTACCGGCACGTATTCGCAGCGCAGCGGCGTGCTGCTGGGCATGGGCAGCAGCAGCGTGTCGCTGAGCCTCCCGCGCGCGGGGCGGTCTGTGGAGGCTAGTGCTGAGGGATACGGCGCGGTCACCACTCCTACCTTTGAAGACACCACTTTCGACGAGCTTGAGGATAAGCATGCGTCGATGATGGAGGAGATCTTGATGCTTGAGGATCGGCTAGATCAGTTTTCCTTGCTTGTAGGTCGCAGGAGGTGATTGGTATATGTGCCTTCACGGCTGCGAGTTGCTTAGATTGTATCCTATGAAGGTCCTATGAAGGCATGTAACCTATACACTTTCTAATGTTTCTTTATAGATGCAACGGTGACACTGAACTAGATTCAAGATCAGTTAGGAGGAAACGGCGATTTGGGAAGGAGAGCAGTTAAAGTTGCCCACACGATGGGAGGTGAGCCAAGAAGACGCTGAAAGAGGCCTGACGCCTTGTTCTACTCGTTTTGTCTCATGGATGCATCTCGGATCCGTGGTTTGCAAGAGACGGTTTGATTGTAGTACATAGTATCGACGTATTGGTATGCTGTAGTTAATAAACGCGTCGTCGCACGTTTCACAGACACTGACTGTACTAATTTTCCCAGACAAGTCAGCTCCAGGTCGCGGATAAAAATATAATGAGACTCACGAATGCATTTGCGGCCTGGCAGGTGAAAGGCGCAACGCAAACTGTGAAGACTCTCGTCAGCTGGATGAAGACCCGACACCGAAGGAAGGATATTCACCAGTTCCTCCTGTCCAGCCCTGGCCTCCGCACTGGCCCCAGTGCGCAACAGTGCCGCCAGTGGGGTTCGATGGGGGGACGGTCGTGGTCGTCCCAACAGTGGTCGTCGCGGTCGTCGTGGTCGGCGGGGACGTGGTACCCCCGGTGTTCAACACGCTGACGATGCCGTTGTATGCGGCCCTGCATGTCCGGTATCAGTGCTTGGATTTCTGCTCAGATTTCGAGCCAAGGAAAGGAAACGCACTTCGGTTGCCAGTTGGCGTCGAAGAGCAGCGGAGTGGTCGACGCGCGCCACGAGTCGGGGTCGCGGACGCCCCAGGTGGTGATGGACACGCAGGCGGGGACGGCAACGCAGGCCTTGGCGACGGCCTGGAAGTCGGACGAGGCTCCGCCTGCAATGTCGAGTTCGGTGATTGCGACGTCGACGCCTGCACCAGCAAGAGCAGTGAGTGCGGCTTGGACACCGCCTGCGCCTCCGGCCTGTTGGTTTTCGCACAAAATTAGTTTAGCTAGGAAATTAATTGGGCGGCGTGAACGCACGCTAAGATGGGCTTGTGTGCCGATCCCGTCGACGATCTTGCCGTTGGCGTTCAGGCTCTTCACCAAGTTGACGATGCCCGCGACTTTGGCGTTGTTCGAGTCCAGGTTGTAGTCGTTGATGTACAACTGAAACGCGGCAATTGACCTTAGTTTGAATCTGGGATAGGAGAGCTGGGTCGCAGTGATGTACCTTCACGTTGGGATCGACGGCGCGCGCGGCCTTGAACGCGATGGAGAAGACGTTGTTGCCCAGGACTTGCGTCCAGTGAGTGCTCTATGAAGTTTGAGATCAGCATCGCGGCTGCAACGTAAAGCGGGAATTTGAAAGCACCTTGATCGTTCCGTCCTCGTTCTGGTGTGATAAATCAGCACTGAAGAGTGGATGGACTTATCGGACAACGTACGATATGCTCATTGACGACATCCACAGCGTCTAGAAGCAATTTTGTCAGCATTGATTTCAACAGCCACCGAAAACAACCTACAGAGCTTGCCCTTGTAGCGGGTCATGACCTGGGTGATGTGGTTCTACGCGGGCTTCATGTCAGTACCAACATTTCACGCGCCCCATTGCGACTTGACTGTACCTGGAGGACGCTCGTCAGCGTGGCCGCGTCGTTGATGTTGGTGACCCAAGCGGGGAGCTGCTGAGCCCAGACTGGACAGTTTGAGTATATGTATCAGCCATATGCACGTCGAGAACGAAGTCAGGGGGGAATTACCGAAGGTGTGTCCACGGATCTTTTTATTGTTCGTTGTTGCCCACTGCAAATTTTGTCAGCTTCTGGGGAGATTATGAATTGAAAGAGAGGATTAAAACTCACGTTGACGAGGTAGTCAGCGCCAGCCCAGTTGAACACGTTCTGAGAGGCCTCGATGGTGTCCCACTACGTGTTGCGAATTTATGAGTGGCTTGATACTTGCGAAAAATCGGAATAAGCGAGACGTACCTTCATGGAATTTTCGGGGGTCACTCCGCCGAAATCAGCTGCCGTGATGGCAGCATCTTGGGAGACTCTGTAAATTTCCGAAGACAAAAAGGTACACCATTTGAGAGAGGATGTTAGACATGGCGAGCATAATACGTACGTGAGGCGGTTCTGGTCGGCAGCAACGCCCCAGAACACCTTGCCGTGGTTTTGAGCAGCGTGTCGATGCTCGTGGCAGCCTGCCGTTGTCGACCGTTGCAGCGGACACAGCGAGCGCGACAGCCAGGAATACAGAAGTGACCGAGAGCCTCATTTTTCAGGGGATACCGAGAGCGACGTGGGCGAGTTCGACAGCAAACAAAGGTGGTGCGCTCGACGCGTATTTATATTGGCCGAGAGGCCAGTGGCCTGCTGGTCGAACATTGTCCGAGGTTCAACACGCGCCAAGAGTATATCTATAAAAATAAAAGGTTTATTGCGAGTCCGTGTGGAAAATTCTGCTGAAGGAAACATCAGCTGATTTTAGGCTTGAATATGGAAAGGTTCAGCTTCTTCCGGGAGGGAAAAGGTCGGGGACGTACATACAACCTCCATAGTGACAACGCAGCGACGCAGACCGTCGGCGGCCACCGTCTGACAGAGCAGGCCCCCAGTCACTAGCTTTGGTTTCGGGCTGCTCAAGTAGTTCGACTGATTACTGTGAGGATTTGGTCATCGGGAGGTTCATGTCGGACCTACTTGGTCGGGGGTGGAAAATGCTGGGTTTTTCCTCCAGATCAATCCACGGGTGGCTGGTTCGTTAATTGGCTTTTCCTGTTAATTTCCCGCTTTTTTGACCATCAGCTAAACAGACGTCCCGATAGAAAACGAATATATGACTCACTAGGAAGGACGTGCGTCCGAAAAAAAAATTCTCGCCCTCCACTACGATCTGCTCTACGCGAACCGAGTGCCTTGGGGCATTTTAGAGCTCTAGATTCACTGTAAGTATATCTAGGTTGCTTCACAAGGTAGTGGCCGGGGGCCGCACGGAACCCAATGCGAGGAAGCGCTCAGAATGTAGCCATCATGACGTGGGTAAGGCCGGCCTCCGTGCTTCTTTGCCAAGTGGACCGCCAAGCCTAAAAGAAATTGGGTTGCCAAGAAAATGGTTGCAATTTTGGGGTGCAGCAGACTGCGGCAGTTTTTGAACGGTCACATGTCGAAATATACTCCGAGCCACTGCTTGCCTGGCAGCGGGTCCAAGCACGGGATATCATACATGTATGACGCCGCACATCAATGGATTACGAACGTTTTGGGGATGATTCAATCCAAATTGCCAACC
The DNA here is from genome assembly GCA_029204085.1 of Mycena sp. CBHHK59/15. NCBI lineage: Eukaryota > Fungi > Basidiomycota > Agaricomycetes > Agaricales > Mycenaceae > Mycena > Mycena sp. CBHHK59/15. The sequence continues at coordinate 359,676 of JARGXW010000076.1, forward strand.
CTCCAGAGGTCCAACTTGAAGGCGTTCAGTTGTGAGTGGACTGGGCGACAGCAAAAGTACCAGAAAAAAATGCCCCTCGTACACAAGCGATCATCGTTTTGCGGGTGGAGAGGGCTATTCCCGGATCGGAAATACCTGTCCATTCTGTCCGAGATTTAGGCGGAAAAACGGGGTACCTCTGACTGGGGGCACAGCGCGTCCAAAATTCCCCGTTTATGCCAGTGCAGCTCGGCCGTCAATCTCAGACAAGAATACAAACGAGAAGGCGCCGCGGGGCCCCGCCGCATTGGATGCTTGGACAGGCCCCGTGAAGCTCCTGTTGTCCGGAAAATAGGTTTTTTGAGGCCAAAAATTGACAACCCTTGACCGGACTTGGGCTTTTCGAGCCCAGTTTTGTCCGGTTTTGGCAAACGACCACTACCGGCATCTCGCGGAGAACCCACGTCAATGTATGCGCAAGTTAGCGATACAGATTGGATGTAGAGGGAAAAAATGGCAATTTTGGGACATTTCTGTCGAAGTCACATATGTGATAATAGACGTGATGACCCTTAGGCTAAGACTGCCTTTCAGACCTGAAAACCGGCCAGGCTTTTTGAGAGCCAAAATCGAGATTTTGGGCGGACAAGCCTTTGCAGGAGCTTCATGGGGCCAACTTGGACATATACGAAATATCTTGAAGCGAGTCGACGTATCAGTAGGATGACGATTTGGTTGAAAGTTGAAAACGTACAGGATACGCCGAAGATCAAAAATCGATCAAAACTAACAGAGACTCGAATATTAATTCTACCTACCTACCTACCTACCTAATATTTACTTGAAGAACCAAAATGTGTGTGAATGCGTAATACACCAACTTCAGAGCACAGGTAGATCGTGGGAAAGTTTAGGTAAGATGGTCCGTGCACCAATTTGTCGTTTGATTCAGCTTGTACCAAGCTTGTACTAACTCTTGCAGTTAGACTCTAGCCTGCTGACCTCGAGTGCTACCAATAGTTACAGCTGTTTCCGGAAACCTTGATACTAGAGAGCGCCGACTGCGTCGGCAGAGACCTTGCTTGACAAAGCTTTTGCTATATATCTACAAATCGTCGTAAACAACAAGAAAATCTCCTCCGCGCAGCCCAAGCCAAACCTAAGCCGACGTCTCGTCAGAATATGTAACCGAATAAAACGCACAAACACACCTCAGGCCCCTCGCGCCCTTTTCGACGGCGATGCACCGGAATCTTTGGCGGAAATCTTCCTTTTGCGGATGGGGCTGCTGGCATTGGTAGCGCTCGGTCCAGGCCCGGGAGTGATAACGCGGAGCGACACGATATCCGCGACGTATGTGTCCTTGCGGTCGGACCCGATATTCCAATGCACCAGCGAGATGCATGCCCGCACCGTCGCCCCCGCGAGGGTGCCATACTGGGTTGGCGGGATCAAGTTACTGTCGACGTCGTATGCCGCGATAGGATTAATCCGATGCGTCGCAGCCATGCTGTCGCATGCCTTCTGTGCGGCATCACTTTTGCGGGCCAGTCCCTCATCTTGAACACATCTTCGTCTGTACATTGACGTGATCAACAATCAGCGCCCATCCACACAGAGATACTCACCGTCGTCGTCCCCTGCGGCCTTGCGCTTTGGGAAGGTAGTCGGTTACAAATCTCCAGTCCATGTATACACTACGCACCTCAAAAACTACATGGCGCACCTTGATGCTGCTCCCTGTTGGATCAAAAATCCCTTGTTTTGTGTTGCCCGGCGTCTCCACTCGCGCCATCAGGGTCGCGACGTCCTTTAGCACATTTTTGAAGTCATTCGCGAAAGGCTGCGCCGGCGGAGCTTCCAACAGGCAGTTGAGCTTTAGATCGGCGAAGGTAGGTGTGAATTGCATTGGGCCTTTCCAATAGCCGCAGGGGGTGGGCCAGAAATTGCTCATCGCAATCCGTGCGACCACGGTGAGAGCCGCAGGCTCAAGCTCGGAGCTCTCGCCTCCGACGCCAGCAGCCGTGTCTGCAGCTGCTGTGAGGGCCATGTCGTACGCTGTGGCAGCGTCTTGGGTCACCACCCAATCCTCCCGCCCGACCCGTTTCCAGCTCAAGTCGTCTATCCCCCGGCGTTTCCAATATAGTTGCCGCTCGCGATGAGCTCTTCGCGGAATTCGCACATGTCGGACATCGTCGCTGGTGTGGTGGGCGGTCGAGATGAGAGCAACAACGAGGGTGGAAAGAGCAGGATTTTTTTTTTGCTCGCAGAAGGACGCCGCCACTGGCGTGATCCGCCATTGTACCATGGAAACAAATAGGATTCGAAGTATGAACCTACATCCTGAAATTAAAACATTTTCCTACTTGCCCGCATACTTACAATGTCGGCGCCGCTCGAATTCCAACCCTCGATATCAAGGTTGACGAACCAGGAGCTCTATACCGCTGTGCGCGACCATTTGGTCCTGTCGCGAGAACTGCGAACGTCCAAAGAATCACTTGTGGCACACATACAGCAGCACGCATCGCCAGAGTTAATGGCCATTCTTCACGACCAAGTGCGGCAGAAAGATAGCGCCACGACTGCCAAGACCGCCACTAAAAAGCGAAGGCGCATGGACAAGACCAATACACGCCGAGTAGCTCAGAGACTGGAGGAACGCGGGCCGAGGAAGTCCACGATGTCAGCCGGTTCTTACAGGTACCCAGCCCGGAGCAGACGAAGAAGATCTACCACAGCTATTACACCGCGACATCTAATTCTGCCGTAGAGATCATGGTTTGCGGAGTATGCGCACGAGAAATTGACCTTGGAAAGGACGAGGATGGCACGCCGAGGCGACTGAGCGCCATCCCTAATTCACAATGCTTGGTTCCGGAAACAGCGCACCCTGCACACGATCTATTTGAAGGGAAACTGTTGGAGCCCGCTGGTGTTGTGATTGAAGGCGGGGAGACAAAAGTTCGTGTTTGTTGTCATTGCTCCGACAGCTTGGCCAAGAGTGGTGACCACCCTCCTCAATATGCACTGGCGAACAATCTATGGGTGGGACGTATACCATGGCAGCTCCAAATCCTCACCTTCCCGGAGCAGCTCCTTATCGTGCTCCTGTATCCCCGAGTCTTCGTCTTCAAATTACATCCACGATGTGGTGGTCGGATGGATCCAAGTACCCTGCAACGGGGGATGAAGGGTACGGTCAGCACATATGACCTTAATACAGATGGAATCGCGGCCATGCTCGCAGGAGACTTGATGCCACGGCCACCTGCCATTTTGGCCTCCCTCATCACGATCACCTACACGGCTCTGGGAGAGCTTCCAAAGAACTGGTTGCGTAGCACATTCCGTGTCCGTCGCAAGCTCATATTCGATGTGCTGTCTTGGCTCAAGCAAAATAACCTGAAGTATTATGGCGATATCAAGATAGATGCCGCTCGCATAGCTGCCCTGCCAGAAGACGATGTCCCATGGGAAATCATGAGCCTTGTCAGACAGTCTATGGATACTGGGATTATCGACCAGGAGAGCGCTGGCTATGTTCCTCAGCACGACTCGGAGGGTACTGCCCAATTTGGTAAGAAATCTCAGACTCATTGCGCAGTGAACACCGCTCACCTATCAGGACAGCTGCCCATCCCACGGACGGTACATCACAGAACACGGATGCCATCGTTTCTGACTCGGAAGGTAGGACACCGTTAATCCCAACGCGACGCAGCATTTGACAAAGCATTCAGATCCCGATGTCATTCCATTACATGTCACAGGCACAATCGATACAGACCTTTCGACCCTCAGCAGCAATGAAATGATGACCTGGGGTTGGAGAACCTCTGGAAAGAGGGAAAGAAGGGGCATACACAGTGCGACATGGTCGTCGTCCAGTCAATGATTTCGGGAAACCACATGCTGGGATCCCGAGCCCATGGATCCCGATCGCCCCAACTTCTTCGAAAAGGTGTTTCCTTGTCTTTTCCCATACGGCAGAGGCGGTCTGGAAGCTGATCGGCTGGTCGACCTGAATTTTGGAGACCATATCAAATGGGCTCTACAGTATCATGACCGTTGATTCAGGCGGCACGAAACATTTCCTTTCGTGGCCTTTGGCATCTCACAGCGACGTCAAGTGCTCATGTCGGCTAGAATCCAGATGCGCCACAAGAATTTCGAGAAAGATGCTCGTCTAATGGCAAATATCACACCAGAAAAGCTCAACAAGCCTGCAGGGAAGAAGAACAGAAATTGCCGATATCCGACCCCGCTGTATGGTTACTGCGGCAGCATGTACACTCTACAGTCGGACGTGTCAAAGGATCGAATGAGTCTCGCACGATAATGCGTAGTCAGCTGTGGTCCACCGCCGTATACATGTGACCCTGGAATTTATGGATTACAATAAATCCAACAGACATCCACGATCCAATCGCTCAAATATTCGCCGGCGAAAACATTGACCTTGACAATTTCATCGCAGCATTGGGTCCCGACAGTGAGAGACACGCTCAAAACATCGCCACTGACCCTTACGCTGCCGCCAAATTCTTTCATTTTATGATTCGGACAATCCTCGAAATATTGTTCGGCATTGAAGTCACTCCATTTCATGTCCGAAGCTCCATGGGCATTCTGGGAGAAGTTGCAGCATATTTCGGGATGGTCAAAGCTCAAAACCGTGCATCACTGCATCTGCATATGCTTATCAGTTTCAAGCACGCACCCAACGCGGACGAGATGATCACATTGCTCAAGCAAGACAGTTTCCGTGCCCAGATTTCGGCATACATACAGGCCAACTTGCGTGCACACTTACCTGGCCTCGAAACGGCCGACTTAGTCAAGAGCATTCCGGTGGAAAGAGACATCACCTACAACAGACCACCAAACCCGACCACCCCGGACTACGAGGAGCAGCTGAAAGACTTTGAGCTCCGTTTGGCCAGAACGGAACAAGTGCACACCTGTCAAGTCAGGCAGTGTATGGTGGTCTCCAAATCCGGGCATTTACGGTGCAAACGACGAGCACCGTTTGAGTGTTTCAAGGAAGACTTCATTGATAAAAGCGGCAACTGGGGTCCAAAAGAGTGTACGAGTTCATGAATGGATGGATTCCTGGTATTCTGCTCAATGTCTGGTGCAACAACGATGGGAAGCTTCTCACGAACGGTGCCGACACCATGAACATCACATTTTACGTTGCTGGATACGCTATCAAACCCCAGATTCAAAACCACAATATTTCCGCAATTCTTGCGAAGGGTTACGCATATCACCTAGCGAACTTTGATCGGGCAAGGGCTGACAAGTTAGATGAGCTCCGTGACACACAACGGCTCCTACTTTTTCGTCTCGTTCACACCATTAACCGGGAGCAAGAACTTGGAGCACCAGTGGTGATGTCGTACTTGATGGGGTGGGGCGACACATACAGATCACACCACTACACGCCCATCTATTGGTCGTCATTCATTGGTGCGCTATTGAGTGCATTCCCCGCACTGCGCAGATCCCGGTACGTCTTCTCATACGAGTGCAAAAAAAAGTGAGCTGACTTCGCGGCCGAATTAGGCTGAGTTCCACCGTAGCTGCTACGGACGAAGCCGCTGTGGGTGATGCAAACAACCTACAGGGCGGACTCGAGCTTGAAACGGACCAGGACGCAGTGGCATCCGATGCGGCAATAGATGCGGCCGAAGTGCAACAAGCAGAGGTACGATAGCCTATCTATCGAGAGCACACATATCCTAATCCCTTTAGGATGGCAATGACGTTCTGACGCTTAGTATCAACTCCGTTGGGCAGATCTTTGCCAAATGTCAAATAACCGATTACTTGGCACGCGGCGAAGAACTTGCGCACCTCAACCTCGTTGATTTCTTTGTCGATACATAAGAAGTTGACATTGGGCAGAAGGAGAGAATGTCGGATGAGAGCACCAATGAGCCAGACGGGGATGAGCACCGAAAGCCAGGGCATCCAAAAAGCACTCGTGTCAAATATTTGGCTGCCTTGCATCCCGCGCACAAGCAAAAGCAACGCGTGGTACGGTCGCGTGGTCACAACACCCTCCCGAATTTTATTGGCCATTACTTTCCTCGTCGCGATGATCCGGAAAATCGTGATTTTTATTGCGCATCAATGCTGGCCCTACTCAAACCTTGGAGAAGCCTCCAAACAGATCTCAAATCTGCTTCGGAAACCTGGTCCGAATCATGTGAAAATTTTCTTTCATCCGCTCCACCACGCACGCATGATATCCTGGCAGGTATCCAGTACTTCCATAACTGCCAATCTGCAGCAATTGCCAGTCGCACTGAAGATGACGATGAAATACCCGAAGTCGTCAATCGGGATGCAGAGGAAGAACTTGGTGAGGACACGGAACCATTCATTCAAGAGGGTATTACAGAGGAAAGCATTACAGCGCTAGTCGCATCACAGACACCGCTTCGAGAGTTTCAGCATGGGCGCATGGCTGTGGAGATTGCACGGATGGCAAAGATATTTCCAAACGACAGTTCCAACTGGCTCGTGAGTCCCGAGCACGCACCAGTGACATCAGCAACCAGCGGGGATCTGTCAAATCTCCTCAAGTGGAGAGACCAACTGGATCGCGACGTGCAGAAGCTGAATACTCCGGCAGAGTTTACTCGCCCGGATGGGAGCAAATGGGGCGATGATTTCGGCGACATAAGGCAGACAGATGATATCCCCATTGGCAACCATAATTCGGAACCTTGTGTGGAGGCGCTCCAGCCTGTCGCAGAGACTGAACAGCTTGAGCCTGTTGATCCAGCTGAGTTGAAGACAGATCAACGCCGCGCATACAACATAATTGTCTGGCATTTGGATCACAATCTGGCCGGCAATGAACCACCACCGCTACGAATGTTGCTACATGGAGAAGGGGGAACGGGCAAATCCAAAGTCATAACGACAGTCATGAAGGCTTTTGCCGACCAGGGAGTTCCGCACATGTTGCTCAAGGCAGCGTACACGGGAGTGGCAGCATCTTTGATCGACGGTGGAGAGGCTCGGGCCTCCTCTGAGGATGAACAGCCTAAATCAGCGGCTGTGCTCGAAGAACCGGGAGAAGAGCCACGATAAGGATGCGAATGCCCAAAAAGGCGGAAGAAAGGTTCGGAACAACTAACTACAAACAAAGGCTCTATCTTATCGGCACAGCCACAGGCACCCCCCTCCAGCTGATGTCCGGCCTCGGACATCGTACCACAACTCCTGCGCCAACGTTCCTTGCGGAACGCCACCCAATCGAACCACCGCGCACTGGGACTAACCTCTGTGGACATCCCTACTCGCCCAGTGGAACTCTAGCGGCCAGCTAGTTTAGAGGGTGTCCCCAGCTGCCATCCCCGATTGGTGCAGGGACTCGGCCATCCTCTCCTCCGCCTCTGCAATCTCCAGATCCCGATGGTTGGGTATATACTCCTCGTCAATACGAGGGTGTTTTTGGTCGAGACTAGATCCCCGTAATGGAATGAAATGTCGTAAACGTCGTGAGTGTGTAAACTGCAAGTTTTTCAGCGGATGCCCGTTCAAATCACAAAGAGAGTATGAGTTGAGGAACTTCGCATAAACCTGAGTGGGCGCAGACCAGCGCGGTTTGATTTTGTTGACGGACTTGTGATTCCCATCGGCTTCAGAGTCGTACCACTGGACTAGGTCACCAATTTTGAACTCGACAATCGGCGCGTTCGCCTCGAACGAGGCCTTCTGCTGCGCTGCGCGCTTGAGTGATCGTAGATGAGCTGTCCACCTCATACTGTCCGCAAGCGCAAAGTGTACATCGACGTCCTCGGGTGTCGTTGGAAGAAGGATCGCCGGGGGCTGTTGCTCGGGAGTGAATGCGCGAGCGAAGAGTAGCTTGCGTGGGGTAGCCTTCAATGCTGTGAGAACACGGTCATTCATCATGCGGATGGCGTCCTCGAAGTGGTCGGGCCAGTTCTCGGGGATATCCTCGGGCTTCACATTTCCCTCGTCGAAGTCGTGGTCTGGGGCGCACAAACGTTTGAGTATGCCGAGAAGGATTTTATTGCTCCCCTCAATTAGTCCGTTCACCCACGGCGAGTGTGATGGTGTCGTAATATGCTTAGCATTATTCGCCTCACAAAATTCCGTCACCGCATGATTGAGGAAGTGCTTCCCGCCATCGGCCATGAATGAGTCGGGAACCGCAAAGTCGGTGAAGATCCGATGGAGGGAGTCGCTAGTTGTTTTGGCGGTACCAGCGGACTTGAGTTTTGTGCCCCAAACGAAGTGCGAGAAGATGTCGATATAGAGGCCGACATTTTTGAAGCCGCCCTTCCCGAGAGGTAGGGAAAGGTAGTCGCCCGCGATGAGGGTGAACGGCTGAGTGCGACGAATTGGCTGCAGGAGAGAGTTAAGCGTGGGCGCACCGAAACTCTTGCATCGCGGGCATTCAAGCATCACTTGTCGACAGTCCGTATCCATGCCCGGCCAAAAATAGCGATCCGAGAGCTTGAGTTTCGTGCTCTCCACGTTGAAATGGCCGTTCTGGGCGTGGACTTCGAGTGCTGTCTTGAAGCCGAGCAACGTTGGGATGCACTCCGTCCTCGCGACACGCCGTGCAGCTGAATCTGCGACTCGCCAGAGTTTGCCATCCTCGATCATGAAGCCCGTGGCTCGGTGCGCAAGTCGCTTGCGTTCCTGAATTGTCGATCCCACTGTATGGCCCAGAAGATAGTCGACTATGGGTGCAAAGAATATGTCCTCCGCAAAACGAATTTGTAACGGATGACTCGCCGCATTCGGGACATCAGTCGTAACCGAAAAGATGTCCTGAGTAATCCCTTTTGATGCTTCCCAGTCGGCGAGGACTGACCAGTTCGAG